>OU026149.1:57747179-57757179 GCA_907269125.1 Eristalis pertinax | reverse complement strand
GTATTGCACGCATTCCTCTCCAGGGTGGAAAGCGGTTATATGTGATCGCGATCTACGCAGCTGACAATCCTGTACTCAATCACAATTTCATTTCAGAGCGCGATACTCTTTTCACTAGCCTTCGACTGAACTCGGAGGAAAACTATTATATTATTGCTGGGGATTTGAACTCCAAGCACAGAGAATGGGGCAATAGAGTGCATAACGACAGGGGAACTCCACTGTATAACTGGCTGGCAGAGCACAATATTGAGTTCAAGCTAGATTTGCTTGCAACTGATAGGCCATCGTACCCCAGATCCGGGTCCTATCTGGATCTGTTGCTGATCGACAGACGACTGACGATACTAGACGTGGAGAGACGCACGCGGAACTGTTTAACTGCGGTTGAGTACGAGAGTGATCAGCTCCCGAACGAGGTGGAAGAACTGGAGGAGTATGTCCAGAGGAATCCTTATAATTACAATAAGACCCGCTGGCCTCGCTTCTCCAGGACGTTATCCACAGAACTACGTTCGAGTGGGATCAATCCTCCATCAAACAGAAACCTAACAAACGAAGAGGTTGAGAGGTACCTCATACAAATGGACGACGTAATTAAACGTACCATGGACAAGACTATTCCGAAGGTAGTACAAATCGATGACAGCGATGTTTATCGAAATGCTACCATCGATGCACTTCACGTGCACAAAAGTAGGCTGCGGTCAAGACTCAAACTCTTGCAAAGGCGGTTTACAGACCCACAAAACGCGGAAGTCAGGTCATTGAAATCGGAGATCAAGAACCTCCAACAGTTAATACGTATCAATTATAGTTTGGCCATAAGCTTGCACTGGGGCAATAAGATCCGGGCTGTACGATCTAACAACCCGGTTATGTTCCCACAAGTAAATAAAATATTTCGAAGGAAAGATCAAAACGAAATTCAGGCCATTGGACTTCCCAGGACGACAAATAACCAACAACTACTGACTTCAGTTGGCATCGATCCAGATGGGGCAGTGCTAGACAACGACATGACCTGGAGCATAGCGCCTCGGTAAACCACTTCGAGCTCCGAAACGAGATAAGTCAATGGCGATCTGAGAATCCTGGTTTTACCAGCTTCAGTGACGATAACATGGCAAATAATGCTGTCGCCAATGATCACATCTTGATTTCTCAAGAAGATCTTCAGGGTATCTTTAACTCGCTGAAGAAGAAAAAGTCGGTGGTATACCAAATATTGTGCTTCGCTATCTTCCTCCCGAAGCCGTGCAGATTTACACAACACTGTTCAATAATGCGCTGAGTAATGCTTATTACCCGGCACACTAGAAAACAGCTGTAGTGCAACCAATCCCTAAACGGGACAAAGACAAATCTATCCCGACAAATCTTCGGTCGATCAGTCTTCTTCCTTGCATAAGCAAGGTTTTTGAAAAGATAGTCATTCGAGTTCTGAAACAATGGGTTGAGGAAAATAAAATCATACCGGACAACCAGTTCGGATTCAGGGCGGGGCATGAAACTATACATGCCGCGTCCAAACTGGTATCCGACATTAAGTTGAACAAAGATAAAAAACAATGCACCGGTGCATGTCTGATTGACTTGGAGAAAGCGTTCGACACCGTTTGGTTAGAGGGTCTCTTCCTCAAGCTAGTCAGGCTCGGCATAAGTAAACCATTGCTATACACGATCTATGACATGATAATAGGCAGAAAGTTCGTCGTGAAAAGTGGCGACGTAACTTCTACCATGGTCTTTGACATCAAAAATGGTCTGCAACAGGGAGCTGTTGGTTCGCCGATCTTGTTTTCAATATTCACTGCAGATCTTATAGGTTCCATGCCGCACTTAATTGCGTATGCCGACGATCTAGTAGCGTACAGATCACCAATATCTGTATTTTGACAAACATATAGATATTGCTCTGGCGAAAGCTAAAAAGGCCCTTGCTGTGGCAAGGGGGTTGTTTTACAGCAGCCAACTTGACACCAGAGTAAAGGTAATCTGCTACATGGCCCTCATCCGGCCAGTTATGGCCTACGGTTCTCCACTGTGTTTCAATGTGAGTCCTTCCCAGATGGAAAAGATGAGGTTGTTCGAGAGACAATGTCTTCGCACTTGTCTCCGGTTGTATCGTACACCCGAGTCTGAGTACAAGAAGTTCTATCCTAACGAGGTCCTGTACAACGAGGCAAACTTGAACAGGATAGATAATTTTATTATTAAACTGATCAGAAGGCATATTACACGAGCTATGACTTCTTCCAACAGTCTGATCTTTGGGGCTTACTACCCCAATGTTATGTACGATGAGAGAGTGCGCCTCACCGGCTTTATTCCTCCTGAAGCGTTCCTCTATCTCGACACAATTGGCCTAATACAGGATCCACAAGGATGTCCTGTCATCTTCCACGTCGTACGCCGAACAGTGGACAGGCGACTCCAATACGAACGGGATGTCGCTCGCATTCACGAGGATCTCCTCCGGTTCAGTAGAGCGATCTCTGTTCGAGACAGGAGAGAGTCTGCCAAAGAACGGCAATTTCACTGGTGGTTACACCAAAATCAGCCCCCGCCGCCGCTGGATTTTCAAAATGACGCGGTAGTTGACCATAGTGGCCAACTTACACTAATCTTAGGGTAGCGTAGGAAAAATAAAAAAAAAATTTGATAAGTAAAAAAAAAAGGTGCACCACGGCGTATAAATTTTATATGTTAGGCATATACATAACATATACGCCCTGGTGCACGTGCCGTACTGTTACGGACATAGTTAAGTTAGCTTATAAGTTTTTATATTAGGTTAAGTTAGTTTACGATAGGTTAAGATAGATAAATAATGCCAAGTTTTTTTCCGGTTTTCTTGGCCGAACAAATCAGAAAGTCCATTCAGATAAAATAAAAAAAAAAAACATAGTCTAAGCCGAAAGGCACAATTAAATTTAGTTCAGAATAGCTTAGAGTACCCGTATAGGGTCAGTAGGGTAGATGTAAGAACGATTGTTAAGTTAGTTATTATATTATAAACGAAAAAAAAAAAAAGATAGACGGCAGAGTTTTACCATCTTGGAATTTATTGACGGTGTGTCCATGGCCGCCTGACTGTCTAAGTATTAAACAATAGATCTCCCGTCTATTGGGCTATTGGGCTTAGTCGGATGGATGCTTTTTAACAGCTGTTACTTCGGATTGCATCGTCGATCTCTGGCAAGCTGGCGTAGATGCCTGATCCCGTGCTTTCTTCCGATTTTGGCCCGTCAGTGTACATTTCCCATGCAGCTGGTCTACAGACTTTGTTTTCGTACCATTCTTCTCTTGTGGGGATTAAAGTCCTGTGTTTTATTTCGAAGTCCATAAAGGGAGTCACATAATCTGTATCCTTCGTGTTTTGTAATATTACCTTGTGCCCTCTTCAGTGGTTTTTGTCCTTTCTGTTGCCTCTTCTTAGTCTTACGGCTGCATATTTGGCCACAAGTTTGCCATAGGTGTTCATGGGAAGGAGATGCAGTATAATTTCTAGGGCGGCTGTGGACGTGGTCTCTGTTATACAGATGCATGCTGATCTCTGTAAACTGTCTATCTTGGTAAGATTCTGATTCACTTGTAGTGCCGTCCACCAGACTAGGACGCAAAACATCAATATTGGCTTTACTATGGCAGTCCAATGAGTAATCCTTGGTTTAATTCCCCATTTGGGGCCGATGATTTTTTTGCTGCTTTTCAAAGCTGTTTACCATGACCATTGGTGTGGTCTTCTACAAAGAAATGGATGTATCGGTGATCTGGAAAGGACACACCTCTGAATACTGCCCATTTCCAGACTGATATGTCTAGAATCATCATGGTGATGTCCAGAACTTTCTGTCTTCTTCTATTAATGAAGGTTGGCTCAGAGCCGACATTACACATATAGAGACTAGATTCTACTAAATATTCCAAGAGTTTCTCACCTCTGCTGTTAGTGTCACTGCTTCTACAAAGCGTATGGTGTGTATTGGCGTCCGCATCTATAACAATGGGGATGTTGGCCTTTCCGGCGGATTTTACTGCTTCCCTAATTGGGTCCGCCGCAACCATTCGCTCGTTGTCGAAGGGCATGTATGCTGAGGAAGCCCACATCTTTCTCCTCCCATCTGTAGTGAGTTCCAAACTTGCTTCTTGCCCACACCACCACTGGATCTTGGGGTGCCTGTCTCTTGGCTACGGCAACCCTATCTGGGGGCTGTGCAGTATGGATGATCCTAACCTGCCTTCGCCCTTCGGAGTTATCGGGTGTCCTACAGAGCTCCTTCACCACTGCAAGGTGAACAGCCCTTGAAAGAAAGTTAAAATTGTAACCTTATAGTGAACTGTATATAAAACTAGCTGACCCCAAAGGCGTTGCTCTGCGTCATTTTAAATTGCAGAAAATCGATGGTTTGTCCATTGCAATTGATGCTTTGTCTTGAAATATTTCCTGGATGGGTTGCGGTCAGGTCGATTTGCAATTCGATTTGCTTAAACTCGCATGGCAAATCGGTTGGAATCGTCGGAATTCTTGGAATGAGAACTTCCTCACATTTGAACTTTCCTTTTAGTACTCTCGTGTGAATCACATTGCTCATTAGTTTTGTGACCGTTAAACGCGTTCCGTTGCATAATCTTGGTTGATTGAGATTGTGAATCATGATGACCACTGAACAAATCAATTCCCAGATAATGATTTTGCTAGCTAGCACATGTCTTCTATCAAAACCAAATCCTGTTGTGCATCTCCTAATTCATCTCCAGATAGGGATTCTCTGAAAGGACAGGAACTCGATGCAAAATGTCTCTGACATATCATCCTTTTACTTGTCCTACAATTCACGTGGACTCGATGGAAAACATGTGGCAATAATGATCGCAAATAATATGCGTATATATGCATGACTTGAAGATGCGGAAACAATTGCTTCAGCAATTGTCATGCCCCAATGCGTATCGTTTTCAAGCAAAATGAGCTCCTGACATGTAGCACGAAATGTTGACAACACTACACCAGACAGACAGTTCGAAGTGATTCAAATGATGTTGGCCCACGAACATTCAACAGCAATAGTCACAAGTAAAAGCATTCATCATTCTTCGAATGAACTGTATAAATACGGCCAAGAGCTTCAATAGAACGCACATCCGGATGATCAGGAACTACATGCTTTCAACGTTGAAATTTCTTCTATGAAGCATTCCAAGTTTAATAACGTTAGATTTTTCATAAATGTTTAATGTGGCGTATGTTTTCAATCAGTATCTGGCGTTGCGGTGTTCTTCCGGTAATTGGCATATGACAAAAAGCCAAACAAAAAAACGGTGAGTTTTTCTAAAATTTTCCGCATATTTAAAAACGTGTTAGTCAGTAATTGCATTCAAATATGGTGAGTGCTGATTTTTTATTGAATATACTGAGTTAACGTCAATAGAATTTGCTATGTATGTTGGCTGAATTCCACCATGGTATCTTCTTTCTTTTTTTCTGTTTTATTAAGGGGCAAATCGAGTTGAAGGCCGAGTTCATAGACTCTGTAAGATCATGTACTAACTTGTCAATGTCCTTCTTTGTGCTTGGTTCTGCACTGGTATTTTGATTAATAGAACTGCAGGGTCTTTTCATATTTTGGCCAATTAGCTCTTCCGCAAATTTAAAAACGTGTTAATCAGTAATTGCTTTCAAATACAGTGAGTGCTGATTTTTTATTGAATATACTGAGTTAACGTCAATAGAATTGCGATTCATGCTTCTAACGTAAACCACTCATCAAAGATGCTGATTGGGCATATGAATCGGAAGCAGAACCACTTAGATGATATTTAAAGAGAAAAATATTTTTTTTTAAAAATGTCTCTGCAGAACTCATTTTATTAATTGGTGACAGTGACAGGACACAAAATCGTATTGTTTTTTGAAAATAAATACAGTAAAGGAAAAGCTCTTTCGATAGAAAATTCCTGATTGCTACCGAGTGAGATAATTCAAGTATCCTATAAAAAGGAGAAAAAAAAAGAACAATAAGTGAATAAAATTCAACAAATAAGTGAATGAAGATATCCTGTGACATCTGTGGCCAGACCAACCACAGCAGTCATCAAGACAGCCCATCAATCAACAATGAGCATCAAGTTTTTTGTCAACATTTAGATACAAAAACAAATACGTTAAATTAATTAATTCAAACTGTTTTCTTTATAAAAAGCGACAGAAAAAAAAACGATACTTCTGGATACATACAAAAATAAAAAATACTAGACAAACTGGACGACTTAATTGAAAGCTTAAATCATTTAACAATGGCAACTAATATGGAAGACACAATAGCTAGGCTTATAGCTGCAAACACTGCTTTCTTGCATGAAAACATTTCTTCTTTGAAAGCATCACTTGAAGCACTAACTAGTTCTTCAACAGTCATTGAATACAAACCACAGACAATAAACGTAGCCATAGTAGACATAATAAAATCATTGCCAGAATTTTCAGGGAAGCCGGGTACATATGTATGTTAGTTGGCGAGAAGCAGTCAATAATTCCATAATTTTATATAGTGTATAGATATTTTGCGACTCTTACCATATTAAGAAACAAAATCACACACAAAGCCAACGATACGTTGACTAACCATGGCACTGTGTTAAATGTTGACGCATTTATTGCGAGGTTAGATTTCGCTTACGTTACAGAGCTTAACGCTCTACTATCTAATATTCCTCCTTTCGCCGGAAGATTTTCCAGGCGCTTTAGCTAAAGAACAGGAGATTCTCAACATGAATGTAAGCTTCGCTCTTCATTATAATAGATCAAACGTTTCAACTCGGATACATGATCAGGGAAATACATATCCCAGGAACAATTTGAGATTCCCCCAAAAAATAATAATAATAAAAAATTCACGCCTCTAACGTAAACCACTCATCAAAGATGCTGATTGGGCATATGAATCGGAAGCAGAACCACTTAGATGAGATCACCAGACCAGCCATGTCACCGATTAGGATAGATATAATTAATTTCAGTTAGTTCATAAAGTGAAGGGAACCAATAAGGTCATACTCACACTTTGAAGAGAAAAATATTTTTTTTTAAAAACATCTCTAAAGAACTCATTTTATTAATTTAAGTACTGTGTATGCATTCAACTTTAGTGAAATTTGACTTTTTTTTTTTTTTTAATTTGATCAATTTAAGCAAAGAATTAAAACAGTTCAGTGGAGGCTTATCCCGTTCGCAAAACTAGATGATATTTTTTGTGTTTTTGTTCAATCACTACCATTGAAATGTGTATGTAATACTTACATATATGTATATATATATATATATATATCTATATACATATGTGTGATGAAAAACTCTGAAAGATAACTGGTTTCACAACCCAAAATTGCTGAGCATCTTCCCAATTTGGTCTTAATCCAATGTGAGCCCCAGAAGAGGTAGGAATGAATTCTCGCCGGTTTTCCCTTTTTTTAAGATAAAGATTAAAAGATGAGATGCTTGATCGTGGATCTAATGTTTCCATTGGAATGGAATCGGACTCACGGTTCATTAACGGTGAGCTGTGCGTAAAGTTGCTGCATTGAACCACGTACAATGCAACAAATCAGACATTTCCCTCGAAAACAATTTTTAATTGCTTTCTACACTTGCGTACACTTACCCCTATATATATTTCTTAATAAATATATAACTAAACTAAACAAAATATATAGTATTAATCTTTTTAACAATTAGCCAAACATACAACTTTACAATTTAATAAAGCTTTCCGTTATATCTTTTACATTTCGCTTGGAATCATATCTCAAAGTCGAAAGTGCGTACACTTGCCCTGAACAACTCTACGGTTTGCCGCAGTGAAATAAACTCGTTGATCGTTCTTCAGATGCACTGTCAAATGTGTAACTTGATAGCGCGTGATTTCATCACTGGGAACAGGAGCTTGAAGACCAAAAGCCGACATGTCACTGAATTTCGTGACATATTTGCAGATCTACTTGATGGACTTCCTTGAATTGCAATACTACACGTTACAATGCGCCTTGAATGTTGGATCAACCCAAGAGTTGTCGACCAAGAAATCATTTCTTTTCACTTTGACTGTGATTGTTCTACTCCCATCATCAGATGATCGACGCCGATACAGTGGATAACCATCGTTGCCAGTGATGGTCTCATAAGTCAAATTTCGTAGATAACGCTTGGAACACTTGCAGTCGACCATATACTATGATTGTGGGTTAATGGCACCAAATGGTCCATGAATCATGTTTGTAATTACAACATCATACAGGTTTGGATCGGTTTCGGGGTTAAGAATCTCGGCCCATATGATGTCATCAATTTGGTTTGGTTCCATTCTTTCGACTTACCAAATGGGAATGTGCATGCGGTAAGCCTCTTTTTTGCCATTCATTTAAAGACGTGATGCTTATGAATATAGTCCATCAGCGACCGGATTTTTTGCCTGAATACACGGCCAGGAAGCAGCAGTTGAACAATTTCTATGCACTTTGGACTGCACGTGAAGGTGACGAACAGGTCTTGACGTACATATGTCATTGCATTTTGCGCATATTCATGCGTATAACGTGAGCTGCCAACGAACGTCGCCGGTAAAATGTTCAACCGACCAATATCAGCTGCATTTCCTTCGTTGCAAATTGCATCGCGTAAATGAATGTACTCCTCCACACGTAGTTTGGTTTGATTTAAACTGATAAAAAGGAGGTGCTCCGCTTCTATTTTGGCATACATATCGACGAAAATTTTTTGAAACGATCGGCGAAATCGAAGCTCGTAGTTATCGAAATTTTGGCGAATCATCAAACGATACGCGTAAAAGCTCATTGTGCTGACCTTCTTCGTGGTTTCCTCACCTAAAATGAGGTCAGTGATATTAGTGTCATATTGAAATGGAAATTATTATGATATCGATACTCACATTCACCAGTGACCAGTGAGATTTATCATCTTGTGGTTATAATTACCTCTATCAAAAAGTGATCACAGAATTCATTCGTAGAGGAATCGTGGTCAAAAATCTGCTCAGAATTTCGTGAAAGTTGGTATCACTAAATACGAATAAAATTTTTTCGTAGTTCGTATCGCAACTTCGATTCGTAGCTTTGCTACGAATGGATTCTGTGATAGGGCTGAATATCTATCGTCTCCTTGCCAAAACATCAGTGGGTATTGCAATGCCTCGTATGAACGATGTGTTTCGGATATTTGCCAACAATCACACAACTTTATCTATTGTTGGAACCTTAAATTAACGTCAATTTGCATTCCAGCAGGTCGTTTATCCGCTCCGATCACGACTTTATAGTCATCACTTGACATACGATCCAACGCAGTTTGAATAACTCAACCAATGCATGATGTTCATGAAGTAGCTGCTGCAGATCTCAAAGAACACCTCTTCTCATTGCCGTATTGACTGTTTGACACTGATCAAGTTGATTTTCCACATTGACTATGAAGTAGATTTGGAGGAATTTATTTTGTGCGTCTTCAAGCGGAAGCAATGCTCCAATTCGATGGTGAATTTGGCCTTGGATCTGTAGAGTCGACGACGAAATTAGTTTCAAAACAATGTGTTAAATCGAATTTGATAAAACTCGAAAAATGGTGCACAGCACATAACATGCGATGGAAAGACTGTGCAAATGAAACGGCAGTCAATAGTTGATGCACTCAACGGCATCTACTGGCAATACTGGAACCAGCATTCGAAATCTGTTCGTTTTAAATGTGTGTTAAACAAAAATTGCTACAAAAACAATTGTCATACAAATATGGTGCTAAGCCAATAGTCAAAAAAAAATGTCACAACGTAACGTAAACAAAAACGTCTTAATGTATGGAGCATACAATGTGTATGGGAAAATGTTTTCTTCATATTTTATCGATAATTTTCTTGGCTATTCTTCTTGTTTGGCCTATGACCAGTTCGAATTGGTACGAATGATCGAAATTGGTCCAGGCGTTCTT
>OU026149.1:57546539-57746679 GCA_907269125.1 Eristalis pertinax | reverse complement strand
CGTGGTCCTGGTTTTTCTGTAAGCTGCATGTGCTGCCAACTGCTGATCAACCTCCCAAGGATAGTTAGATAGCCCGGAAATGGTAATTTCTGGGAAAATCCTCGATGTTGGCTGGTACAACCTGCTAATTTCAACATGTAATTTGAAATTTTACCGACATACAATTAGTTTGATTTTCTTTAACTTATCCCTTTACTTACTCATATGTTTTAAATAGCGTTAATTATGTTTGCAATCCTTCATGGTTAATATCCAATAAAAAAAATGTATTTATTGCATCATGTAATTGATATCCTTTAACCAAATCGTTGTAATTTGATATTCATCTACTTACATTGGTTAAGAATACATAAATAACGCCATTTCACACTAAGAAAAGCAACCTGCGATCCAATTTGATCCAGCCCCATTTATTTTCAAGTGTGTGCTATACCAAACATTCATCTGTGAACACGGCTCAGTGCATGTATTTCCTCTTCATTGTCTCAACATATACAATGAGTTTGTGAAATCAATCCATGTCTACTCTCAATCGTCGACGAATGACAAATGCTATTTTGGGACTTGTTTCCTTAAATTTATTTTAATTATTCCACATCCTTTGGGTAAATGATATCCTCTGTGTCTACAGTCATCGAGATGATGGGTTCGAAAAAGTCCTTTGAAATCTTCAGTTTGGCGAAAAAAATGCTCTCTTGTTGTTTTGACAAACTTGACATTGTGATTGTCAAAATATTTAACGCAAAGTGAAATGGTTGATTTAACCCTCACATCGGTCCGGAAGGGTTCTCGGTATTTTTTTGCAAAGGGCTCGTTTCAATTCCGAAAATTAAAAATGGTGGTATAGCTCATAAGGGTTTCTCAATAGAGGTTATGAATAGGTATTTTTTTGATTTACGAGCATTAATATTTGACTTGAAAGTGAGTTGCAATTATACGATTGGATGGCGGTTTGATGGCGATTTCATAAGCACTTTAAGAGGATGTGGTAAGTACATACACTATATAATCGTAATACAAAGATTTGGTCACAATATGTTCATTATGTAGATATTTGTATTAAATGTCTTAAAATTACTTGAATCTAAAAGCTAAATCTTTACAATACGAGTATAGGCAATTGACATAGAATTACGGTGAAATTCGTTTATAGCGACCTCGGTTATATCGATCATGCGGGTATAACGACGTAAATTCTCAGTCTCATTTAAATTTTGTTTTCGGATATAGCGACGAAATAAAAAATGATATATGTAGTTGTCTCTGCGAAGTTGAAACCTAGCAATACTGTTTGTTTCTGCTTCTTTGATTTTGCTTCGATAATTGAAACTACGAATCGAAGGCAATACTATTCACAAGTTGTGTAATACATAGTAAATTCACACGTAACTTTGAATCTCGCAGCACAAAATATACATTTTTTGGTTTAAGCTACATATTTAACTTAATATGTGCGTAGTTGACATTTGTGTATTCAATAATTCATTTGGTATTGATACATTATTTATTTAGCTTTTGAACGTTCTGAGGAAATTTAGTTGATTATGGGCCAATAATCCTTTAAGCTCCTGGATAGTTTGCCTTTGACATAACTCGCAAAAATTTGGTCGAATGCGCAAAGCTACTGTAATAGATAATAATACTGATATATAGATATATAGATAGCCAGGACTGCAAAAAAGTGTTTGCTGAAAAAAGGAACTTAAGCAGCAAAATATTACAGAATGTTTCACAGAAACAATTTAGATACTCCTACAAGTTGAGTACTTTTTCAGAAGTGAAAAAAGTAATAATATACATACATACATACATATATATAGTGTATTATTACTTTTTTCACTTCTGACTAAGTACTAAACATTTACATACATATGTGTTCGTACCTACAAGTAACCGTCGTTAAATCGGGATTTCGCTTTATTGGGTTTAGAATATAATGATAAGTAATAAACCATTCTACAACAGTTCTTCAACGTATCGGTTGTGTTTTTATCGACTCCCACAAATTATTTTCTTTTGGTTCTAAATTAATTTAAAAATGGAAAGGTGTGCAAAGTGTGGCATTAGATTACTTCGGAAAACCTTAATAAGTGCGACAAGTTTTGTGGCAATCAATTTCAAAAAAAATGTGTCGCCTTTTGCGAAGAATCTGGCAGAGCCATGAAAGCCGATCATAATTCGCTTTGGCGCTGCAGCAACTGCATTGTCATGAGTGACTCTCTTCTTTCACTTACATATAGTGCAAATGCGAAATGACATTGCTGAAATTAAGTCAACATTTTTAAATAATGAAAAACATCCGTCTGGAGTAGATGTTAAAAATAAAAACAAACGTAGTTTTTCAACAAATGCGCCGTTTCCTGAATATATTCCGTCAACTTCTTCGCATCATATACCCCCTAATCAAGAGGCAGAGGGTGATCATCCTAACACTATTGAATATCAACATACTGTCTCCAGTGCTAAGTGGGCACGAGTAGTGCAAAAGAAAAAACGAAAAGTTCAAAGAACTCCGAAATTCCTAGGTACTGCTACTGATACCGCTACTGCAACGATTTTACCATCAGTTTCTAGACTTCGTTTCTTACACCTCTCCCGTCTTGGAAAAATTGTAAGTGAAGAAAATATAATTTCGTATGCTGCTGCAAAACTAAATCTGCCTTAAAATGTGCTTGAATGCAAAAAGTTGGTAAAAAAGATGTCGATACTTCTTCGTTGCATTTCCTCAATTTTAAACTGGGAATCCCAGCATAAGCCTTTGTCGAAGCCTTGAATTCATTTATCTGGCCTGTGGGAATTCAAATCAAGAAGTTTATTTACAATTCGTAACAAATTGAACGTGTACTTTCAAAATGCTGGTGGATTGCGTACCAAAACGCCTTGACTTTTCATCAACTCTTCATTACATGAATATGATGTCATCATTCTCACGGAAACTTGGTTGAACGAATATTACCTATCATCGGAATTGTTTGATTCATCATATATTGTTTACCGCATGGATCGCCTGGTTGAATCTTGCATGTACAGGGGTGGAAGAGTGCTCATCGCTGTACGTTCTACTCTTTCCAGCAAACAGTGTGATATGCCAACGATTTCTCCATATTGTGAGCAACTCTGTGTTTTTGTCAGTTCAAAACTATTTCAAGTAATTATGTTTTATAGTAAATTATATTAGACCTCAAAGCAACTATGACTTATACGCTCACCTTATGATAAATATTAATAAAATGTCAGAGACTTAACAACATTTCAATTTCCATGTGTTAGGTGACTTTAACATTGGACACATAAATTGGTGTCTATTAGAAGAAGAACAAATTCCAGCCCCATTCAATGTCACTTCTGACATAGAAATTGAGGTTTTTGATTCTCTTTCTGCATTAGATCTGTTTTTAATTAGAAATTAGAACTGATCTTATTTTATGAATAATGGCATAAAATTCACTTTGTATTCTTCTGACTTTCCTTTAGTTAATAACGAAATCTTTCATAAAGCAATTTGTGTAACTTTTGAATTTTATGATTGTAATTCCAAGCACATCAGAGTCCTACTGAAGCTCTCAGAGAGTCCAACCCTGCCAGGCGAAACAATCGACGAACTATGGAACTGTTGTCAAAACGCCATCAGAGAAGCTGCCTCTGATGTATTAGGTTTTAAAAAGCCGCCCAGAAAAAAACCCCTGGTTTGACAACGAGTGCAGGCATTCGCATCTAGCGAAGCAAGCGGTATACAAGGCGACGCTGGACAGAAGGACAAGAGCGGTTCGTGAGCTCTACGAACTTAAAAGAAGGGAAGAGCACCGGCTTCTCAAAAAGAAGAAGAAAGAGCATGAGAAGTGCCCGATCGAAGAAATGGAAAGGGTGTTACGGCGGAAATGATATCCGAAAGTTCTACTAACGGGTGAAACAATTATCCCATGGGTATAAACTTCGGACAGAAGCCTGTCGGGACGAAGATGGGCAACTAGTAATAGAGTCGCAGTCGATACTGAGAATCTGGAAATATCACTTCTGTAGACTGTTAAACGGCGAGGAAGACACCAATACCGCTGTCAGGCAGAATGTTCCAGTCCACACAATGGACGATGATGGAAGAATTCCGTCCCCCCGACATAGACGAAGTCAAGACAGCTATATCGAGACTAAAGTCGAACAAAGCTGCTGGTGCAGACGGACTGCCTGGAGAACTCTTTAAAGCAGCTGGAGATGAGATGGTAGGATACTTGCACCAACTCATCTGTAAGATATGGTCGGAGAAAAGCATGCCCGATGAGTGGAACCTCAGTATCGTTTGCCCGATCAACAAAAAAGGATACCCCTTCAACTGCGCTAACTATCGAGGGATAAGTCTCCTAAACATCGCCTACAAGATCTTCTCTGCCGTTTGGTGCGAGCGCCTGTAACCATTCGTGAATAACCTGATAGGTCCTTATCAGTGCGGTTTCAGGACGGGCAAGTCCACCATCGACGAAATGTTCACACTACGGCAGATCCTGAAAAAACCCAAGAAATGCAAATCGGCACCCAACACCTATTCGTCGATTTCAAGGCCGCATATGACAGCGTGCATAGAGACGAGCTATACAACGACATGTTCAGTTTTGACATTCCTGCCAAACTCGTCAGGTTGTGCACTATGACGATGGGGAACTCTCGCTGCTCCATCAAGGTCGGTAACGAACTCACCGAGACCTTTAATGTCAAAAAAGGTTTTAGACAAGGCGACGCGCTGTCATGGGATTTTAACATCATCCTGGAGAAAATCGTGCGAAACTCAAACGCCAACATTAGAGGCACGATCTTCCGGAAGTCCGTACACACGACGTGATTGGTCGAACACAGCGAGCCGTCAATGAAGCGTTTGCTGGTACTGAAACGGAGGAAACAGTGAATGAGGGCAAAACGAAGTACATGCTGTCACTTCTGGCGTACCACAAGGTGGCTTTGATGGGCTTGGAGACAGACGATCTGCAGGTAACTGCATATCCTCTGCTTTGCAAATAGGATTTGATCCATTTGATGAAGTGAGGTTGAAAACCTAGAGCTGTGAGTTTAACTATAATGACTGGGTGCGAAATTTTAGCGAATGCTTTACTGAAGTCGGTGGCTATTACATCGACTTCTTTGCCGTCTTCAAATGCGCATAATGCCTTAGACACAAATTCAGTAAGGTTCATAGTCGTCGATCTGCCTTTCAGGATACCGTGTTGGGAAGTTGAAAATAATGGTTTGCAGTGAAAAAACATAGAATTGTACACAATGCGTTCGAATAGTTTAGGTACGGTAGATAGTTTAGCGATGGGACGATAGTTACTTATGTCGTTTTTTTTACCTTCCTTATGTATAGGGACAATAAAAGAGTTCTTCCAAAGCTGGGGGAAACATCCTTGTGAGAGGGACATATTGAAAAGAGTTGCTAGGGGTTGAGCCAGGTGTCCAGCGCATTTTTTAAGGACAATTGCGGGCAACTCATAGGAATCTGGATTATAGTCGTCCTTAAGTGTGTTGATCTTTTCTTCAACAATGCTCGTAGTTACGTGAATAGAAGCTAATGATGTTTGGGCGGAATTGTTCAGATATGAGAAGTAATCTTGATCGAGCTCAGTAGAACAATCGTTGTACGATTGACTGAAAAAATCGTCGAATAAGTTTACGATGGTTTGGAGATCAGACGAGGCAGTGTTGCCAAATTTGAGATTATGAGGATAACTATCACATTTTCGCTTGCCATTAATAAATCGGTAAAAATTCTTAGGATCCGTTATGAGATTGGATTGCATTCGGTCGATATATTTCTGATAGAGAGATTCAGAAAGTTTAGCAACTTTTAGGTGAGTAAGCTGGTAAATTGAGTGGTCGAAGCCAGAGCGAGATTCGAGGTAAGCTTGCCAGGGTTTGTTTCTTTTGACAACCGGAGATGATAGAGTAGAAGGACGAAAGGACGGTTTCAATATTAATGTAAGCAAGATTAAAATTAACGCGGCTAAGCAAAAAATTGAGGTTGACGAAATCAGTTTTACGAAAGTGAAGGCTACAAGAGGTTGGCGAGTGATTTTTTCGAATCAAATTACTGTAGGAAAAGGAAACAAAGAGAGGAGGATGACATCGGTCTAAAGTAGACAGAAGATGATCGCTTTCAATGGCAATGCAGTTAATAATGTCAGATGAAAATATAAGATCGAGTTGTCTACCAAGGCAGTTGGTAATACTACTTATTTGATATAGGCCGGTTTTAGAGAGACAGTCTAGACAGAGAAATTCCTTTTCTGCAGTTGCTTTAGGAGAGACAAAATGTGTCTCATCATCAGATTGAACCCATTGTAGACGGGGAAGTTTAAAATCACCCATGACTATGACATCGTCATTAGAATCAATTTCGTTAAACGCGGAGTCGATGGCATCAATGGCGAGCTGGTAGCTTTGAGTTGGTTAGGACGGGAGAATGTAACAACAAAAGAGATATAGATTTCGTTTAAGAATAGATAGCTTAACACAAATGAACTCGAAATCGGCGGTCTGCTATGATTTAAAGAGTGAGGAATCATATTTGTTATTGATAGCCAGGAGAACGCCGCGCCCAGAGGAGCTATCGGCTTTACCCAAACCATCGTCACGGAAAACACTGAAGTTTTAAGTAAAGAACTCGTAACTGTTAAATGATGAAGAGAGGTTTGTTTCTGTGAGGGAAAAACGTCGTATGGCAGATTTTGAGAGTTCAGAAAAACGGTGGATGATTTTGTGCGCAATCCCCGAACGTTTTGGTAATATATAGATAGGTGACTAATGGCGGTATCGGAATCGTTAGGAACGAGAATAGTTTTTGAAATTAGCACGAGTTCGTTGAAGATGGGCGATTCGTTTTGAAGCGATATGAGAGGCGAATGTGGATAAATCGTTATCTACGTTAGTAGGGGAATATTAAGACTCTCATGAAAATGGACGAAAATCTTTTTAAATTCGGAAGGAGGCCTCTTTGGTGGAGCGAAACCATAACATTTGTTTTGGTAATCCCGTCGATGCAGATGACGATGTAGAGACGAATGTTTTCATATATCTTACGATCACGTAAGCGTGAAAGCACATAACGTCCATCATCCCCAGAGTCGGTTAGTTGTTCGGTAAGTTTAGCAGAAGGAGGAAACAGCGGATCAATGAATGAACGCGGTGGAGTTAACGATTTTGTGGGGTTAGTATTCGATGTATCGGAAGAAGATGGAGTAGAGGCGGAAAGAGGCTTTGCTGGTACAGACACTGGAGGAAGATTGGGGTTGAGAGTGTGAGAATGAATAAAGTTTGGCTAATTGAGGAAAGGTTTGATGGAGCAGGATGCGTTAAGGTCAAATGATACGCGTTTGAAGTTAGAGAATCTCGTACTTGTTTTAAAGTTTGGATACAAGCCCGTTTTAAAAGACCAATTACTGCTTACTGGATTGTTGGACAACGGACGATTAGGTGTGATAATAGGGGGTTAGATGTAGTTGGGCGAGATCTAGTGAGATAGTTAAGAGAAGTGGGGTTGGAGGTTGGTGGGCGAGATCTAGGGCGAATATTAAGAGAAGGGGGCTTCTGAGTAACGGAATCCTGACGGGGATTAGGCGAAGTTGAACATTTTCTCATACTTAAACTTCCTAAATTAAAGTTGTAGGGTTGTTAATAAGCCATTCGTATTTCCTGGCGATGAAGATCACGATTCGTCCATTTCTAAGCTTTTTCCATTGGTTGATGTCAAGATTGAGACTCTGCCTAATGTCATTCCATAAATGTTATTCTCGAATCCCACTCTGATTACGTCCAGGTTGTGCCGAAAAAGTTAAGTCTAGGAGAAAGAGGCTCTTGAGAGGGAATAGCCGAGGTTTGTGAGCCGGTGTTGAAGATCTCGCATAAGTAAATGGCAATGTCAGAAGCTGAAGTTTCGCAAAAAAGTTCCTCCATTAACGATTTGTTGTTGTTGATAGACTCAAGTGTTGGAGTGGTGTTGGTGTTCCTCGCTGTTAGGAGCTGAGTTTCGTCTCTGAGTAAAGTAATTGCCTTGTCCATTTTATCAAATATTGTAGACTGTCGTTCACACATAGATTCGATCGCCGCTTCGTTGTTCGCATTAGTTGCGAGGAGCGGTGGTGCCGACGTGGTGGATGACTGAAGAAGGATGTCCAAGTCCGTACGGATGCAGTTGACGGCATAGCTGGTGTTTTTGTCGTATTTGGATCGAATGATCTCCGTGAGCGCCGTTATGCTTTTATCCAGCCTCTTAACCGATTTGGTTATTGAGTCATTAATCTCGTCGGCGAGTTGATTCATCAAAGGACCATAGTGAACATCCGTGGAGACGTGTTTATCAGCCACTTTAAGGCGGTCGTTCCGCGGTTGAATGATATGCTTTAAATACGATTGAAGATCTTCAATCGATTTAGGTATAAGCTCAGTGCTTGAAAGCTTGCTTAAAATCTTTTTGTTGAGGTGTGTAAGATCGGCAAATAAGGATGCAGACGACGTGAAGTTATTTAGGGCAATAACTCTTACATACTACTGCATAGAGTTTCAAAAAGATATTACTTCATTTGTTGTCTGATGTTTATTAAAATGTAAGATATTTAATGTTTACCGTGTTTGGACCATGTGACCTTTAGTTACAAGATTGAAAACAGATCTATTTCAATAGTCAGTGAGATAAAAGAAAAATTGTTCTGCTCACATTGATCTAGTTGTACCTAAAGCTAGTAGTATGTTAGGTTTTCTTAGATGAACTTCAGCAGTCTTTATGGATGTGTATACACTAAAGACAATTTATATGTCTTTATTGTTAGCTTCTTAGAATACTGTTGTAAGCCATTAGAAGAATAGAAAGAATTAAAAAAAAAAAGATTTACTCGTTACGCTTTGCGATTGTTAAGATGGTCAGAAGGCATGCCAAATCATTCTTCGAGATGTGCTCTAATTGATTTTAAAACTTTAGAAAGTCGCAGACAAGCTCTGAGCGTTATTTTCATGAAAGATATTGTAAATGGAAATATTATTTTTTAAATCATCAGAACTACTTGCGTTGGTTTCTTTTTATGTCCCTGAAGGTAATTTAAGAGATGATATATTTTATGTTCCCAATCACCTAACAAGTTATGGCCAAAACGGGCCAATACTCGTTCTTTATTACTGTGCAATTCCGTGAGCAATGAAGTCGACCTAGCATAAAGTAGGGACGTTTTTAAGAAAAATATTAAAAATCTGTTGTATACATACATATGTATTTAAGTTTTTGGTCTTCATGAATATTCAGTAATCAACCGATTGTAAATCCATTGATGAATAAATAAATGTATATCCTAAATATCCTATTAATAATATAAATTTTAAAAGGTTCATGTGACATCTCTGCAGGCAATTATTTTTTTCCCCAAATTAAATTGGTATCCAGTTTATTATTGTATTAATTCATCATCTTGTAACTATTTGTACCCTTTTTATTGTAGTACAATAAATTATGCTTATAAGAAACAATCTTATAAGAAAAGAATGTTTATAAGAAACGGTAACATAGAATCGCACGTCGTGTATTTTATTGATTAGTTCACACAAAAACGCAAGTCTTATACGACGTCTTATAGACTACCGCAAGTTGTTTTGACATAATGAAGTATTGCTTTGACAGACTGATAGAATTGATAGATACTTAGTTCCAACAACCCGAGCATGTTTTCGCAAATAAATAAAAACTTTCTCAGTAAGCATAGCGATCTTCCGTGGCTTAAGCTCCCCAGAACGACGGACAACGAACAAATACTGACTACAGCAGGTATTGATCCAGACAACGCCGTATTCGCCAATTACTTCTTTGTGGTCGAGACCCGCAAGAAAAAATGGAGGTACTAGGCGCGGTCTTTCAGAAAGTGTATAAGGTGAAGGACAGTGTTCTCCCGAATCACGATCTGGAGAATCGCTTACAATCTACCAACTCTCAACTTCGAAAAGACATGCAACAATGGCGATCTGAGAACATCGGCTTTGACGTGTTCAATGACTATAACATGGCAGCCAATGTTATCGCCGACGAAGGGGTTCATATCGAAGACAGAGCTCCAAGCGGTCGAATCAAAAAAAAGTCTGTTGGAACCGACGGGATCTCGAACATTGTGCTGTGACATCTCCCCCTAGACGATAATATGTACACTATTCTATTCAATGATCTGAATAATGCACATTATTTGTAGCACTGGAAAACTGCGATTGTGCAACCCATAGCCAGGCGAGGAAAAGATTTTTCGAAACCGAATTCGCGCACCTCAGGTCAATTAGTCTCCTTCCGAACATTAGCATGGTATTCGAGAAGTTGGTACATAGAGCTCGGATCAACCGGATAAAGGACGGACGTATAATTCCGGAAAACCAATTTGGTTTCAAAGCGGGCCATGTCACTATTCATGCAGGATTTTTCTACAAGATCAATCATCTAGCCATTAGTAAACCACTGCTGTACCTACTGTTTAACATGCTTACCAGTAGAAGGTTCGTCGTCAAGTACGTGATCTCTACAGGTACTTTCGATGTAAAAAATGGCATTCAACAGGGTGCCGTTAATTCGCCGATCCTGTTCAACATTTTTTTGAGCGAGTGGGTTTCTTAGGGAGAAGAAATCACCATGACATCCCACTATGTGTATATGAGCGACATGTTGCCAACTTCATCACAGCAGAAGATAAGTGTTTAATCCCATATAACATGAAAACGGATTATGAATTTATGTGTATTGAGGTTTGTTTGTAATGTGTTTCAACTGAATGATTGTTACAACTCTAATTATAGAAGTCTTGATTCGATATTTGTAAATAATTCCATTAACTGTTCTGTCAGAGAAGTTGTATGCCCATTAACGAAAAATTATATTCATCATTATGAAACTGGATATAATTTTGCCAAAGGCAACTACTCAGCTTTAAATATTTGTTTAGTGTCAGTGGATTGGTTTAATATTCTTTCTGGGAAATGCTTATAGCTGTCCCAAATATATTAGATCTTGTAAGAAAAAGAGAATATTTTGACCAGCCGGGGTTGAAGGTTGGTTAATCTAAGAAACTCAGAAATTAAAAGCGTTTTTGCAAATTACGTCGAGAATATAAATTCTTGAACAAATTTCTGTATAAACAGTATACAAGTTATATCAGAGATCGCTTGTGCCACCTCACAAAATTATCTAGACTTCCAATTCAATTGGAAATGACGGCGATCATGTACAAGAAAAGAGTCGGGAAATCAAGTTGATGTGATTCTGACATACTTTAAGAAAGCAATTACTGTATCAATTGCTTTCTTGACATACTTTAAGAAAGCAATTACTGTATCAATTGCTTTCTTAAAGTATGTCAGAATCACATCAACTTGATTTCCCGACTCTGCGGAATCAAAAAAGTATGTCAGTAAGTTAAAGTAATGTTATAAAGGTCTACTAAATAAATTAAAGGCATTTGGTATTCACTCTACGATCTTTAACTGGATTTCGAGTTTTAAATATTTCAAATAGAACTCAAACCGTTACAATTGATATGTGTCAGAACTATCAAGGTATTGTCTGGGGTTCCCCAAGGCACTTAGGGCCATTACTGTTTATTTTATTTGTTAATGATATTCCGTCAATTTTTAAATATGTTAATTGTTTGATGTAAGTATCCAAGACTGTACAAAAATCCAAAAAGACTTAGACGCCTTAGTCAAATGGTGTGATATCAATCATTTAAAGTTAAATGTAAATAAATGTCATTAATTTTCTGTATTCCATATTTTGTTATATATGTATACATGTCTCTTGTACGTCCGTTTCTGGTATATTGTTCTGTTATATGGTGTCCAGCATATGTAAAGCATGCGTAGCGTTTAGAGAGGGTTCAAAAGTCCTTCACAAGATTTGTTATAAAACGTATGAATTGGAATCTTGAATCTATGCCTCCTTATCAAACAAGTTGTGCCTTTAGGACTAGAAACGCTAGAAAAAAGGCCAAGTATTCAATCTATAGTGTCTATATATCATATTTCGTACCGTATAAACTGTTCTCAGATACTTCAATGTGTTAAACTGTATACGCCAGAAAGAAATCTTCGATCAAGAAACCGCATTCAAAATTTTAATTCTGCCTGTACTGAAGTAAATGTATGTGAGACAGATTGAAATTTAAAAAAATCATTTCCAGATCTCTGATTAAATTTAATTTCGTACCTTAATACAGTCAAAAACTTTTACAACAACATCGGGTAAACCGACATATCGGTTATAACGACCAAATTCGTAAGTCCCTTGAAGGTCGTTATAACCGATTTTGACTGTATATGTATTTCACATTGTACTATAATTCACTTAATTTTTTTCTTTTCGAATTATACCCTTATTTATTATTAACTTATAGTTCATTAAAATATTGTTCCTTTATTATACTTATATTTCTGCAATCTGTAAGAGTCTAACTCGGTAGATGAATCTCTTCTTTCATATCTCTGTGGATGGGCGATTCAACCAGTATCGTTCCTTCGCACAACGAGCTGAGGAGGGTCTCCTCCGCTTCAGATGTTACAATGTGGCATCGAAAATTCTGATGGCTGGGGAGCTAGGGAACCCGATCTTCGAACCCTTTAGACCCGGCATAGAAAGGTAGTATAGATCTGCTCATTGGGAGTCTGGTCCAACTGGTCAGTGCCTTGCAGCGGGTTTGATGCAGCAACCTACGGCAGACTTACATAACTTAAGGTAATTAAGGTAGTATTTTATATATATTATTATTATTATTATTAAATTATATTATATTATTTTATGTATACTATTCATACTATACTATTCATTTATTCGATAGTCGAAAATCATGCATTCATCCAATCGAATGAAAAAAACAGTTCAAATGTTTTTCTTGTATGGCTGGCAAAATATTTGCAGGGAAAATTGTTCACGTGTATCGTCACGATTGACATCAATGATATCATGTAAGTCTATCACTATCGTTTGTTTTGTATACAGTTTTAGTGTTACGAAGAACAATATTTCCCACGTAAAAATGATATCAATACATTCACATTTAAGTTTGCATCCAAAACTAATCCAACGTATACACACATAATTATTCTCACTTCCAATCTCAGACAAGGTACACTCATTATTTTCACTGCTGTTTTGAATTGAGTCGATTACATGTAACGAAACTTTAGTGCAAACGATAGTGTTAGACGATTGTCGTCATAAGTGATTACGGACAGATTAATGTCTTGTCCCCAAACAGATTGTGTGAAAAATTTTCAAGAATCATGTAGAAACTCGTTGATCATTTAGTTTCTAACAAATGCCAACAATTAATAGCTAGGCCTTACGTATTACAATAGCAATACAGTTTACGTACAATTGAAATGATATTATCAATTTGGTCGGAGAACCGAAATGTATTATAATAATAATAATACGGGTGGCGCTACAGCCCGTAGAGGGCCAGGATGTATTATTATTATATATATTATATATATTTTAATATATACCTGGGGTTAGTCATTTGTACCAGATTGAAACAGAATGACCTCGACGAGTATTGTTTTATAATATCTTTGGCAAATATATATTTTATATATATAAAATAAATATAACTGTATCTAATTGGGTGGAATGGAATAAGAAACAAATACAAAGCCTTTCCACGAGCCTTTCCACGAATTAGTTTTGGAACTTTCGTGTATTTTATTAGCACGTGGTTTTTATTCTACAGAAATCCGGATATGGCAGCATCCTCAGTCACACCCTTCATCAATTACAAAAAATCAAAAATTACAAAAATTGCATGTCACATCTTAAACATAAAATTACTATTTATTAAAATGTATATATTATCATTCATATATTCGAATAAAACAATGCCAGACCAAGGTCGGCACATATAATACGGCCACACAATCGGGATATTTTACAATATCTTCTGGTGAAAGAACCAGATCGTCTTTTATTGCACACATCATTTGATTTTCTTTTAAAAATGGACTAACTAACACATATTAAAAAAACCTTTATTCTAATAAGCACTCACTGGCATTGTTGAAAATTCCCTTGACTCTAAGAACAAATGCTGATGATGTAAAAATAAATATTAAAAGCACAATATAGCCGGATGAATTCATCTTGAGACTGGATTAACACGAAATATGAAAAAAATATATAGTAATTTTTAATCTGATTCATCCAAAACAAATCCATATATTACACGTATGTGACTCAAATGATTAGCTAAATAGCTCAGATTTGTAACATACAAATACGAATATTTTAATATACATCCATACACATGAGTGCTAATCCGGCCACCGTTTTAATATGTACCTCCTAAAATCCGACAAGCATATAGCTCATAACGCGACCTGACAGTACTAAGAATTTATTTCGGAAAATCTTTGTTGATGTGTGTTTCCAATTGTAACTAGCCACCAACACTTTCACTCGACGCGTATTGCTCAATATTTTGTTTCCTTTTTTTCCACATCAGAGTATGAGAACAGTTTGATTTTTAATTTGTCGGTCCACTGCATACTTACAGTCTTCTTACATACTAACAATTTCCAATTCTGCTTAGTTCAAACCTACTATTACTATGCGGGTAGTCTAAGCTAATCTGATATTAATTTAACTTGTATTGATTGACAATATGCTTATTTGGCCAAGAAAGCTAGGAATCTAACGAACCTAACCTAACTTATATATAATAAATACATATATTTATAAAAAAATCATTTTATGTCGGATCTTTTCTGGTTCTTCTCTTAGTTTTTCGGATGTTTCATTTGATATTGTAATTGGAACCACAGACAAACAAAACTCTTTTTAAACGCTTTATTCATTCTTAAGTAACGAAATGACTGCATATTAAGGAGGGCTCCACTGCACATAATAATAACATGCGCATGACATTCCACACTAAGTTACACCCTATTCTCTTGTTAACATGTCTAATGGACTGAATATAAGAGATAAAATCGTCTTTGAATCGTTCATAGGATAATCTAATTTTTTTCTTTCTAATTCACACCGGAAGAAAAGACTTGTTTTCCACTCGAACAGTTCTTATTATCGTTATTGTCATTATTATAATGTGACAGTATTAAATTGAATCAATTTTTTATATTATACAATCAAACTAAACGGAAGAAGATAAAACCTGTCACTAACATTCAGTCCAGCCGAAGGAAAAGAAAGGATAATAGGTTCGTGTGTATACTTGCTATTACGAATACGAGAACGTTTTCCAATTTGTTTTACACATACCAACAGAGTTGCGTTCATGTGGAAAATTCAATGACAAGGTATGGGCTATACCATAAAGAAAGAAAAAATGTTCACGCGCTCTTTCTTCTTCTTTTAAGTGTGTATTATATATTATACCCCACTTCTATCCCTTGAGTTTTTTCCAATTTGTTACTTTTGTGACATTCAATAACCGAATCATTATTAATTTTCTTTTTTTCAGTCAGGCGAAAAGAGTGGGAAGGCTTAGTCATAATCTTTTGATAAGGATTCAACAAAAATGAGTTGGGTGTTTTGTGTCGTCCTCGTTAATCCATGCTATTAAAGAATTTGACGACAATTATTTTAAATGAAAAGGTAGTAGTATAAATTTCTGTGGAGAAGACCTATCATATAACTCATTAAAATCTACTTCACTAGAGAGCAGATTGGCACGTGGCCTTATGCGTTTGGGGGAAATAAGAGTTCATTACGTTATCTACATAAAAATTTGATAACAACGTCGCATAAAATATTGGAAATGTAAATATTTCATTTAGACATGTGAGAATGTCGGAAAACAACTTGCATTCCGACGCAAACATTTTCAAAATTCGGCTATAGAGCCCTTGCTCTTGCTCCAATACTCAGACCAAGCCATCGCTCTATCCAGAACTTTATCTTCTGGTTTTATTTCCTTTCCCGCGGAACTGTTCGCCTTTTCGTTTTCTTGGATTCCAGAATGCCCATGTACCCAGCAGAGGATCTCCGAGTTAACCAATGACATACATAACCTGACCAGCTTCGATATTAGAGTAGGCATATGGCCTTTACAGCCATTTGGCTATCAGGAAAAATATAAACCGCTCCGAAGGAAAGGACCGAAACACAACAATAAACAAGTCAAACCACAAATGAAAACTCAGTAAAAAAATAAAGTAGTAATGCACTTAATTCCATATAGCTTAAACCTATGCTGCACTCGCAGTCCAATACTACACGCGCCAGTCCGAAAGCGCGTATCAGCAGTTTTTGTCTGGCAAAATTTATTAAATGTGACGCCCGATGACGAACACCTGATTGCTTTTTTCTGATTGTGGATGTGTATCCATAACACCTCCCATCCTAAGAGAGTTTATGGGTATTTGACCCTTAAACTAGGTTCGTATCGTTGCATCATGATGGTTTCAGATGACGTCGGGGATACGCTTCTTATGCTAGGTGCTTTGCTTCTTCGTTGTTTTGCGTTATATAGGCATTCGTTATATTGGACCACCGTTGTATTGGCATTGACATTTTTTGACTGTTAGTGTGCAAAATTTCATTACAACAATTTAACCTAAAACGGATTTGAATAAAAAGCAAACATACATACAAACATTCTTCTTTACATAAATTAATTGTTATTAGTATATACCAAATATACACATACATATTTACACCCATTTAATGTAATTAAAAATTCTTGTTCAATGATATGTAATATTTAGACTATTATCTGTGCTATTACATATGTTCATAGCTGCGAGTAAAAATTAGTAAGTTATATATGCATTTGTGTACTTCAATAATTCGAAGGTACCAACATACTGATATTTTTACACCTAAGGTAGTTCTTTGTATAAAATATTTGCGGTTGTACGATGTAGGGTTAATAAATGCAAATTCCATTGCCTATATACTCGTGAGCAGGCTACATAAAGCTGTCTATGTGAAAAGCATTCATTACTTAAATCAATGCCGGTAAATTTAGCAGTTTGACCTTGAGCCTTATTAATAGTCATAGCAAAATGCATCCTTTTAAAAAGAAATGAGTAGTCCGTAGGTATCATCGGTATTCGTGGAATAAATACATTCTCACCTGTGCCTGGTCATGTTATAATGATGGTTTCAATTACATTAGATCTTAAAGCTTTACCCAGTAACCTTGTTCCATTGCACAGCTTTGGAGGGCATACATTTCGCAGTAAAATCATTGGCACTACTAATTTAAAAAAAATTATATATGTACATATATGTATTTATATTTTTTATTCTTATATACCCACAGAATTCACACGCATAAACATGAACGCCGCTTGGGCACCGATAGTGGTTATGGTCCCCACAATACAATGCAAATACTATATATGTTTTATATTGTAATAATGTTATATTTTTTCTCTATGATAACGTACAGAGATAATATGTACACCAATGGATTTGTCAATGAAAGTTCTACATACAAATTATATTCAGCTCTGTTTGGTGAGAGTAAAGAAAAACAGAGATGAACCACCGAAAAATGGGGAAAAAATCGAATTAAATATTTCTTTTGTTTATTTAATAGGTTTTTGTTAAAAGAAACTAAATATGTGAATCTGCGATACAGAAAAAACTTCGCAGCGGAATTCTGAATCTAGGTAGATTCGGAAATATCGTGACAGACACATAGATACATCGAATCTGATTTTTCTTTTATAGAATGAGGTGATAATGTTATAACTTGTATCTAAGATAACGTACAGAGATAATATATACACCAATGCATTTATCAATGAAAGCTCTGCACAGATATGTAAAATAAATTTAGTTCTGTTTGCTGAAAGTAAATAAAAAATGGGAAAAAAAATCAAATTTAATATTTCTTTGTTTATTTAAAAGTATTCTGAATCTATTGGACTTATTTTTGTTAGATAGATTCGGAAATTTCGTGTCAGATACAAATATACATCGAATCTGATTTCTCTTTTATAGAAGTAAGTGATTATCTGTAACTATACAAAACTTAAATACATGGTTTGTAGCACGTACGACTACCACCAGGTTCACAGCCAGGGCAAGGTCATAAGCAACCAATGTGGCTACTGCTAGACTTCATGAAATAAAGATTGCTGGAAAGTTTACTTATCTTCGAGGTCTGAAATGCGACAGCTCCCCACACTTAATTCTGTTGAAACCTTAACTTCTTCTGACGCATCTTGAGTTTCCTGAGTAGGTGAATCCAAGTAGGTCTTCTTGGAAATCATCTGTCTTGATCTGCAATCCTTATGGTTGAGTGGTGGGCAAACTCCGTTCGATTTCGCAATTGATTCTGATGACTTCTACAAACCTGGCCATCTACCTGCACTTGGTACATTCTTCTTCCTCTATCTCGTAAAATTACTCCTGGATCCCATTTATTTTTTACACATAGGAACCTACTATTTCAATAATCGCAACTAGCCAGCTAAGCCGCATATCATAATCACCAACTGGTTCCAATGTTAGGACAAGTGTGACTGCCTTCTGCAGTCACCCACTCGTACCTAATCTAACCTAAATTAAGTATGGTAAAAGTCGAAGCTTCCGCACAAACTCAAGATTAATTCCGAGTGTAATGCAAATAAAGAAGAAAAGAGGTTCAGAAAATACCTGAATGTGGATATCCAGGAAATAACAAGTATTACTTCACATCTATTTGTAATTTAGATAGCATCTATTTCTGATGATTCGGTCTAATAATTGTTTTCATCCTTTGCTGTTTATTTTACTATTTTTACTATACTATAATTCTAATTTTTTTGTATTAAATAACTTCTACTTTTAATATTAATTCATTTGTTAAAGTTAAGTTTGTTTGCTTTTTTGTACCTTGAATTCTCAGAAGGTCAGCCCACCCAATATTTTACTTAGTCTTACTGTATTCAATAGAAGTGACATTCAACTCTATTTTTTACTTGTATATAAGTACCGAATATCACCTTTCTTATACACGGTTCTAATTCTTGTAGTGTCTTATTCAATATAAGATTGTATTTTTTTGTTTCATGAATTTATATGAATTAAATAAATAAAAAAATATAAATTTTTTTTGGAATTTCGAATTCAATTGTTTCGGTGTAGTGCACCTGCCTTTTTCTATCCCCTCTTTGCACATTCTGCAATCACCAGATGCCATGTAGTCAGCTCCATGGCAGCAGTGAATCTTGCTGTGTTTTTCCTTAGCATTAATTAGGTTTTTGTTTGGATTTGTACATCCATATTAAGATGCTTGGACTGCATCCCCAGGATTTGCCCGCTAAGATTCTACAAATCATTAAAGCACGAATCGCAGTCTTGGTGATCTCTTCTATGTGTATTTTCCAGATGATTTTGCTGTCTACGATGACCCCGAGATATTTCACCTCTTTTACTGGAGCCAGTAATGTGCCTGACAGACAGAATTTGTTTTCTCGTGAAAGGTACTATGGTGGTTTCTGCCGGATTTAGATTTAGCCCACCCGACAGTTACCAAAACTTAGTAAATTTGAGTCCCCATTCGATGATATCGCATATGGTCTCCTACATTCTGTCTCTGGCTATGATGAATATATCATCAGCATATGCCTCACATTTGATGCCGTGGTTTGATAAGACTCTTCCTTGGGGATATCCTCTTGTTGTATTGACTGTTATTGTTCTTTTCTTTCAAGGGCACTTTCGATATTTTCTGGCAGTTGGTATAGCGCAGTCTCTGTGGATCTGCATGCTCTGTAGGTTCGTTAACACTAATGAGGAGGGGATATAGATAGCACTTCCTTTTGTAGTTGTCTACAACTTTTTTCCATCATTTTAAATTAGAAATGATGTAGGGCTGATGGGTCTGTAAGACTTAGGTAGGCTTGGGTCTTTCTTCCCCATCTTGGGGATAAACAGCACCTTTGCTTTTCCAGCGCTAGAGAACTTGCTGTTATTGAAACGTATGGAAACAGTTTTACCTTTTTGGAGTTGGGCTGGTATAATTTCGTCTACCCGTCTAACAGCGGATGTCGCTATAGCATGATCGTAGTTCACCAGGGCCACTTTAAAGATGCTCTGGCTCGTTTGAGGCTGGTGCCCCGCTTTCCTCTTCAAGTAGTAGGCTCTCCTCCAATTCCATTGGAACTACTGTTGTTTTCATGTTCTCCATCAGATCAGTCAAGACCTTCATTAAGCAAAGACTCAACCTTGACATCAACCAATGGAAAAAGCTGAGAAATGGACGAATCGTGCTCAGGAAATACGAATGGCTGATTACCAACCCTTTCGGAGCCAACTTTAATTCTGGGAGCGCGTATCAGCAGTTTTTGTCTGGCAAAATTTATTAAATGTGACGCCCGATGACGAACACCTGATTGCTTTTTTCTGATTGTGGATGTGTATCCATAACACCTCCCATCCTAAGAGAGTTTATGGGTATTTGACCCTTAAACTAGGTTCGTATCGTTGCATCATGATGGTTTCAGATGACGTCGGGGATACGCTTCTTATGCTAGGTGCTTTGCTTCTTCGTTGTTTTGCGTTATATAGGCATTCGTTATATTGGACCACCGTTGTATTGGCATTGACATTTTTTGACTGTTAGTGTGCAAAATTTCATTACAACAATTTAACCTAAAACGGATTTGAATAAAAAGCAAACATACATACAAACATTCTTCTTTACATAAATTAATTGTTATTAGTATATACCAAATATACACATACATATTTACACCCATTTAATGTAATTAAAAATTCTTGTTCAATGATATGTAATATTTAGACTATTATCTGTGCTATTACATATGTTCATAGCTGCGAGTAAAAATTAGTAAGTTATATATGCATTTGTGTACTTCAATAATTCGAAGGTACCAACATACTGATATTTTTACACCTAAGGTAGTTCTTTGTATAAAATATTTGCGGTTGTACGATGTAGGGTTAATAAATGCAAATTCCATTGCCTATATACTCGTGAGCAGGCTACATAAAGCTGTCTATGTGAAAAGCATTCATTACTTAAATCAATGCCGGTAAATTTAGCAGTTTGACCTTGAGCCTTATTAATAGTCATAGCAAAATGCATCCTTTTAAAAAGAAATGAGTAGTCCGTAGGTATCATCGGTATTCGTGGAATAAATACATTCTCACCTGTGCCTGGTCATGTTATAATGATGGTTTCAATTACATTAGATCTTAAAGCTTTACCCAGTAACCTTGTTCCATTGCACAGCTTTGGAGGGCATACATTTCGCAGTAAAATCATTGGCACTACTAATTTAAAAAAAATTATATATGTACATATATGTATTTATATTTTTTATTCTTATATACCCACAGAATTCACACGCATAAACATGAACGCCGCTTGGGCACCGATAGTGGTTATGGTCCCCACAATACAATGCAAATACTATATATGTTTTATATTGTAATAATGTTATATTTTTTCTCTATGATAACGTACAGAGATAATATGTACACCAATGGATTTGTCAATGAAAGTTCTACATACAAATTATATTCAGCTCTGTTTGGTGAGAGTAAAGAAAAACAGAGATGAACCACCGAAAAATGGGGAAAAAATCGAATTAAATATTTCTTTTGTTTATTTAATAGGTTTTTGTTAAAAGAAACTAAATATGTGAATCTGCGATACAGAAAAAACTTCGCAGCGGAATTCTGAATCTAGGTAGATTCGGAAATATCGTGACAGACACATAGATACATCGAATCTGATTTTTCTTTTATAGAATGAGGTGATAATGTTATAACTTGTATCTAAGATAACGTACAGAGATAATATATACACCAATGCATTTATCAATGAAAGCTCTGCACAGATATGTAAAATAAATTTAGTTCTGTTTGCTGAAAGTAAATAAAAAATGGGAAAAAAAATCAAATTTAATATTTCTTTGTTTATTTAAAAGTATTCTGAATCTATTGGACTTATTTTTGTTAGATAGATTCGGAAATTTCGTGTCAGATACAAATATACATCGAATCTGATTTCTCTTTTATAGAAGTAAGTGATTATCTGTAACTATACAAAACTTAAATACATGGTTTGTAGCACGTACGACTACCACCAGGTTCACAGCCAGGGCAAGGTCATAAGCAACCAATGTGGCTACTGCTAGACTTCATGAAATAAAGATTGCTGGAAAGTTTACTTATCTTCGAGGTCTGAAATGCGACAGCTCCCCACACTTAATTCTGTTGAAACCTTAACTTCTTCTGACGCATCTTGAGTTTCCTGAGTAGGTGAATCCAAGTAGGTCTTCTTGGAAATCATCTGTCTTGATCTGCAATCCTTATGGTTGAGTGGTGGGCAAACTCCGTTCGATTTCGCAATTGATTCTGATGACTTCTACAAACCTGGCCATCTACCTGCACTTGGTACATTCTTCTTCCTCTATCTCGTAAAATTACTCCTGGATCCCATTTATTTTTTACACATAGGAACCTACTATTTCAATAATCGCAACTAGCCAGCTAAGCCGCATATCATAATCACCAACTGGTTCCAATGTTAGGACAAGTGTGACTGCCTTCTGCAGTCACCCACTCGTACCTAATCTAACCTAAATTAAGTATGGTAAAAGTCGAAGCTTCCGCACAAACTCAAGATTAATTCCGAGTGTAATGCAAATAAAGAAGAAAAGAGGTTCAGAAAATACCTGAATGTGGATATCCAGGAAATAACAAGTATTACTTCACATCTATTTGTAATTTAGATAGCATCTATTTCTGATGATTCGGTCTAATAATTGTTTTCATCCTTTGCTGTTTATTTTACTATTTTTACTATACTATAATTCTAATTTTTTTGTATTAAATAACTTCTACTTTTAATATTAATTCATTTGTTAAAGTTAAGTTTGTTTGCTTTTTTGTACCTTGAATTCTCAGAAGGTCAGCCCACCCAATATTTTACTTAGTCTTACTGTATTCAATAGAAGTGACATTCAACTCTATTTTTTACTTGTATATAAGTACCGAATATCACCTTTCTTATACACGGTTCTAATTCTTGTAGTGTCTTATTCAATATAAGATTGTATTTTTTTGTTTCATGAATTTATATGAATTAAATAAATAAAAAAATATAAATTTTTTTTGGAATTTCGAATTCAATTGTTTCGGTGTAGTGCACCTGCCTTTTTCTATCCCCTCTTTGCACATTCTGCAATCACCAGATGCCATGTAGTCAGCTCCATGGCAGCAGTGAATCTTGCTGTGTTTTTCCTTAGCATTAATTAGGTTTTTGTTTGGATTTGTACATCCATATTAAGATGCTTGGACTGCATCCCCAGGATTTGCCCGCTAAGATTCTACAAATCATTAAAGCACGAATCGCAGTCTTGGTGATCTCTTCTATGTGTATTTTCCAGATGATTTTGCTGTCTACGATGACCCCGAGATATTTCACCTCTTTTACTGGAGCCAGTAATGTGCCTGACAGACAGAATTTGTTTTCTCGTGAAAGGTACTATGGTGGTTTCTGCCGGATTTAGATTTAGCCCACCCGACAGTTACCAAAACTTAGTAAATTTGAGTCCCCATTCGATGATATCGCATATGGTCTCCTACATTCTGTCTCTGGCTATGATGAATATATCATCAGCATATGCCTCACATTTGATGCCGTGGTTTGATAAGACTCTTCCTTGGGGATATCCTCTTGTTGTATTGACTGTTATTGTTCTTTTCTTTCAAGGGCACTTTCGATATTTTCTGGCAGTTGGTATAGCGCAGTCTCTGTGGATCTGCATGCTCTGTAGGTTCGTTAACACTAATGAGGAGGGGATATAGATAGCACTTCCTTTTGTAGTTGTCTACAACTTTTTTCCATCATTTTAAATTAGAAATGATGTAGGGCTGATGGGTCTGTAAGACTTAGGTAGGCTTGGGTCTTTCTTCCCCATCTTGGGGATAAACAGCACCTTTGCTTTTCCAGCGCTAGAGAACTTGCTGTTATTGAAACGTATGGAAACAGTTTTACCTTTTTGGAGTTGGGCTGGTATAATTTCGTCTACCCGTCTAACAGCGGATGTCGCTATAGCATGATCGTAGTTCACCAGGGCCACTTTAAAGATGCTCTGGCTCGTTTGAGGCTGGTGCCCCGCTTTCCTCTTCAAGTAGTAGGCTCTCCTCCAATTCCATTGGAACTACTGTTGTTTTCATGTTCTCCATCAGATCAGTCAAGACCTTCATTAAGCAAAGACTCAACCTTGACATCAACCAATGGAAAAAGCTGAGAAATGGACGAATCGTGCTCAGGAAATACGAATGGCTGATTACCAACCCTTTCGGAGCCAACTTTAATTCTGGGAGTTTTAGTATAAAAAAATGATGAACTTCACCCAATCCCCGTCTGGCTTTCGTTACTCAGAAATTCCCTTCTCTTAACAATCTCACTAGATCTCTCCCAACTATATCTAATCCCACCATTATCGTATTAAATCGCCCGTTGTCCAACAAACCAGTAAGTAGTAACTGGTCTCTTAAAATTGACTTGTATCCTAATTTCAAAACAAGTACGAGATTCCCAAACATCAAACGCGTATAATTTGACTTTAACGCGTCCACCTCTATCAAACATACCCTTAAACATCAAAATTGTATTCATTCTCACGAAACAACTAACCGCCTCTGGAGAGGTTGGACGCTATGTCCTTTCACACTTACGTGATCGTAAGATTTATAAAAACTCTATCTATCTCGCGTATTTACAATACCAGAATGACTCCATCTGCATCGACAGAATTATCAAATGTTACGGATTCGCTCCACCAAGAAGGCCACGTAACCGACCCTTCCGAATAAAAAAAGATTTTCGTCGATTTCCATTAGAGTCTTAATATTGCTCCCGATTATGTAGTAAACGATTTCTCTACATTGTCCTCCCATGTCGCTTCAAAACGAATTGCCAATCTGCAACGAACTCCCGCTAATTTCAAAAAATATTTTCGTTCCAAACCAGTCCGATAGCTGCATTAAACACCTATCGATATATTACCAAAAAGTTCGGGCTTGCGAACAGAATCACCATATTTCCGAACTCTCAAAATCTGCCATACGACATGATTGCCCTCACTGAAACAAACCTCTCTTCTTCCTCTAGAAGTTAGGTTAGGTTAGGTGAGTGGGCAGCCAGCTAGTTCGTCAGCACACTTAGACCATGTTGGCCCATTGTGATACCCATAGTCAGACTGCCGTTAATTTGATCCCAACGACAAATGGTGACTGAACCAGATTTAAAAACCGAATAAAAGGTATTAACATCCAACTGTTCCCTCTAACAGTTACGAGTTCTTTACTTCAAACTTCAGTGTCCTCTGTGATGATGGTTTGGGTAAAGATGATAACTCTTCCGGGCGCGGTGCTCTCCTGGCTATCAATAACAAATATGATTGCTCACTCTTTAAATATTCGCACACCGCCAATTTTGAGTTCATATGTACAAAACTGACTATTCTTAAACGAAATTTATATGTCTCTCTTTTGTTGTTACATTCGCCCGTCCCGACCAATTCAAGACTTCCAGCTCCCCATTGATGCCATCGATTCCCTCTTTAACGAAATTGAATCCAATGATGATGGCATAGTCATGTGAGATTTGCCGTCTACAATGGTTATTATTACCAACTGCCTTGACAGACAACTCGATCTTATCTTATCATCTGACAATATTAACTGCACTTTTAGATACGTGGGTAGACGTGGTGGGGCCACGCCTCACTTAGGGCCAATTGGACCCATTGCGATGATGCTTTGTTACTTCTGTCGACTTTAGACCGATAATATATCCCCTCTCTGATTTATTCTCTTACTGTGATTTGATTAGCAAAAATCAAACGCCAACCCCTTGTAGCTTTAACTTTCGTAAAACTGGCTTTGTCAAGCTCAATTTTTTGCTTAATCGCGTTAATTTTAACTTTGCTAACATTAATACTGAAACCGTTCTTTTGTCCTTTTATTCTATTCATAAGAAACGAACTGTGGAACCATTCCATTTACCAGCTTACTCACAGATTTTTCTGAGCTTTTTGAATACCTCTATCTAAAATACATCGACTGAATGCAATCCAATCCCTCAAAAACCAAACAAAGATTATTCCACTGAGCTCGATCAAGGGCGTTTTGTTGAAGAAACTATTAAGAAGCAATCCAACTTACTTAAGTACGACTACAATCCAGGTCAGCACAGCCTACAGACTCGAAGCAATCCAACTGTGGTCCGAACTCAACATCAGCCACTCAACCATTATTAAAGACATCAACTTCCTTCCTAACGACACCGACCGCCTACTACTCCAGGCTATCTTCGAGTGGAAATTCTCTACCAGCATTCTTTCCAGATCGGATTGGATGTCTAATAGCCAGACGCTGGATGATCCTCTGCGTATTTTCACAGACGGATCGAAGACTAACGAAAGGGTGGGTGCAGGTGTCTATTCTAAAGATCTCAATATTGCTATCCCTTTGAAGCTCCCTGATCACTGTAGCGTCTTTCAGGCAGAAACCATCGCGATTAAAGAGGCTTTGTCATGGCTCAAAAACTACTTGATATCTAAAAGGGATATCACCATTTGTTCGGACAAGGAAGCCGCAATCAAATCCCTGGATAATGTCATGTTCAACTCAAAAACATCCCTTAATTGCAGGCTGTCTCTTAACGAGATGACTGAGCATCTTGGATTGGTGGAATTTTAAGATCTCTGTGTATATCGTCGTTTCGTATGTACCAGGGTGCGTTGACGATGGTTCTTAATACTTTATTTTTGTTTGTAGTATATTTTTATTACTTTCTTTGGTACAACCCCATAGCTGTATACCATACGTCCAGACGGGTTTTAGCACTTGCTTGTATGTAAGCAATTTGTTGTCAATGCTTAGCTTGGAATATTTTCCAATAAGCCAGTACATGTCTTTATATCTTATTTGAAGCTCTTCACTTTTCTTTTTGACGTGTTCCTTCCATTTACGTTTTACATCGAGGGTATTTGAACATTATTTGTTAAAACGGGCAAGTTATTCACATTCTTATACGTAAAATTAATACGAACGGATTTAGCTACATTAAGCTCAATTCGCTGAGTCCGTCCATTCGTGTATCCGATCTAAGGCACTTTGCAATTTTTTAGATGACTCTTCGACCGTTTCGGCAGTTGCCTATATGGCGGTGTCGTCAGCAAATGTGCCTACGTCCTGCGGTATATCGCTGCTATACAGTAAGTAAAGGAGGGGACCAAGAACACTTCGCTTGTGGTAATCCAGCTTGTATAGGTTTAAATAGGGAGTATTCTTTCCCATTGTCATTGAGCCATCAGAACATCCCTGAAAATCATCCCTTATAATTATGCCATCTAGGTTTCAAATTAATGTACATATAACTACTAAGGTTAAGAAGGCTGTTGAGAATGTATTTATTTTTTGAATGTTTACTTTTATTACAGTTGTCTTGAAAAATTCCTGTTTAAAAATTGAATTGGTTTATAGCGTCATTGTGTCGCAAATTGGAGTATCTCACGGATGTACGTATCTTTTCAACTTTGATTTTTGTAATTGATTTTTTATTAATGTTTCATAATTTCCTTGGGAAATAAAATTGTCTTCCCACAATTTGGTGTGTTTTCCTTTGGTTTGGAATTCTGTGGATTGTTCAGGCGATATTTATATCTACGAGATTTCTACGACGCAACAACATTATTTTATTTCATCTATCCAAGCGGATTTATTGGAAGTACTTCAATTTTCATTTGATAAAATTCTTCTGGTGGTACGATGGTTGGAGATAATCATAGCTGCAGCGCATCTAAGTGCGATAAGGTGGATGATTCACTCATGGTGAGCTGTGACCTATGCAAGAGATGGTGGCATTTTTCCTGTGCGGATTTCGACCCGAAAAAGTACGACACAGCGACACCTTGGTTTTGCAGTGATCGTCTGTGTGTGGAAACTTCCGTCGAAGATGGTACGTGTGTCAGCGTGCAATCGGAAAATGTTGCAATCACTTTAATCCCTGCTGACCAAGAAGATTTGGTGACTTCGTTGGACGAGCTGATGAAAACTGCTGTTATTGCTCAAGCGTCTGTCGCTCAAAAAGACCTTGAGCTCAAAAGTTTACGCAAGGAATTGAAAGAGGTAAAGTGGAAATTATCTGTTGGTTCAGTTTCAGCTAAGCAAATACCTGCGATGAACAATAAACCTATTCCTCCCGTTCAAACTAAAATTACTCTCAGCTGAAAGGTTACAAATACTAAGAACAATCCAAGCGAATCACAATAATATTTTAAAGGGTCTTGAGGAGTTCAAAACAGATTGTGTTAATCTCAAAGACCATTTGGAGTTTACTCCTCTGCCCGGTACCAGCAATCGTCATGGCAGTTTCGCAGATTCTTCGATTCAACCAAATGACATGTCGAGTCTGCTGACAATAATAAATAGAAGCAATGTTCAAGAGTTACCTTCCTTCTCTGGTGCAAATAAGAGGGAATGGCTGTACTTTGAAGAGGTTTTCAAGTCAACTACAATCGAGGGAAAAAAACAGCAGTAAGGAAAATGTTGCACGTCTTCGAAAAGCACTTCAAGGAGAAGCATATCAACTAGTCAGTGACAGATTGAAATACTCCTCAGACGGCCTCGCTATTATGGATTCACTGCGATCTATTTTTGGTCGTCCTGAAGTTTTAGTTCATGGTTTGACACCTGATTTGCTGAAACTTCCTGCTTTGAAGTCACGCTGTGATCCGAACTTACACATGTGGGCTGTGAGGATGAACTGGTTCGTCGCTGACATCAAGTCAATGAAGAAAGACGAAGAACTCTTCAATGGGTATGTCCTCACGGATCTTGTTGGTAAGCTAGGGCCAGGATAATACCAGGAGTGGCCAAAAATTGAAGCAACAGTTCCCCGAGCATCGATAAAAGATCTTGCTGATTTTCTTACTGCTAAAGTAGTTGATCTTCCTCCTTTTTGAAACCTTTGGAACCACCTGCTCCCTGTTCTGTTCGTCTTTTGTTCCACGACGCTATTAGAAGAACACGACGCTATTAACAGAAGAAGATCTACACGAATTGGTTAGGTGTCACTTTTCGACGGAAGAATTTGGTGTAAAACCTCCGAATGGAGATTGCGTAAGCAAAGAAGATAGTCGGGCACTGGATATCATGGAAAGAACTTTGAAGCTGACGGAGAATAGGTATGAGATTGGGTTGCTATGGAAAACGGACGACGTGAAACTTCCGCGGAGCTATCCTTTGGCATTAAATCGTCTCATTAGTTTTGAAAGGTCGTTGAAAAAAAAAACCGGACCTGCTGGAATGGACAAATAATTGTATTCAGCTACTATTGACGAAAGGATATGCAAGAGTTGCTGCCTCCGTTGAAGACCTGGAAAAGGATTGGCCACGTGTTTGGTATGCACCCACTTTTATCGTCCAAAACCCCAATAAATTTCCGCCTAAGCCTCGTCTAGTGGTTGATGTTGCAGCCAAGGTTGGTTTGAACTTCTTTGAACTCTCATTTGCTGAAAGGCCCTGACAACCTGATCCCACAGTTTAGAGAACGTGAAGTGGCAGTAAATGGGGACGTTAAGGAAATGTTTCACCAGATCCGGATAAGACCTGAAGATCAACAGTGTCAACGTTTTCTGTGGAGGAATGGAGATACTTCAAAGGATCCAACTGTTTACATTTTTGAGGTCATGATGTTCGGTCCGAAGTGTTGACCATCGTGCTCCCAATTTGCGAAAAATCATCATGCGAAAACTTTCCAAACTCAGTGTCCAGAAGCAGTGGATGGTTCAATAAACCGTACATATGTCGATGACTATTTCAACAGTCACTATACGGTTGAGGAGGCAACAAAAGTAACACAGGATGCGATCAGAATTTGTGACTCCATGAGGTTCAGCCTAGTCGGAATCCAGTCAAACAGTCGAAGATTTCTGCTAAATTTGCCGGAGAACTACGTAGATTGTCAGTGTAGATCCAAGTGATTGTAAAGGATTCATTGCTAAAATTCTTGGAATGTTTTGGAAAGCGTCGTTTGTCTTGGTCACCTGATGCATCGAAAACAAACCTGATTATTTTTGTGGATGCTTCTGAAAAAGCTTTTGCGCTGCTGCGTATTTTCTCTTTGAGCAGGCCAGTGCTGTTGAAGTTTGCCTTGTTATGGCAAAGGCTAAAGTTGCCCCGGTGAAGAAGCTGTCTGTGCCTCGCTTGGAACTACAAGCTGCGGTTTTGGGTGTTCGCTTGATGTGTACGATTAGGAGTTCACACACAATCCCGATTCAAGATGTATTGTTTCGAGGTCCGGATTTTCTTAAGTGTCCATTTGCGGAGTGGCCCATAACACCTGGTAAAGCCGATAATTCTGAAGTGTGTGAAGAAGTAGTCATGAGATTTATGACTCAGAGATGTAAAAGCAAGTTACTTGGTCTGCAAAGAGATAGCTCCAAGGTTTAGAGCGAAATCATCTGGAAGAAGAAGGAAGAAGAAAGGCAACACTTCATCTCTCCAGTTGAGTTCCGGCGTGCGGAGGATTGGTTGTTTCGAGCAATCCAACAAGATTCATTTCAGACAGAGATAACATCATTGGAAAACTAAGACAGTGGCTTGTTCAAGCGCAATTTACTGTTTGTCCCCTTTTTTGGATGACGAGGGCACAATCAGAATGAGCACACGAGCTCAAAAGGCCTTAACATCTTATGCAGCTCGGAATCCAGCAATTTTGCCGAAGAATCATGAACTGGTAGATCTTTTCGTTCAGCACCACCAAGAGCAAAACTTCCATGTCGGTTCTTCGTTGATAATTTCGGACATTAGAGAGAAGGTCAAGTCTAGTTGCAACACGTGTAAACGGCTCAGAGCTAAACCGATTATGCCGATGATGGCACAGCTGCCTCGGGCTCGTTTAGCCTTCGACTCAAAGCCGTTCACACATGTGGGAGTAGATTGCTTCCGGCCATTGTTCGTCAAATTTGGAAGAGGGACCGTCAAGAGGTTCGGAATGATTTTTACGTGTTTGACATTCCGTGCTGTACATATCGAGCTGCTAAATGACCTAGGACTGGAGCAATGTGCAATGGGGTTACGTCGTTTTCTATTAAATAGGATCGTTACTAGATATTTGTATAGTGACAATGGTTTAAATTTCATCGGAACCAACAACTTGCTTCAGAAGGACATTAGAGACATGGAAGAAAAATTGAGAGAACGAGCAGCTTGGTATGAACGAATAACTTGGCGTTTCATTCCAGCTTATTCACCATGGATGGGAGGTGCGTGGGAACGGTTTATAAAGTCAATCAAGATCACAGTCAACTTCATTCTGAAAGGAGTTGTTCCACACGACGACGATTTGCGGAATGCACTTATTGAGACTCAGGACCAAATTAACCGTCGTCCTTTAACTCACATTCCAGTTGATCCAGAAGATCCAAGGCCTTTGACTCCGAACTCTATCATCTTTGGAGAAGACGACAGAGATGTTACCGCCCCAATAATTTTTACTGAAAAAGACGCGATAATCAGGCTATACAGTCGTCGCTCGCAGCATCTAATGCAGGAATTCACCAGACGTTGGTATAAGGAGTATCTCCCGGAAATAACAAGGCGGTCCAAATGGTTCAAAAATACAAAACCAGTAGCAGTCGGTGGCATAGTGATTGTAGTGGAACCGAACGAAATACTATCAGTTTGGAAATTGGGACGAATCGTCGACGTCTTTCCAGGCCCAGACGGGATCATTGGAATGCAGATGTGCGACTGTCAAATGGAGTAGTGAAGGAGAAAAGAGCGGTTGGTAGGCTCGCTGTGTTAGACTTGGAGTCTTCATCTGATGTTTCAGACGGCCCTGGGAGTGTCATCGAGCCATCAGAACATCCCTGAAAATCATCCCTTATAATTACGCCATCTAGGTTTCAAATTAATGTACATATAACTACTACTACTTAAGAAGGTTGTTGAGAATGAATTTAGTTTTTGAATGTTTACTTTTATGACCGTTGTCTCGAAGTGAAAATTCCTGTTTAAAAATTGAATTGGTTTATAGCGTCATTGTGTCGCAAATAGGAGTATCTGACGGATGTACGTATCTTTTCAACTTTGATTTTTGTAATGGATTTTTTATTAATGTTTCATAATTTCCTTAGGAAATAAAATTGTCTTTCCACAATGTGGTGTGTTTTGCTTTGGTTTTGAATTCTGTGGATTGTTCAGGCGATATTTATATGTACGAAATTTCTACGACGCAACAACACTCACATTTTTATCAGATAGATTGCTTGATAAAATTGTGTAAAGTTCTCTCGGGAAGAATTGCCGAAGCTTGTGTTTCAAGCCTTTGTGACAAATTTTGTCAAAGGCTTGCGCAACATCGAGAAATACAGGTGATTAGGAATAAGTCGTCTTTCTTCCACAACCGGGCTTAAAAGTCTAAGTAATATTCGTTCGAACACTTTAGACGTTGTCGGAATAAGTGAAATCGGTATATACGACTTTTTGTATGTTGTTTCCGCCACTTTCCACTGACTAGGGACATGTTCCAATCTAAAGGCTTTAATAAGGTAGAGAAACATAAGAAGAGATTTCTGAGGTAATTCTTTCAGAACTTCTCCTGGAATTAAGTCATAACCAGGAGCTTTCTTGACAGCCTTAAAAGCTGACACTAGTCCTGAAAAAGACTCCTTAGTAACGTCAGTAAAATTTAGGAGAAAGATTTCAGGGAAAAATTCTTTCACAAAATTCACAAATGAACATTTTGGATTTAGATCACACCAGGTGCTGAGGATATGTAATCATGTTAAAGCAAATCGTGCCACAAGCGAATCAACTGGATTGATTCTGCTTGATTGAAAAATCCTTTGATACTGAGATGGTCTTTTGTACAAATATATAAAAATACATTTTCATTTTTCCTTGAACATTTCTACAATTGTCCAAAGTTTCTTATATCGTCGTCGTTTCGTTGTCCAAGTGAATAGCGCAGTCCCTGAACAAATATTTTTCAATTCTGTAGAAGCTAAGCCAATGTCCACGTCGGAGTGTATATATATACATTAGGTAGGTATTTTTTACTCAAAAGTTACATACTGACATAGTTACGTACTATCAATCGATGCCTGTCGATTTTGTTCCTGTCGATTTCGAAATCTTTTTAAATTGCAATAGTTGATTGTAACTCTCAATTACTTGTAGCGAAACGATTTTGAGCAATAAGCTGCATTTTAATCGATTTCGCTCGAAATCGTGTCAAACCTCAGTGAAGAAGGAAATAATTTGATATATTTTGTACGTAATAGTTAGGTTATACAAATCCCGGTATATTTAGCTATTATAAGGTCATAAGTTGTACTCGGTAAGGTTAAGAGTACACATAGGATGGTGTAAGCGACTCTGAATGAGTTAAACTACATAGGACGGCATACACAAGATCCAAGCACGAACGAGGCTTTTATGCATTTCAATGTCAATAGCTGCAGCCACAATCTGCAATAATTGCATCACAAGTCCTATTCATAATCAAGCTGGTTTGTCATACCGAAAAAAAAAGAACCAAGAAATATGGCTGAAGACACTTTTTTAATATTCGCCCTCGAGTTATTTCGTACTCAAAAATTCATCGTACTTGTTTACTCAAAATTGGACTTCCTCCACAAGCATGTTGATGGATTTAACCCTCTTATTATGATTTTGTTCTCTAATATCAATAATAGTCCTTCGGCAACGATTATGCTATGCTGACGATGATGATGACATCTTCTGTTAATGCAAAACGAATTTGAGAACCCTTTGCGATTGGTGGAGTGGTAACTTGGAGTGGTCGTTTTCGTTGCGAACATTTTACGAAGGCAGTAACGAGCTGAAAAAAAGAGAAAGAAAAAATATAAAACTTCCTCCTGATTCATAATGAAGTATAAAATGTTTAAGAAAGGGGAAGGAGCCATTACAATGCGGAGTATGCAAGAGGATCCATTGCTCGTCATAGAGCTTGAGTAGGAACTCCACCCTCTTATGATTCGCATGCCCTGCAGTGAGCGGGGTGGAATTGCTCAATCCTTGTTAGTTAAGGTGGATGCGCGCTCGTTAGCTTAACGAGCCTGATGGTTGATTCGATTATATTCCGTAACACGGCATTAATGTTTATCCTTGTTCCCATATCCATCAGCATAATGATGTCATCCCATCTCATTATTCATTCTGAGCGTTCATTCATTCATTTATTCGTTGGGAATAATTTTTGTGTTTTGTTTCTGATTTTTCCCTCATTTTCTTTCTTTGGAGTATTTTCTTGTTCCCTATTGGAGAGTTTTGCTGTGTATTTTACCCGACGTCACCCTCACTCACATACGCAAATCAGGCTCATTTAATGGCTGCCGAGAAGCTCTTTTCCACTGTTGGTATTTGATATATATCTTGCTCCTGATTTTTTTCCATAAGAAGTGATACGATCGATCTTTACTAAACGAATTGAATTTACCCTATCGTATATTATGATCTTGGAATCGTTATTATGTTATGTTAAGTTCCTAATTGGCTGAGTAATTAAATTCGTGACAGAGTGAGGATTTTGTTATGTAAATACATATGTATGACCACCAGAAATACGTTGGAAAATACATATATTTTTTTGCTTTTAATTTATTAAATGTATTCATATATGTATATCAAAATACTTAGCTAACCTGAAAAGCTAACACAATTATTGTTAATCTAACTTACTAACCCTATACGTCATCTACCGGAATAATAATGTTTTTATATCTTTGTATATAATAATCCTCTCACGACTGGGAGGGATCTACAGTTTTATGCCGACTCCGAATGGCTAAGTTTGTGAAGCTTTTTCTAGACAGACAGTTATTACTATTTGCGCATCGTCAGTGACTCGAAAGAGGTAGGGCGGTTAAAATTAATTTTTTGTCGTACTGATTAATCAAACCTAAAAACTATAGGTGGGTAGATGTCGACTGATGTCTTATTTCACTCTTAATTTAGGGGCTAAATGAACTTAAACAAATCCGATGTCTTGATAGATTTTATTCAATAATTATTATAAATGTTAGTGTTGCTGAGAAAAGCACTGAACCGAATTTAAGAATTTAGATTTTAATAAATTGTATGCTCTGCAATAATATAAATGTAAAAAAATTAACGAAAAAAAAACCTTGAAATTTATCGGGTCCCTTGTCGAAGTGGATTGGTTCTGGTTAGAGCTATTTTCACTTTAATTTTTTTATATAAATAAACTTTTCATATTCTGTTTTCCGATTTATTACATTTGCAATGAATTTGACGTAGAAATAAAATATACATTATGCCATGATTACATAAATGCGTATAACATTCTCCCTTCTTACGACATACTAGTCATTAATAAATTGTATACTCTGCAATAATTGTTCTTGTAGGTACCGTGCCAATTACATAGTCATTACACTGTCGCTTCACGCTTTCTTATTTCATAAGAAAACTTCCAAAAGTCAGAATATCAAATCAATTGGAAAAAAATTTGCGTACAGGTAAAGGTAAAAATGGTAATGCTGGCAGTGGTGGTGGTTACGGGCGGCTGAAACCCACCCATTTCAGTTACTTTTCACATGCTAAATAACTTCAAAGTGATGAAACCAAATCATCACCATCATTACAGTCAGCGTCTCCATCCGTTTTGATTGCGACATATGAATGGATAATATTCAACAAAACCAGACCGAATAGTCATCGGAGAACAATTAAGGCAAAAAATACAAAGAGAAAATATACAATGCACTTGCTATCCATTTTGTTATGCAAATGATTCAAAGTTATAAAGGCAAAACTCGTTCCTTGTATTTTTTTCTTTGAAGATAGCTCAAAGCACAATACATATATGTTTGTAAGTACGTGTAGAAACGTCATTATTTCAAAAGTAATTAAACCAAAGTACAAAAAATGCACAATTTAAAAATGTATAGAACAAACTAAACCAAGTCGTACACAAAAACGAAACGCCATTTTGTTATATCATCGTTTACGTCAAATTAAGGCAGACATCAGGCCTGCACACTTGAGATGTCGAGTACATGCATGAAAGAAACATTTAAAAGGGCACTCCTGCTCCTTATGTAGACGTTGTTCCACCCTTTTGAAATCACAATTTTCAAGGGACATAAAACCAACTCAAGAATTTCAATTTGAATTCGTCATCGTATTGGGCAACAAGTGTATGAGTTGCCCAAATTTTTGACACCCTGCTGTGACATGTGAACGTGTTATATGACGGTCTAACGAGCGTTATTACTTATCTCTTTGAAAACAAAAATTAGGATACATATTAATTGTGGAATCACTTGAAAATCATTTTAGAATAAGAACCATCATGACATGGAGTGTGTGCTCTTAAATTGAATGTCACAGCTTTGACGTAGAGAAAAAATATACTGATATTTCAAAGCATACATTGATTTAATAATTAATTTTTCTAATATTGCATTAGTACATACATGTATATGTGTACATTTTTTTTATTTTCAATTCATTTTTATTAATAGAAATTTATAACATAACTTAAATACTAGACAAAAATGCTTAAAACTAGTTGAACGAACGAACAGTGTTACTACTTCTAACTTACTGGCCCTAGGTGGGCACTCTAAGCTAAACTTAATCTTAAACTATGTCTTTCGACTTAAAAATTAAGAAAACTTTAAAAAAACTTAATAACAGAACTATTTTATTTTAAAACCCATATGCTAACTTAAATACTACCTTAAAATAACTTGAACTACCTTAAACTAAACTATACATATATACATGTATATATAATGCTATTCTCACATATATATATATATATATATATATATATATATATATACTTAAACTATTTACAGGGTATACACATAAGTATACAGAATTGTACAAATGTGTACACGAACTGTTGTATAAGACTTCATTGGAGTAGAATTTTTTGTACTGGGACTCTGGTGTTCTGTAGAGGCGAAGGCAAGCCCTAAGGCGAGCCCCCTCAAACATCCGAATTTTTTCCGTCAAGGTTGCACTCACGTTGAACTACACGGGATAGCCACAGGTGAGCATTCGCCGGATGAGGGCCATATAGCAGATTACCTTCACCCTCGCATCGAGTTGGCTGTTGTAAAACAGTCTCTTTGTAAGAGCGAGTAAGCGGACTCAAGAAAATGTTGAACAGGATCGGCGAATTAACGGAACCCTGTTGGAGACCATTTTTTACTTCAAAGATACCTGCAGAGGTCACATTGCCATTCTTGACGACGAACCTTCTACCGGTAAGCATGTTAAGCATTAGATACAGCAGTGCCAGTCGAAGGCCTTCTTCAGGTCAATCAGGCAGGCACCCATACATTGTTTCTGGCTTTTGTTCCATTGGATATCCGACACCAGTTTCTTCGCGGCATGAGTAGTGTCATGCCCCGCTTTGAAACCGAATTGGTTTCTTCTCGAACACCTTGCTGAAGTTGTTGCACGGATTCAAAGAATCTTTTTCTCTCTTGGATACGGGCTGCACAATCGCAGTTTTCCAATGCTCCGGATAATGTGCATATATATAAACCACATCTAGGATGAGATGTCTTAGCGCAATTTTCGAGATACCATCGATTTCAACTGACTTTTTCTTCTTTATTGATTCGAAGACCGTTTGGAGCTCTGTCTATCATATGAGCTGGGGATGAACCCCTTCGTCGGCGATGACATTACCTGTCATGTTATCGTCATTGAACACGATAAACCCAATGATCTCACATCGCCATTGTTGCATGTCTTCTCGAAGTTGAGGGTTGTTAGATTGTACGCGATTCACCAGGTCGTAGTTCGGGCGAGCACTCTCATTCACCTTATACACTTCCTGAAAGACCGCGCCTAGTACCTCCATTTTTTTCTTGCGGGTCGTCGACCACAATGAAGTTATTGTCGAGTACGGCGCTCCTCGGCGTTATCTGGATCAATACCTGCTGTAGTCAGTATTTGTTCATATTATTCTGGGGAGCTTAAGACACGGAAGATCGCTACGCTTACTACGAAAGATTTTATTTATTTGCGGAAATATGCTAGGGTTGTTGGATCTTACAGCCCGAACCTTATTGTTCCAATTCAAGTTGACAGAGAAGTATACACATCTATACACCGGTGTACACCGGTGTCTGTAGCCTTTCCTTCTAAAGTCCTTTGGAATTCACGCCGAGGGCCAGTAAGTTAAAAATAGAAACATTGTTCAACTAGTTTTAAACATTTTTGTCTAATGAGTAAGTTTGCTACTGAATTGTTAAAATAAAAAAAAGTATTATACGTAGTGGATAATGAGTACTTTTATGTTTCAGGTTTTACGCCTTTTCTACTACTTGAGCGGAATAAAGACCTATTTAACTTATAACTTCAAATGCAACTAACGGTTAAAGGCCACAATAAAGTTAAGAACTTACAGTAACAGTGTTTTTTTTCTTCGACGAATCTGATCGAAATGGATAAGGTACGAATAAAAACATACCTTAAGAAGACACAATGTGAATAATGATATAACACATTTAACATTACCTTATTTATAATGTATTAAATTTCAGTAAGTATTTTAAGGAAGGCTATTGTATAATATGAAGCCATGTCCTTATCACATGCAAATGCAAACATATTCAGGATTTCAATTAAGAATATACAAAATATATGCACCTCCTGTTGGTGTTTTGAACACTCAAAGCATGAACATCAGAAGTAATAAAATCTTGCCATCCCTCAGGGATACACATTCATACACATTTCACTGACATGAAACAAAGCTTGTACTATTATATAATCTGTGGTATTAATACATTATTCTTTCAAACCAATGAGCACGGGAAGTTAAGGACGAAGGAATAAACTAACAGAAGCACCACCTTCAACGAATATCCCCTCGCTTCGTTTCGTTACTTTTATACAGTGCAAGGGGGAAATATAAGATTCATAATGACATCCTTTGATCTGTATACAAAAGATAGGCTACGTCCCGTAGGGAGCAATGCTGCTCCATTCGCATTCAGTGTTTTGTCCTTATGCAGACACCTTCTTATTACACAGTTCGTCCTTTTGTAATTTTTTCTGTAGCGAGCCTGGTGGTAGATATAACTGTTTACCATACCCATGCATATGCATATTTGTATATGAATACAAAAATAAATAAATATATGTATACGTATATATATAACATATATCAACATTTTATGTGTATGCATACAAACGTGGTTTTAAACGAAGTTTTTAAAAAGATTCAAATTGACGGAGTTTGTTGGAAATGGAACGCATGTATACGTTATACATTTATCGTTCTACCATCACTTCAGCACACCAAAGGACTCATTTCACAAGATGCAAAGGTTTATTTTTGTATTTTAGCCTCCAGGACATCACTGGATATATACACATCTTTTGTGCCTCCCATCTATTTGCCTTTTCTCCCCCACTTTATACCCTTATTTGATGATTATGATTTCGGTGATCAGCAGTGCGAATCTCGTTTAAACGAATTGATACAACAAGCGAAAAAATGAATAAATATATTCGTATGTATTCACATATCAAGCACTGATTCCCGTAACGTGGTTTGGAAGCATACATCCCATGCGGTATGATTATAGGTAACAGAGACGTTTTTACTAATATGCAAATGCAGAAACCTTGCCTTCGTTAACAGAGCATGGAAACGAGGTGCGATGTAATCATTATACCCTACAAAAAAAATTTATTATGACATTTTATACTTTTTCCTTAAGTCCTTTGTGCGGAACGGAAAGGATGCATATGTGTATAATTTTGCAAGTATCAGCAAAGTTGAATCTCAATTGCAGAGATTCAGAAAACGTTTCCTTTGTAAGCATTTAATGTATGTTGCTTGTGCACGGGCAACAAAAGAAAAGTTATAATTGTGCCGTCGAACAGAGTGAGAAATTATTTATTACATCTACAGAATTTTTTGCTTGCTCCGTTTAAAAGTTGGAGTTACTTTGTGAAATGTTTATGTAATTATCAGTATTTGTGAATGAATGTATATTGAGTAAAAAAGTGATGAATGAATTCTGATAATTTATTTAGGAGTACATATATCATATACCGTAAATAAATTATAGTTATTTTGTATTTCTATATTGCATGTGATTGTTTAGTTCAATAAAATCCCAAATATATATATTTCATATTTTAGTACATCTTGTGGTAATACGCAATATATCTGTGACGTACCTCGCAGCCAGAAATTTTAGATAGTCGCATACGCTGGCATGAGGAATCGGATTATATTACAGCCTGTAATTTACAAACCAGTTGACAATGCTACTAACAACGTCTACACAGTGGGATATGTAGTAAATGCGTAAGTTAGGAATATTGGCAGACTGCTTTTCTGACTTTGACGGGCAGATAAGACCTGTGGATGTGGATCGTGGATGCGTACCGTCTGCCAATAATAAAAGATTTGCTTCGTAAAACTATACGCAGATTAACTTTCGCTCATCAAAAACATTCAAACATTAATTGTTCAGAACTACAGACTTTCTGTTAACATGCATTGGAACAATAAGATTCGGGCTGTAAGATCTAATAACCCGTGCATGTTCTCGCAGATAAATAAATTCTTTCGTAGTAAGCATAGCGATCTTCCGTGTCTTAAGCTCCGCAGAATGACGGACAACGAACAAATACTGACTACAGCAGGTATTAATCCAAATAACGCCGTACTCGACGATAACTTCTTTGTTGTCGAAGACCCGCAACTAACTAACTTTGACGGGCAGATAAGACCTGTGGATGTGGATAGTGAATGCGTACCGTCTGTCAATAACAAAAGATTTGTTTCGCAAAACCTTACGCAGATTAACTTTTTCCAGATTTGTCAATGATCTATCAAAAGTTAATGTCAAATCAGCATTCTCGGAATACTGGATACTATCCAAAACTGGTAGAACTACTAATCTACTCTATATGTAAAATATAGGTGGGCAGGGCCTAGCTTTTACAATAAAACACGTGTTGGGCGTGTTATTCTATTGATTCTAACGAGTGGAAGGGTTTATCCCAAAACTATTTTTCTTTTTTTTTGTTTTTTTTTTTTTTGGGGAAATGTACCGGGAAAACAGGTGCAATTGCGTTGGAGTAGGTGCACATTTGCTATTTTTTCAATTTTTTTTCAAGATTACTTAAAACTCTAACTTGTTGATTATGCGGGTGTCCCAAGCTTTTCTGGTCTTAGTTGAAATGGCGTAATCTCAAAGAAAACTAACAAAACCAATCTCTAAGATAAACTTAATCTTAAACTATGAGTTTCGACTTAACCTACCTTAATAAGATTTTTCCGAATAAATAAGAGTTGGTTTTCAATTTGTTATGCAAAAATTAAATTAGATATCATTAGATCTCAAATATGTACATAGAAGTCGGAACAAATCATCGTGTCTATTGCAGCAATTCACATTAAAAAGTCGGGAAAAAACCATACAAAGAAAAAAAATAATTTCAGTGCATAAAAATATCTCTCATTAATTCGGAAAATTCGTTTATTCGAAACGTACATCCCCCAAACCATTCCGAATTAACGAGCTTTTACTGTGAGTCTATTTACATATATATGCATAAGGTAGGTGGTCCAAATAAGGCCCAGAACCTAATAAGGCCCAGTGTGCAAAAAGTAGGGTAACCGACAAGCAACCGGAATTATATTTGAAATGTGGTCGTGGCCTCCTAAGTTTACACTAAAGTCGATGGAAATCTGACGCAATTACGTTTTTTCTTACACTGGATACAAGTTAGTGAATGTACACGCATGCGCTTTTTTATAACAAAGTGGCTTCTGTTTTTAATTTTTTGGCTAATAATAATTCGGATAAGTCTAGTTCTTACACTAAATATATTACATATAAACCTAAGGCTTAGTATGGTTTAAGTAGTATTTGAATCCATTGAGTAGATTTTCGTTAAAATTTTTGCGAAGAAAAGATAAATGGGCCTTATTAGAAAAATTAAATTCGTTTTTTTGGCGAGCAAATTAGGGAATAGAAAGCGGGCAGAATGGTAGTCAGATGATAGGAACGGGCCATTAGGTCTTGAAGTCTTGAAGTTTATCCCAACATGAAGACTCAAAGCGCTACAAATTTCCAAGAAGAACTTTGAGAAACTATATCAAGAGTGGTTCTGCTACAAGGAAACTAGGCACTCGAACAAGAAGATGATCTGTCCAGAAGGATCGTTAGACTCGCTGAAGTGGGTATGACACTCACGCCAAAAATTTTGCAGCTGCAAGCCTACGTATTTTGTACCGTCAACAATATTACCAGGAACTTTAATAATACTAATTTCGTAGCGGTTAGGAAGTTTTGAAGTTGTTTTTGAAGAGACACCTTTAAATCTCTATGCGAAAATCGCAAATGAGGAATATAGCAAGATGCCAAAAGCTGAACAAACACATTGTCGGTGATCACTTCGAAAATATGAAGGTTCTGTTACAAAAGCTCGTGATTGAGAATATACCGGAGTGCATCTATAACATGGATGAAAAGGGTTGCCGAATTAACTTGCACCATCGACAAACTGTTAAGCGCTAATTAAGGGAACAAAAAGAAGAAAAAAAAGAGCGACAAGACCGGAGCATGGTACTGTTACGCACGTAAAGAAGATCGAATGGAAGATATGAGACGTACCAAAGGACTAACAGAAGATGACGAAATATTCGATTGCCCTGGTGGATGTACGCAAACATAAATTCAACTTAAACAAACTTTAAATTTAATTCTTGATAGCAATCTCATTATTGTAAGTTAATTTATTGAAGTCAAATTTATCACTTCTTTTTTAATTTTAATTTTTCTTTCTAATCTTTGTTGTGTTGTGTTTGTTTTCTGTTTTATATTAATAAATAATTACATAATATAAATAAAAAACTACGTTGTTCTACGACTACGAAACAAATCGTGACAAAAAGCAGCTTATTTAATCAGAATATCTAAAGTAATTGAACAAAATTATGTATGAGCCTTATTCGGCACAGATGTTCGTGAACCTCGTTATGATTATGCAGCGACGATCACACTTCCGGAGCGTTATGAACTTCGTTGTCCTGATGTGACAAGGAAGGCAAGGAACCCATTGAGCTGACTCGGTAGATACATAAGTAGAATTAAGTAGGTCATTGAAATATTGTAGCGTAGGCTAAGACGATTTACTGAAAATAAAGCTAGTCTTAAGACCACTCTCAAAGGACGTGTTTCATTTTTAAATACGTAACTCGGGCAAAAAGAGCGATGATTAAAAACATCTTACGATACCCACCGGAAATAAACGAAATTGTAAAGGAAAAATGAAAAGCACGCAAGAAATGCCAACAAACTCGTCTTAACCAATTGTGTAATCTGTAGAAGGCGAAAATCAAAGCGTTCAAAAACAATATCTTAAATGCGTATCTAGCAAACTTATCTGCAAAAATAGAAACCAACTACTCACTCTGGAAAGCGGTGAAGTGATTGAAAAAAACCTGAGGCACATAACGCGCCAATCCGAAAGAATGGAAACGAGTGGGCTAAAGAAGATAAACAGAAGGCTACAGGAAACGTTTAAAAGGTCAAACGCTCGCTGCCAGCTACAATGGACCTACCGTACCGACGCCAATTACATAATCAGATGTGCTACCTTGTCAGAGTTTAAAGAGGTACTAAAAAAGCTCAAGCCGAAAAAAAGCTCCTGGTTACGGTTTGATTACAGGAGAAATTCTTAAAGAGTTATCCAAAAAAGTCATTCCGAAGTTACTCTACTTAATTAATGTCGCCCTTAGACTAGAACATGTCAGTGGCAAGTGGCAGAAGTTGGAATGGTACCAAGACCCAGAAAACCACCAACGGATAAAAAATCCTATAGACCAATTTCACGTCTCCCGATTATGTCTAAGGTTTTTGAAAAAATTCTACTTCGACGTTTAAGTTTAATTGTGGAAGAGAAACAACTTATTCCAAAATACCAATTTGGTTTTAGAAGTAAACACTCAACTATAACAAGAACATCGTATAACTGATGTTGTAGAAAAGGCATTTGAACAAAAGCTCGTTTGTTCAGCCGCATTTCTTGATGTTTTCCAAGCCTTTGGCAAACTTTGGGTCGAAGGCCTGAAATATAAACTTGACAGATCTCTACCGGGGAGACCCATGACGGGATCTATACCATCCTTTCTACACACGTATTTAAATTATAATATAAATCCTTGTTAAATTTTACAGTTAGAAAATAGACGAGTAAGGGGCATTTTTTGTAGCGCTTCAAGCTTATTCATTTAAAATAAAGTAAAATAGTGTTTGGTTTCTATCAATAAAAACCATAATGTATCATTTGATGAAATATAGCTGCGTTGTTATGAATGGGTTGGTAAGTTACCGTCTTACAAGCATTCATAGGCCGTCACACGAGAAACCAACATCACTGCAAGACAACCCATGAAATATGAGAGCCAGTCGTAAATCCTAAAATAAGAGAAAGTTTAAATAAGTATTTATTAAAAGCTTGATGGATTATTTTTAAATTACACTAAACATTGCATACAAGATTATCTCCGCTGTTTTACAATAAGGGCTGAAACCCTTTTCCATGAGTAATTTCTTAGTATAATAAGTTCACAACACACCAGATCTTGACACTATAGCTGATCCTAAAAAGGTAAGGACCTTCATCAATATCAAACTCACATATTATAGCGAAGTAACCGGCACTATTTCTTGTTTCTAAGTTCATGCCTGGTCAAAACTGTAACTAAGGCGACGTTCTCTCAAAAGACTGGAGAATGGTTAGCATACTAGATTTTCGCTAAAGAGTCTACAATGAGCATGCCTATCTGGCAAAAAGGGTTTTCAATCTTCGCCGTAGTACCCGAAGTAAGAATGTAACATTGTACACATTAAAGATATAAAAAAATAAACTCTAAACCGATATTGTAAGACCAAATGTTGAAATAAACATTGTTTATCAGTTGGGGTCCTATTGTTGAGCCAACACCATAACCCTTAGTATTTATTAAGCATAGTTGCAATCACAAATTGTAAAAAATAATTTTTTTGTTCACAATAAATTTTTAAAATCGTTTTTAAAATCAAACAGAACTCGAGTGGTTGCTGCCACCAATACCACCCATAGTTTATATTTAGATATCTTAATTTAATTGCGAAAGAAAGATTTGGTTTTGTTGGGGTCGATATTACACTCAGTTTTAATGGAGCTATCGCAGTCTACAATTTTTAATCGCATTTACGATATAGATACATTCATGTGTACATATACACATATATATATGAATTTGTGTACTGCATTAAGTACGATCTTTATTAAGTCAAAAGTTTTATTTTGTAAGGATCAGGATTTCAGTAATACAGTTATTATAAATTAGAGATATTGTAAGTTTGTTATTGTCAGTTTAACCTTTTTCTCAAACTGAGAAGAATATATGCACAATACTGTATATAAATGCAAACAATATTTGAAATGTGTTAATTAAAGTCTAAAAGTCGCCTTCATATACTTAGTTCACCCGTTTGTATATAAACATACATATATAGATACATACTCGCTTACACTGTATATATGTTTATATATTCCTTTGAATGTATGTAAGTAGTTAGTAAAGGTGTATTTTGTACGCCAACGTTATTAATACTATTTTTTTGCATCATTATACATAAGTACATTCATCGTGCTAGCAAACGCACCCACTGTTTGTAACCTTACGTTTCATATACTTGACAGGAATTCAAACACAAAAGGATATGCATAATTTTCCTCCTTGCAGAATTTTTTTCATTTCCACCCGTGCTCTTTTCCTTCTTGTTACCTTCTGATTTTTAATGGTGGTCTGATTTCCATTTTTCACTTCTTCCACTCAAGCAATAATCATTATTCCTTCGGCATTCAATGCATAGTTGCATAGGAAAAGTTGGAAACCCGTTTGAATGAATACGCATACATCCATTTATGCATGTGTTTACGTGTGTGAAAGCAAGTGTTTCTTCTTAAACGCACCACTTCCCTTTAATTTACCAACACTACCAAGTCATTGCGCCATTATGATCATAGTCAACACGTCATCATTCAGTGCAATTATCCACGTTATTATCCTTGCCTTAAATACATGTCGCTACATCCAAATATTGAAAGAAAAAATATGCATGTGTATATATGTTGATAAAATATCTGATGAGTGCATATTTCTTTGTTTCCAGACCTTTTACCATGCCTACATCAAAACATTCCTCATAATTTCTGATATTCATTTTGCACTCTCCTTTCTCTCTCGTTATTCTGGCATATATGCTGAGTCCAATAATATTGTACTTATGCAATGGATAAGTGAAAACGAAGGAGGGGAGGCGTTACGAAGAATTAGGACGAAGAAGAGTAAAAACTACCACCATTCGTTTTTCGTTTGTGTATCTCTTTTACTCATGCTATTCCAATTACTTGTCCTTTTCTCTATCATTGGTAACAGCAAGGAATCACCTGAAGAGACAGAACAGGACTGCCTTGATTCTTTTTCCCTTCAGCTTAAAAAAATATCTGCTCTCCATTGCTTGTTTCGCATGCCCCTCCCAATATTGTTTTTTTCTTTCTTTCAAATAGAACATGGGAAAACGTACCGGTATCACGTTTGTCCTGCTTACTCATTGACTACTGGCTAGGAGTTATTTCTTATCTATCTAATAGGAAAACTTTTCATTTGCCCATCCACGGTTAAATAGCAAAAATAAGAAGGATTATTTTTAGCTTGTGATGACCGTTTCTATTGGCTGGTTTTTAATTTTTTAATGTTTTGGTTGATCTTATAATGATAATTGAATATAGTTTTAGAAAATCTATTAGTCTTTAATAATATTTGTTGGGGATTGGTTCACTCGGTCTTTTGTCTAGTATGTAAGCTTATATATATTAATTAATATAATATAATTATATTATTATAATTAATATATTATGTAAGAAAAATATTTTCATAAAACCAAGAAGCATCATTAAAATATTACGCTGTGGTATGCGTATATTTTGTTATTGCTGTATCTACTTTAGTACTACAAATTTTTTTTTTTTTTGAATCCAGTTATCTTTACCAATAAGAATAGTTGGCCAGTAATCAACGGGATGCTGGTTTTAAGATTATATATATATATAGTATCATTATGATTAAAACTGATTTTGTTATTTATGTATTATGTACTAGAGATCATAAGCGTCTAGACATACTATTGTAAAGAGCTCCAACAATAAAATTAATGACATGATCATTTTGTTTTTATTTTTATTGAAAACCATTAGTAACGCTCTAATTTGCAGATAAGAATCGTCAAGTAATATAGAGTCGATATTAACAAAAATTAAATACATTTTATCTTACAAGCCATCAGCCAGAAGTTAATACAACAGTCGATTCATTTATATCAAATTTATCTCATTTCAATTTAATATATTAATATCTTTCTTGAGAAAGAAAATTTTGGGAAAACATTACGAAGAATTGAAATTATCACATTTGATTGCGGGCATTCATTGCGAAGCATTCATTACGTAAGTCTTTTAAGAGAATTTTCGTTTGAATAGGATTAGTGAAAAACAACTTTTTTGTTTCTTAGGGAGTCATTTGCTTGAATAATGCCTCCTATTAAACGATCAAACCTTGGACGACGTACACGTATATTATATTTATTATACAATCAATAAATCGCAAAGCTTATCATGGGAAGTCTGTGGGATTAATCTGGAATTTCCCTATTTTTCGCACGTACGTTGCCTGTTCGCGTGTTGGCAAATCGTCTTCGTTGTTTTTTTTTTTGTGCCAGAAAACAAAACGAAACATTCTGTTTATCATATTGCGTTTTACTAACTTATTTTTCCACTGTCGTCTTTTATTATGTAATTAATAATGTGCAGCAAAACAAAAAGAAACACATGAAATACAAATGCAATGTATCCGAAAAAATGTGTTCAAATTGTGAATGTATGCATTGCTATTAAAAATTGCTTGAATGAGTGCAATCAAAGCGTTGTACAAAATACATTGCATAAATTATTGAATCGGGACTATTATCATTATGATGACGATCAGTACTGTTAACATCAAATCCAAAACGTCGAAGAGATACAACAACTGTTGGTAAGAATTGCAACTGATTCTATTCTCTTAGAAAAATTGCAGCCTATAATGCTGACTCCATACATAAATAAATAGATATGTATATGCAAACTACAAAACTTTTCCGAGCAGATACTGTATTGTTATCTTCGCTTAATGCCTCATTCTAACACACAATTTGCGTTTTTGAGTCACACCAGTTGCTTATTCCAAACAATCACTTTCTTCTTTTACGGCAACACCTTTCTCGAGACAGTTTTAATGCTCATCAAATATAACTGTCAAAAAAACGCTTCTCTACCCCCTGTTGAGAGAACAATGGCAAGATGTACAAGTAGCTAAATGCAATGGAAATTATTTGTAATCTGATGTCATCAGGAAAAATATAATACAAGTTATACGGATGATACAGTTCCAGGTGGACCTGCGCCTAACTTCTTAGTCATCTCCTTGTGTTGTGCGTGCTATTATTTTTTCATTAGTGGTTCCCCCCACAATGCCGAACAGCGAACTTTGAAAATGTTCACAATAACAGGTATACTCTCTACACATTGCGAGTGACTTGCAAAAAGGCCTCATTCAAACTCAGAAAAATGTACGGATTATAAAAATATCATCATATCGACAAAAAAATATGAAATTGACGTGTACATTATATATACTAGACAAACTGCTCAGACTAGTTGGACGAATTTACTGGTGTTCGATGGGCTTTCTAAGCTAAACTTTGACCCATATCTTTCGACTAAATTTCATTATGATTACAAATTCAACACGGAACAGTTGAAAAGTCACCAGAACTATGCAACCCGACTTGATACCGCTATAGAAAACCGGAGAAGACCCTACTTAGCTTGTTGGTAAAAGGTCGATGTAAAAGATGAACGTCTATGTTTATATTTCGTGGTATTGACGATTTCGGGTAGTAACCAGAGATCAGGTTATTGTCCGGGCTCATTGCTCTTGAAGCATTACCTCGAATAATCTTCGTTGCCAGTCTTGATCACGTACCTTCTACCGGTAACCATGTTACCGATTGATCTTGTAGAATAGTCCTTCTAACAATAAGGGATCAGAGACTTTCTGTAGGTCGATCAAGCATGAACTTTTAGTGTGTTTCTTGCTCTCGTTCCATTGGATATCCGACACCAGTTTCGACGCGGCATGAATAATGTTATATAACCGAATTGGTTATCTTGTATTATCTTTTCGTCCTCAACCCATTTAATTCCATCTCCATCGTCCATTGATCATCTTCTCGAATACCTTGCTGATGTTCGTCCTCAACCCATTTAATTCCATCTCCATCGTCCATTGATCATCTTCTCGAATACCTTGCTGATGTTCGGCAGGAGAATAATGTTCCGACCGGAGCTGAGGTTGCACGGATTCGAAGAATTTGTTCCTCCCTTGGATATGGGTTGCACAATCCCAGTTTTTTAATGTTCCGGATAATGTGCGTTATTCAGAGCATTGTTAAACAAGGTTATGTACTTATTAACATCTAGAAGTGCATGTCTTAGCACAATGTTGGAGAAATCGTCAATCTAAATCTAATTGGCATCTAATAAATTTATTACAAAAATGAAAGAATGTGATAAACAACCAGAAAAGGCACCAGCACCCCTTTTTAAAATAAATTTAACAAATATGTGTATGGATTTTGTGTTGACAATGTGCGAACAGCTCTTAAATGTATGTTCTTTTAGAATATTCCTTTTAAGTGTCAACAATAGTCTCCCGAAATGTTTGGATTCCATTTGCCTTGATATATCCTTTTCGTGGTTCAAATATCAAAACGTTAACTACATCATCGCTTACATCATCAAGATCTTCGGAGAAAAAAGTAACAAAGAAAAATAAATTTTAGTGGTAGTTTGTTATTTCGGAGAAAATATTTAACTGTATTCGTTTTACGATGCATATTAAGTTTTGTTTTTAAATGAAATACACATTATATACGAGCATGTTTAAACTTGTCGCTTTCCTTCAATAACCTTACATTTCAAGCTTTTATGAAGCTCTAATTTGACTTCAAATACCTCGACAAGTTTGCTACCGCTACTTCGAAATTGAACAAAGACGATATAGTCAGTGCTCTTATTGTAGAAAACTCCCACAAACAGTAAATGAAGTTATGGAATCCTTTCTTATCAGACTAGCTAAATGGACGAACCAGAAAATGTACTCTTCTCTGGCTACAAGACCCCTTTATCATTCCCTGAAAGCTATAGAAACAAGATCTTAGCTTTACGGGGTGCGCGTCATTGTGGAAAACAAACTAAACAGGAAATAGAATCCACTAGATCGTGCAAGAATGACGATCGTTCCAATTGCGAATCGCGGATGGAAATTAATGGAAATTTCTGATATAGCGAGACTTCTACGTTTCTCCTTCAACCAGTAATGAACTAAAACTCTCGTACTGACAAGAGGGAACATATTGCGAGTCATAATGACACAATATTGCAGTTCCTTTTCATCAATTTGTGCAGAAGTTGCAGGATGAAAGACTATATCTGACAAGTTGTTGTTCGTCGCATACCAAGCATCACCACAAAAAATGAAGCCTACACAAACTGATTCAATATATGTACATCATCAAAACTAAGTCAGTTCATTATTCCGCTGCATTTGATAGGCGTCACATTACATTTGCTCATACACAGTAAGATTTGTATACATTTTTAGAATGTTAAACTAAATGTTACGCCGTACTTTGAGATCCAAGTAAAGTTAGGAAATGCAGAGTATTTACACAAAGAATAAACTCTATGCCGTTTTCACACATAAACTACTTGATGGAGACTTTCCATTTCCTATCGTCTACGTACAGCTGGCGAACTTGGAGGAAGAAAATAATTCAATTGTACACTTGACATCCGTTTATTTGACACTTTGGCGAAAAGAAATGATGTGGAAGTTATTGACTGTGGTGGAAGCCAAATGGAAAAAAAATATAGTGCACTACAGCAACTACAAATTTTCCGTAAAGTGTTTTCCTTGCTCTTGGAATGATATTTGCTATGTAATGCGCTTTTTCAATTGTGACAGAGAAATTGAATTGAAATTTACGATAAAAGTCGTGTAATTTTGTGACTGCTTGCACATGATAATTTTTCTCAATTCAGAATTCTCTATTCCTTCGAATTACTATATAACATTTCTTACATTTAATTGAGATAATAAATTAAAAATCTGGAAAAGTCAACAATCAACCTGCATGGGTTGAATAATATATGCAGAATTAGATTCGGAATTAGAGCCAGAAACAATGTACGGGTGCCTGCCTGATTGACCTGGAGAAGGCCTTCGACACCGTATGATTAGACGGACTTTTTTACAAGCTCAATGGGCTAGGCATTAGTAAACCACTGCTGTACCTACTGTGTAACATGCTTACTGGTAGAAGGTTCGTCGTCAAGAATGGCAATGTGACCTCTGCAGGTATATTTGAAGTAAAAAATGGTCTCCAACAGGGTGCCGTTAATTCGCCGATCCTGTTCAACATTTTCTTGAGCGATCTTCCTCACGTAATTGCGTACGCCGACGACTTGATCGTGTACAGATCAGGCAAAAAGATCGAGCACATCACTACTCTCGCGCAAGGTGACTTCGACTCATTCATGAGAAGTTGCGATGACTGGAAGCTGAATATCAACATTCAGAAGTCGGAAACAATACTGTTCAGGACCCCGTTGTATAAGGCTTCGGCGGATACAAAAAAGAATTGGCAAAAGTTCTAAATTGTTGGGCGTCACGGGCAACCACTGGCGCAAAGGACTGTAGACATATACCTGGGGATCTGGCTAGATCATTATCTATATTTTAACAAACATGTAGATGCTGCTCTGGCCCGAGCCCGAGGGGCTTTCGCTCTCACAAAGAGACCGTTTTACAACAGCCAACTTGATGCGAAGGTGAAGGTAATCTGCTACATGGCCCTCATCCGGTCAATGCTCACCTATGGCTGTCCCGTGTGGTTCAACGTGAGTGCAAGCTTGATGGAAAAGATTCGGGTGTTTGAGCCTGTCTTAGGGCTTGCCTTCGCCTTTACAGAACACCAGACTCCCAGTACAGAAAATTCTACTCCAATGAGGTTTTATACAACAGGGCGAAACTGATACGAGTGGACAATTTCCTGGTGAAGATGATTCGAGTTCATACTGCCAGAGCGATGAACTCGATCAATAACTTGATCTCGGGGGCTTACTACCCCAATCCTCAGTACCATGAAAGGGTGCGGCATAACGACTTCGTCTTTTTTTTTTCAAATTCATTTTTTTATTTCTACAATTCATAACAGACTTATATACTAGACAAAAATGCTTAAAACTAGATGGGCGAACAATGTTTATATATTCTAACTTACTGGCCCTCGGCGGGCACTCTAAGCTAAACTAAATCTTAAAATATGTCTTTCGACTTAACCTACATGATTAAATAAAAGTAAATTAGCATGAACAAATTAAGATTAAGAAAATTGTAAAAAAAACTTAATATCAGAACTGTATTTATTTTAAACTTACTTAAAACTACCTTAGATTAATCATACTATATTAAAATATATGCTTGTATATATATGTATGGCCTTTAAATATTTACATTGGTATACACATCGGTACACCTATAACGGCTTCGTCCTCCCAGAAGCATTCCTCCCTTTTGATAAGCACGGTCTGATACAAGACAAGAATGCGGTACCGCTTCTCTTGCACATCGCCCGTTCAACTGTGGATGGGCGACTCAACCACGACCGTCGCACAACGAGCTGAGGAGGGTCTCCTCCGGTTCAGTACGGCGGTATCAAGGCGAGATGTTCGGGATGTTGCAATGCAACACCGAAAATTCTGGTGACTGTGTAGTGAGGGAACTCCATCATCGAACCCTTTAGATACTGGTTAGGGAGAGGGTAGTACAGATCCCCTTATGCGGCGCAGTCGGTCTCTGTCTTGCAGCGGATTAGTCCAGCTGCAAACTATGGTCGACCTACTTATCTTAGGTAGTTTTTAAGGTAGTTTGTAAGCCGTAAAAAAAAAAAAATTGAGTATACACATTTGTACATTGTACATGTGTGTACTTATGTGTATACACTTGTAAATAGTTAAGTACATATATATATATATATGTGCGTAGAGTAGTATCTATACACGTATATATGTATGTATGTTTAGTTTAAGGTAGTTTAAGTTATTTTAAGGTAGTATGTAAGTTAGCATATAGGTTTTAAGTTTTTTTTAATTTTTCTTAATTTCAAATTGTGCAGTCAATTATATAAATTTAAATATATGCATTGTTAGGTTAAGTCGAAAGACATAGTTTTGCTTAGAGTGCCCGCCTAGGGCCAGTAAGTTAGAAGTAGTAACACTGTTCGTTCAACTAGTTTTAAGCATTTTTGTCTAGTATTTAAGTTATGATATGAATTAATCTTAATAAAAATTGAAAATGAAAATGAGTATTAGATTCGTCAGTCACTTTGTGATATGCACATGAGTGATTTAAATTCGTTCGCGAATAATCAGAAAATAGGTAAACGATCAGAAAATTAAGTTACGGTAAGACTCATGACACACATAAAAGAAACAAATAATCAATTAGATATTTTAGAATATTTACAATATAAATTATATTTTGCTGAATATAATATTTGAGATTATTGAGTTTAATTATATTTAACCAGTAATTTGAAAAAAATGGTTAGTGTAATCTGAAAATCCAAATTGCTTCACAGTTCAAGAAAGTCGAAGTTTACCATGAAGACGAACTTAAACAGTGATACAGTTTGTAGGTCGTTGGTAAGAGTTAATAAAATCATGAGTTTTTGCAGTTTTTAAAAACAATAACTTGCAGAAGTAGCTTGTAGAATCATAAGCATATACATAAGGCGTTTTATAGGTATATGAGGATATAAAGCTCAATCTTACTTCATTTTTACTGTCGCTATATTTTAATTTTTCAATTGTACTCATATATGTATATACATTGTATGTATGTATATGAAGAATTCATTTAGATACTGTAAAGCAATTTAAATCTTGACAAATAAGTACTGCGGTGTATTCACGTAATAACTATTGAATATCATTCCATAGAAATATTTCCATTTCAATTCCGCACAAAAGGAAATCGCTAGATAAGCGAAAAATTTTCATTTCAATATGAGTTCTTGCTTCAGTTGAACAGAAGCGTTTTTCATTCAACATTTCCACTCTCCGTCCTTGTATATGCATTAAATGAATCAAGAATAATTTTGAAAGGACATCATCATCGTCGCTGTTGAGATAAAATTTTAAAATAAGTCTCAACGGAAATAAACACGGATTCATCAATTTCCATTCATCTTTTCGTTATCCCGTGTCCCTCACTGCTGTTGCCAGCAGTAGACATCCACTTCGCCCCACCATTACATCTGGATTCTCTATTGCTTAAATTTCTTTGTGTAGAGAATTCTTTAGAGGAGAGTCCTTCGTAAATCAGCAAATCAGGTGTTGGTAAGTGAATTTTTCTTTCATTTTTACAATTTGCAAAGGTTGTGGTATTATCACTCAAATTAAGGAAAAGGAAACAAGAAAATTGCGATATAAAAGCAAAATGATGGATATTATTCCTTTGATTTCAATCACGAATTAATTTTCATCTCAAACTGTTCCCAAGTTGGGGGAGAGAATGTTAGGCAAATTTATTGTAGAAGCAACCGATGAGAAAGTGTAAGGAGGTGGGAATGGATTGAAATAAGCAAAATTTGATGAGAGTAAGGATTTGTATTGTAAGACAGATACTTCAGTCGAATTTTATATAAAAGAAAGTTATTTCGCAATAAGGATAAAGAAATGTTGGTCTGTATGCTGAATATCGTATTTATTATTTCACTAATAGAGTCTACGAAACATTGGAGGGATAGTTTTATGCTTATCCATGACATTTGGTTGGTTGGTTTAAGTGCCAATCTGATATGGTTCAAATCGGGTACAAGTAGCCGTTTGATATTATCTTCGTTTACAGGATGTAATCGGCTGGAGATGATTGCTTGGATACAGGCGACAATTCTAATTCAATCATCCCCACATTCTGTTTACTACAATATTCCGGACACGTCATAGGAAAATATCTAAAAACAAGTTAATAACTTTACTATTGTATGTATCCTTTCCAATAAAAGTTATTTACTTTCCCTGCAACCCAATTGCTTTGTTTTTTATCACAGCAGTAGGCAAAGGTAATCTTATGGCAAGGATCCGAACCCTTGTGTTGACCTAAAAACGCAAAAAAAAGTCATCTATTAAAAAGGGAAGAAAAGGAACCTGAATGCACATAAAGTTATAGTAGCATTTTCTGGCACTAATCTTCTCCAGTGATGCGCCTTTAAGGAGCTACATTACTGAAACCAGTGGAGCCCATTAAAAGCTTTCAACATTGTTAACATCAATATTTTCTGGAATTTTGGAATCTAAGTCGTCGTTTATTACAGAATTTATCTGCTCACTAATTTTCAGCCCCGTATTTGTATTGAAAACTGCAGCAAAATTCTTCAGGGCTTCCTTTGCAATCGGCGCTTTTGCTATCATCAAGTTTTTCTGAAAGTTCTGTACAACCGGTAACACTTCGCCAATTGATGTTTTTTTATGAGAATAATGCTAGTTAAAATTATAATTACATACTCTCAAAAATACCTTTCTTTGTAAGTCTTCGAAAACTCGTATCTGTGGGTCGACAAAAAATCCAAAATTGACTTTGATGTACGACAGCTGTGCTTCATCTTCAATCAATCATACAAGTACAAACCGTCTTTGGCATGTATTTCCATGTTACTCGCCCCACAGACTAGACGTTTTAAGTTTTATTGCGTCTTGGAATGTAGGAAGAAACGTGAGGAAGAAACATATTTGCGTAGATATATTTACATATATACATATGAGCATTTTTCTACAATTTTTTAGCGAATAAACTTTGAGAAGAAGCGAATGAAAGGCAATAAAGTAAAAGCTCGTTAATTCGGAATGGTCGGGGGGAAGGTCATTCCGAATAAACGAATTTGCCGAATTAATGAGATGCAAAAATGCAAGAACTTAAAACAAAAAATTATTTTATTAACCCAAACAACATCTAAATGCGGATTACCGGGATTCCCCCACTTTTTTTTTGTAGGGTTTGCCCTACTTTTAATTGTGAATAGCCGGGACTCCTCCAGTAGACATTTTGATGATTTTTTCCGACTTCGACATATTTGCGATCTATACGTGTTCAATCATTGCGTTATTTACTTTTTGCTAATTCGATTTAATTTGTACATAGAAAATATTGAAAACCAACTTTGATTTATTCAGAAAAATTTCTTTAATTCGGACAAAATATTACTTTCTTTTACTGTAATGCTAAATAAAATACATATGTTTGGATCAGTTCCGGCCCCACCATATGTGCAGGATGTGCAAATGCACAGGGCGCACAGAGCTTGTGGTCGCATTGTGAAGACTAAATAAACCTATGTTAAATATGCATTTCAATTTCAGAATTTAGTTCGAAAAGAGCCAAAATAAAAATCGAACCAAATCTTCGACCGAATCGTGCAGAAGTAAAATGTGCACTTTTCGCTCAAAAATGTCCATAGGAAAACATCTCAAAATAAATAACTCAGTTCTAAATTCGTATGGAATCATTTAAGCCAGAAGTGCAGAATTTATTTATGCACGTATAAGATTTCCGCCTTTGCCACTTTGCCATTTGAATACAAACAATACCACCTAGCTGGTGCTGGTGTACGATAATTTCTCGCACAAGCACTCAAAAGTGTCCCAAGGAAAATATGAAATATGAAACTGAGTTCTCAATTCGTATGGAAATTTGAGCGAAACGAAATTATTTCATATAAGATTGCTTTTATAGATGTGTGTATGTATGGTACGGCTTCCATAATCTAATTCAAAAAAGATAAAAGTAATATAACTTAATCAACTCCAATTTTTAATGGACCAAAATATTTGGCATGAACTAAAAACTCTTTATACAACACTCCTTATATTAAGGGAAAACCAAATTAATATTTCGTTTGTTTTTCGTTTTACTCGATAGCAACTTGAAATCGGTTATTCCTGGAATCTATTTATATTTTGTGTCTCATTTTCAATATGTGCTTCACATTTTCCAAATCTACTTCGATTTTTTTTGTACTTCGTAATTTGCTTCACTTTCTGGGCTCAACATTCGCATCTCTAATCGAATCGTATGTTACCGAGGATTAGGCCTACCGAGGATACTTAAATAAAATATTGTATTAAAAGTCCACCTCTAGACCTATACTGTCAAAATAGCGGCAAACGTAGATCATGCACAGAGCGCTCATTTGGCTTGGGTCGGGGCTGGAGGACATGTCCTGATGAGAGGAAAAGTTAGCAAAATCCTATCCCTGTTTATGACTGTACATCGATGACTGTCGGTGGGTAAATATGATCGCATTGAACAATCTATTCTAGGTTCTGATTGGTCGCAGTTCTAGAAGTACTTAGTATCGACCATTCATTTGTGGTATTAAACATTTCAAAAAACATAGATGAATGCAGTTAATTATCGTAGTTGTAGACTACGGCTCGTAGTTATATTAGTGATAAGCTTAGTGATTCTTATATAAGTCAAATTTAAAATATTCTGAGCCGACTTTGAAGCTCTTGCACATTAATTGAGGCCAGAGAGGCGTTACAACAAAAAAGTCAATCGGATTGGGACGATCAACTCTCATGCCATGGTTATAGAAATGACAAGCGGAGATAGATGAAAGGTTAATCTAAAATAGTAGTGCGTATCAAATCGCAATAGACTCGAAAAACGGTAAAATAATCCTTTTACTTAATTTATTTATTTTATTAATATAACTTTTTTTTAAAAAACAAAGATAGAGTACAACATCCTACGTCAACGAAACAGATTGAGATGGGAATAAAGCTTGATGATGCAAATTTTTTTCTTACAACCGGCATGGCCGCCAGTAAAGGAGTAAGAGTTAGTACGACCTAGCTTGAAGAGCTTTGTGGAACTCGTCAAATAATGAATGGGGAGCAAACATCCATCAACGCGTATCGGTTATAGAGCGTATAAGTCAAGTTTAGGCTTTATGGTTCAACCTCTTCTATTTTGTTACTTTCAAGTGACCACTATGAGCTACGAGAATATTATTGCAGTGGATCAACTCAAACCACAGGGTTAATAAAATATGATGACCTATCTACGTGCTAATTTAGTAAGGATCCTTTTAACCCTTTAACAACTGGATTCGAAATAGGTGGTATTTTGTTTGGAAATGTGGCATATTTGGCAAACACAAATAGATGTTACAAAACGTGTTTGCTCTTTCACATTTTACAGTGACAGTTTGTAGTACTTTGTACGTAGATTCATATGAAAACCGCGAAGCGACACAATAGCTTGCACAGTGGATGGTCAGTGTTTTTTCCCTATAACTCCGAGTGAAATGCTTTCGTTTAAGTGAATGCTCAGTTTGGTGTGTCCTCAAAGTAGGTTCTTTCCCTCAAGTTGAAGTTTGAACTAGAGTGGAGAGCTGTCAAATTTATTTGTAAACATTCAAAATTGCAAAAAAAACAAAGATCTACATCTGTACAATTCAATAGATTCGAGTTTCATAGCATGGAATGGTTAAGCAATCAGTTACTTCCCGATACTCCTGAACCAACAATTGAATAAATGAAAGTATTCTTTCGATTTGCAATAGATTCGAGTTTTATAGCATGGAATGGTTAAGCAATCAGTTACTTCCCGATATTCCTGAAGCTACAATTGAATAGATGAAAATATTCTATGGATACATTGGTGACCCGAAGTTCCAGATCTGCATGTTATCAATATTTTCCTGATTGCGGGGTGTTCAAATTGGCGCCATTGTCATATACTAATTTGTTCATCCATAGCTGCCCATGCAACTTGCTATTTAATGTTCATGTCTGGATGTTCTTTCTTTTTGATTTTTAGATTTCTATCACTCAATCCCTCGACGTATTCCTCTGCCGAAACAGTATTCTCCATTTTTTTTAAACATTTTTAATTCTTGAAGTTACCTCCAACACACACTCAACTTCTTCAAGTGTTCATTGAATACATTCCATGTTTATTTACACCAAAAAGGCATAACGAAATTTTGGTTTTATTCACATCGGATGGAGTGTTCCCTCCAAAATGCTGAGCAAAGACTCACACTAAATTTTTATTCACACGGCCCAATCGCATGGAAACGTCAATTGAAAAAATATCGATGGGTAGAAGGAATTGGATATACATTTTTTTCCCAATTAAGGCTCGTATAACACCACATTTTTAATGCAGGTTGGCAGAAAAGAGACAAGTTTTTTTTTTTATTTTAAGAAAGAGACAGCAATATATTGGCCGGTATACCACCGGTCGGTTATATTTTGGTATCTCAACGCAAGTGCTGTCTCATATATTACTTACTTATCAGGCTGGCACCGGTTTGCCAAAAAAGCGATTCAACGACGGATCTCCACTGTGATGTCGTTTGTGGAGTTCACGTTTGCCCCGAGGTAGACAAACTCCTTTACTACCTCGAAATTTTAGCTGTCGATCGTGAAATTTTGTCCAGAGTATTGTGTTACGGAATGTTTTTTGGTCGACAGTATATATTTCGTTTTGTCCTCATTGACATTGAGACCACTTCTTTTCGCCTGTTCTTCACACTACAGCGCATCTCCTTGCCGAAATCCATTGCAAGTTTCAAACGGCTCAGAAATCCTTGAGCCGAACTGCACGATGCATCGCGTATGTGTTAGAGTGGTGCGACACAACCGGATCAGTTGTCCCGGGATCCCGAATTCGGCCATCGCATCGATTAGCTCCTTGCGATGAATGCTGTCGTATGCGGCTTTGAAATCGATAAAAGGTGGTGCGTATCGATTTGAAACTTATAGCCGCCTTGTTCAAAGGTGGGAAGACTACTTCATCGACTGGAGTTGGGATTTCTTAATTCTCTATCACTCTCTCCTAGTCAGGCCCATTAAGCAGTTGTTGGAAGTGCTGCTTAAACACATTTACTATTCCCTGCGGGTCAGGAACAAGGCTACTCTCACGATTTCGAAGAGCCTGGGTGCCTTTCCTAAAGCCTGAAGCCAGGCTTCTTCTAGTACTCCTCTTGCGCTGCTCTAGTTTTCCGTTGCATCGCTTTTTGGTATGCCTAGTTGGTTGCACGTTTCTTCTGTTCACTCTCGCCATCATACCACGGGTTTCTTGTCGGGGGTGGTAGGTAGCCTAAGGTGGTTTCTGCTACCTCTTTGATGGCCGAGCGGCAATGCAACCACATCTCGTTGGCGTTGGTGTTCTACGTAGGCATACCGGAGAGTCTCTCGCTTAATTGCTCTTCGTAGACTCTGTCAATCTCCTGTGTGCTCACACGTCCAATGTCAAAACTCCTCTTTGTTGGCTGGTGCAGCTTTCTGACATTAGCCAGTCGGGCTCTGAATCGTGGTCCCACAAAAAATGGTCAGAGTCGACGTTTGCCCTTCTGGATGTGCAATTATTCACGCATGTCTTGCGTCAATAAGCACATGGTTTTTGGTTGGCGTTTCGAACGTCCGGAGATAGCCAGGTTGCTGTGTGGATACTTTTGCGAGGGAATCTTGTGCTACTTATGACCATTATACGTCATGGTTTTCGGTCTTGAAGACGTTGAATAATGATCTTCTCCGGGGTTAGAGCAGCTGTTCAAATGTTAGTTTTTTCATTTTAGTATATCAGCGAAACCGTATCTTTATTCCCTCTAAAAACCAGCCTCTCTGAGCCTAAGGGCGGATCAGGCAGCATTTTTACTACAGAATAGTTCGAGAGGAGGTATGATAGCCTCGAGTGCCGCCGTCGGTGTTGTTCTAAGGTGTATTTCGTTCCGTTATTTCTGCATTCATTCCATCATGATGTACATTTGTTTTATCGCTCAGCCTGCGTGCCGGTAACGAACTTGTATGAACATACAACTCTATTATTAACCCCGCATATATTATTGAATTACACCCATAAATATGAATGATTTACAATTTATATCTATTTTTGTCCATACATTTTAAAAGTCTGGTTTTATCAATAATAAAGTAAATACATGTCAAGAATAGGCAAAACCAAATTAAAAAAATCAGTTGGTCTTACCAGTCAGAAATACCACCATGGATCATAAATCCATTTTATGAAACGGAAGTGTCGAATGTGGTATTACAAGAGTAGCTAATAGCGCTTAGCAGCTATAAGGAGCTGAAGGTGAAATTTAAAAAGGCCATCAAACATTTTGGCTGCCGGAAATACCCGAAAAATAAACTGGACTGTGGGAAATTGCGAGACAACTTTTGATAGCTTTTCTCCCAACATACCTTGTCGAAAAAAGTTTTACTGTCTTCACAATCTTAATAACAAAAACAGGACCAGACCTTCACAGAATGTGCAATTTTGCAACTGAAGCCATCAATCCATCAAATCAAGTCCTCATATTAAAATATATTGTGTTGTTGAAGTCCGTCTCAGACTCAGGCGCGACGCAAATTTCGATCGCTTCACATTTTTTGACGACTTTTGGAAATATGGTACAAATTTAGCAGCAGGGAATCCACCGAAACCAGGTAAATTTTCATTTCACTGACGAAAACACTCGTCACTAGATTAAAAGGTCGCGACCCGAAATCTCTCACCGAGAAGAAAAGGGTATGTTCGCCAGGGCAAAAGCGACCATACAATCCACTACTACTGCGCGGCGTAAAAAATGTGACAGTAAGACTCAACCAAGGAAACCAACTCTGATTGCTACTAGGAAGGTAGGCCACTGCGCCTCCACTTCGATAGCGACTTAAGTCGTAAGACCGAAGGTCGGAACGGGTTCGGCCACAGCCGACCTTGATCTGACCCCGGGTTGATCCAGGCTGGCTACTGTCCTAAAGAGGAAAGGAAGAGCGGTGAACTCCCTCTCACCCTATTCAAGGTTTCAACCAAAAACCCATGACTAACACAGGAAAGGTCAAAGCCCCTGTAGTGAGTCAAGGGTCCTCCAAACGGGGTCGACATGTCAAGTCGCTTGGCTTAGGCTCCAAAAGATCAAAATATGCAGAGGTAGCTAGATATATAGGGAAAAATACGAGTAGCTGATAAGGGAGAAATCCTGAATATGAGAAGACCCAAAGCTCGCTTCCATTGCCAGGGACCATAATTCCCGAAGACGAAAGAGGTGAGTTTAAATCCAACGCTCTCTCAGTTAACCACTGGACAGTGTCAAGTAACCCATCATTCTCAGACCATATACTTCTAACCTTTGCGGTTAACACTGTAAATTCAAGAACCCCCAAAACACCGACTGGGCAGATTCACGTAGAGCAAACGGCAAATGTTCTCACTACATATTTTAAGGAATCCATAAAGAAACCCTGTGCTCTACCGACCTTATCAAATAAGAAACTCTCTTTATGGTGGAGTAAAGACCTCCTTCCTCAAAGGAAAAAATCAAGTTTAAAAATCTTTTCAACGCAGCTAAGACCTCCAGGTCAGCTGATGATTGGACCGTCTACAAAGATAGCCTCAGGACCTTTAAAAAGGCAAAGCCCACAACCAAGCAGGTGTCTTTATAATCATTTTATAGTGACATCATATAGATCTCGGAAACAGACTTACTATAGAAACTTACATCGATTGTAAGGCCAATTTTGACATGCGACAGTGTAGTATGGTGACAGGCCGTCTTGAAATCCACCAACCTACTGCTGCTAACTAGAGTACAGTTAAGTAACATGCCAAGGCGTTACGCGAGCAATTTCTACAACCCAGACCGCCGGCCTAGATGTAATATTAAATCTTCTAAAACTCGACCTCTACATGCAAGCTACTGCTGCAAAGAGTGCCATCAGAATCATTCAATCTAAATGCTGGCTCTCAAGCTCTTTTGGAGTCTACAAATCAAAAGATCCGAGATCCGACTACATACTCTCGTTCCTCGACTTTGAAATACCAATCGGATGTTATTTCCGGTCGAGGGAGGAGTGGATCACAATAGAACCCATGCATAATTCGATCATTCATATGTATACGATGGATCGAAGATGCAAATAGGCAAAGGTGCGGCCATTTTCTTCGAATTGTTAAAGATGAACTGCTCTATCAGGATTCCTGAATAAGGCAGTGTTTCTCAAGCGGAGGTCCTGGCAGTCAAAGAAGCTGCCAGAATTATAATTGACAGTCAAGCGGCCATTAAAACAATTTCGGAGAGATATATCAAGTCCAAGCCGGCCGCGAGTTGCAATGAAGAACTCAAAGTTCGATTACTCTATGCTGAGTCCCAGGTCACAGGGACATAACCGGCAATGAGGCAGCAGATGAATTTAACATAAAAACGGTCCAAAATCGACCCGACGTCACGAAGAAGGTGGATGATAGAATTCTAGAACTAGCAAACAAGAGCTGCAACACTATAAGCATCTGTAAGACTAATTTCCATGGAACTAAAACCGACAAACTACTTCAATAAGGCAAAAGGTTACTAAGGATGGTGGTCGACTCTAACAGGACATAACCATCTGAAGAATCATGAAACAAAAATGGTATTATCTCATGACACTCCTCACTATATCTGCTACTGAACCAGAATCTACCAGCTGAGATACAGGACTATGGGAGAATTCTTCTACCAGGACCTGCAAGAACTTAATAACATCCAATTATCCCACTTTTTCATGTTAATTAGCATGTCAGGCTGGCTCGAAGAAAAAAGGATTTCACAAACGGTCTTTATAACACAATGGGTCCACACGGACCTAAGTGAAACGTACTTCTGCGCATCTACCTACGATCCAACCCTATCCTAAGCCTATAGGTTGTATAACATTTTAAGCATAACAATGGGGGATTTCGACTCAAATGAAGTACATTCCTAACAGTACATTCCTAACATTTAATACCGTTTCATACTTGAATATCGCCGCCATATGGGGCAGCTGGAAACCCAAGTTGAGAAAAAATGTCTGATTGGCCAGAGCTGGTATGTGTATAATTACAATATTTATAGCTTTGTATACATTTTTCAACAGAATTTTTGAATTCTACCTCTGAGAAATGTATGTCCTCCAAAGCTGTGCAATGGAACAAGGTTAAAGCTGGCTAAAGCTTTAAGACTTAATGTGATTGAAGCGATTATTATAACAGGACTAGGCGCAAATACTTCGCACTACCCACTTCTTTTTCAAAGGATGCAGTTTCCAATTAAATTATGTTTTGACTATCAATAAGGCTCAAGGTCAAATTGTTAAATTTACCGCCACTGATTTAAGTAATGAATGCCTTTCGCATGGAAAGCTTTACTTAGCCTGCTCACGAGTAAATAGGAAGGAAAATTTGCATTTATTAACCCTACATCGTACAACCGCAAATGTTGTATACAAAGATGTTTATCATTTGTCATCATTATGTTGTTACATACGTATTATTGAAATACACAAATACACAATAACTTACTAATTTTTACTCGCAGGTATGAACATATGTAATAGCACAGATAATAGTATAAATATTACATATCACTGATCAAGGATTTTTAATTACATTTAATGGATGTAAATGTGTATATGTATATTTGATATGTACCAATAACATATAATTTATGTAAAGAAGAATGTTTGTGTGTATGATTGCTTTTTATTCAAATCCGTTTTAGGCTTTTGGAAAGAAATTTTGCACACTTATGAGAAAAATCGCTTGCTACATAAAAAGAAAATTTCAATGCTAATACAGTGATGATCCAATGTAACGAATGCATATATAACGAATGACCGATATAACGTACACTTTTTCCAAATGCATTAGTGTCTCTTTATAACGTACGAAAAAAAGAGTTCACACTCCATATAACGAATTTGTTTGTTGCCTTAGAGAAGGACACAATGCAACTCCCTTGACTGTGGATGTATGCATTTTACTGGTAGATACTTCAACTTTTTGTTACTCTGCAGAACAATATTCCTGCATTTATTTAACGTTTCGTACAAGGAAAATTTGCTCCATATTGCTAATTTTTCGATGTAAGACGGGTGAAGCAAGGTGGGCTTGTGTCAGCTAGTATTGTCTAATGGACAACATGTTTTTAGTTGATGAAATGCTTCTTGTTCAATACTTCGGATGTCCAATACTTTTCGATGACTTTGCTTGCTACAATGCTCAGTTAAGGTTGCCAGACTCGATATTCACTTGACAACAATATTGAGAAATTTCAAAAACTTCTTCTTTTACCAACATTGGCCTTTTTTGCCTTTTTTGGTCATATTTATGAGGTTTATGTAGACTTTCGTCTTGACTTCACAATTAAAAAATTAAAATCGCCTAACTACTAATACACAATGTAGTGCAACTGCATACATTCTACTTGTATCGTGTGCGCAATCTCCAGTATTTTACATTTTGGATTTTTAGTGGACCCGAAAGAGCATATATTCGTTATTTTGCAAAAACAGGTGATTGCAAATGTTGTATTTTAAATTGAATTAATTTTCTAATTCCTATCGTAATATTAGGAAGCCCGATTGGAGTTATTTTGAAGGGATTAATTAGCAATTGCAAAAAGACCAGTTACTGAAGCTCTGGTCAAAAAGTCCAACGTTGTCTTTTGCTGAAATGAAGGACTTAAGACTATGAAAAAAATTAATTATGTTGTAAATGGCTCTGAAAACTGAAAGTTGCCCCCAAATATTTAAATCGACGGAGTGACGTCTTTTAACTGAGATACACTTGCTTCTGCCTGGGTAGAGAGGTCCCTTCCTTTTTCAAATAACTTCTTGCCAGATAACTTCAAAATGTATATGGTTGCACGATTTTATTATGATAATTAAAACCTTTTTCTTTTCCTTTTCCTTTTTAGTAAATGTATTTCTAACAGTTTTGTTTCGCCTTTTTTTTTCAATTTCTAGGTCAACAAAATCCGTTCCCTGACCATTAAGTTGGTGAGAAAGCTCAGCGGAAATATATAATTACAATATAAAAACAATATAAATGAAAACTTCGGTTTACGGAGTACTTACATATGCATAAGTAACTGAAATTATTCGCTGTCGCGATATTATTTTGTGTGTATTTTTGTAACAGGACGCGGGTAGATTAATCGGTGAGAGTATGAAATATCTATCATTTTTCTATTATATTCTTTATATGATATTGGATAATCAATACCTTCAACAATGCTTCGCACCATAGTACAACGCTCTCTTTAAGTGTTCCAATATTGCAAACAACGCTAAAGGAGACTGGACCTAAAATATACATGTATGAACCTTTGGTTGTCAAGATGATTGGAGTTGTAATTCTCATCTCTTCCTACATACATATGCATGTTGCAGTGCAATAGTTAGATAATATCAGCTTGATCTTTCGAAAGAGGGCTCTACTACTCAATTGCATCTTGATAGAACTTTGTTATTTGGGATCAGATGTAAACGAAGTCCTTGACTACTTCATATGTTCATTTGGCTATGGTGGCATTTTGTTTGTGTATTGGTATACATTGTTTTGCCGTCACCGCTAAACCCATCTTGTATGACCCTAAAGGAATGTTTTACATTGGGATAACTGAGAATGTAATGTGTGCATTATGGTCATGAAATTTCAGCTACCACTAATTATTTCTTTTAGACAGCGAATTAATGTTACTGAGTTCAGCTTCCCACATATTATTAATATACAATATATATGTGTTTTACTTTCTGGGGAATAAATTCTTCGGGTCCATGAAAACATATATACACTCATTTTCAAATTCATTTTTATTTCAGCAATTTATAATAGACTTACATACTAGACAAAAATGCTTAAAACTAGTTGGACTTTATTATTATTTTTTTATTATTTTTAACTTACTGGCTTCCGACGGGCACTCTAAGCTAAACTAAATCTTAAAATATGTCTTTCGACTCAACCTACATGATTAAATAAATGTAAATTTGGGTGAACAAATTAAGATTAAGAAAATTGCAAAAAAACTTAATATCAGAACTGTTATTAATTTAAACTTACATGCTACCTTAAAATAAGTTAAAACTACCTTAAACTAATCATACATACATATAAATCTGTATGTATTAAGATATATGCATTTATATATATATATGTATGGCCTTAAAATACTTACATTTGTATACACATCAGTGTACAGATGTGTCTATATATATTTATAAAAAAAATTTGTTTTTATTTTTTTTTTGTCACATGCATATATACAACTTACGACTACTGCTGCTGATAGAGTACCGTCTACCGCTGCAAGACTACCCTTACTACCCCGGGTCTAAAGGGTTCGAAGATGGAGTTCCCTCGCTACCCAGCCACCAAAATGTTCGATGCTGCATTGCAAAATCCCGCCTTGATACCGCGGTACTGATGCAGAGGAGACCTTCCTCAGCTCGTTGTGCGACGGAGCGGTCGTGCTTGAGCCGCCCATCCACAGAACATTCATTTGTATAAAATGAGAAAATACAAATATATTATCTAGAGATCTTGAAATGTGCACATCATATTTAAGCGTATCTGAGTAGTGTTAGTATTTGCTATTCATACAATACACGCTGATCATCTTTCACAACATCCCCTCAATTCGAAAGAAATATATTGTTTACGTATTCCCTATCTCTTCATCCGTTTTATTTCACATGTCATGGCCTTACATTCTGATGACATAACACACAATAATGTATATTTGATTGAAGATACAAATATTCGAGTTTAGGATTAAACCCGCAGTTATTCATATTGATGTCTTCATTCGATTCAAATGACAGATGCCGTCTATATTGAGAAGAAGTTTTTTTTATTGTATGAAAACAGGGTGTGAAGTAGGCAAATATTTTTGTGGGATGTCTGGGTTGCTTGTCGTACCTACATACATCATTGTTTGTGAATAGAAGTTGTAACAATATCATATACCTATCATTCATATGAAAGAAAATCAAAGGGGACTAGAGATATATCGTTTTGCCAATACATTAAGAAAGATGATGATTTTTGATTGGTGGTTCGAAAAGGTGCTACAAATTGTGTTAAAAAAATCAGTGAGGGAGAAATGAATAAAACAAATTGTCCATTTAATTCTCCCCAACCGGACCACTTCCGATTTCTTTCATCCTCCTGATTCCCATCACAAGAGATTTTCTATTTAATCTAATAGATACAATAAATCTCTGTAACCAACCACTTGGATCATCTTGGTCCTTTGTAAAGTATCCAAACATACACTCAGAACAATTGTAGTCTTCAGAGATTCTTGTTCAAGTATAAGATGTTCAGTCGTTTACCCTAAGTACTAACACAATAACGCACACACTTGCACTGGTATAGAAAATTACATTTGCTTTTTCCTGGCGCCTTCTGGGTGTCGTTATCATCCCCAAAATACTAAGCGACTACACTCTCGGAGTATTCCTGTTCATGGCAGCATAAAAATGTACATGAAGGCTATTTTGAGAGGGTAGTGACAGGGACAGTGTAACTCGATTGTGAATAATTAGATGAATATCTAGAACTAAATGTGTTAGACAGATGAGATTGGAGCCGAAAGAATGTAACTTAAATAAATTTGAATAGCAAATTTTAATATACTAAATCAAAGGTTTCAGACCACTAAGTAAAGCAAAGCACATAAACAAGTGAATTGCTTTTAGACTGCCGAAGCTTTTTTGCGAAATAAAGCTCTGTTTAATTCACAAACCTTGCAAAATCTTTCCGCAGCACGTGCAACCACCGCAGGCAACATTAAATGTGAAAAACAAACCACGAAAGAGGATTCAATCTCGTGTTCAACCCTTTCAACGAAAACAAAAAACTCTCCACTTGTTTACATTGAACACGACTGTGTATTTGAGCGGTGTATTTGAGTTTTATACATCGGTACCTTAATGTAGCCAAAGGCTAAATACCGAATGCAAAAAATTGTATGTTAGTTTTTTAAATAGATAAATATGTGAATCGTTATAGTAGGGAAATAAAATAATTGTCTATATGTAAACATTCTATGAATTTGACGCTGCATGCTGATCCTAATTCCCACGTCTCCGTACTCTTACTGACATAGTTAAGATAGTTTTAGGTACCAATGTTTAAATTACGCCATGTTGTTTTTCTCTATAATACTGTGTATTTATAAAGTCAAAAGTGAGTAGTATAAGCCGCACGTCATAATTAATTTATGATTATAATAGCTTAGAGTAGCCGAATAGGGTCAGTAGGTTAGATGTAAGAACACGATTGTTTAGATAGTTAAGCTAGTTTTAAGTATTTTTGTCTAGAATGTAAGCAAAAATGAAATAAAAATTAAACAAAAATTAAAAGTTAAAAAAAGGAAAAAAAAAAGAAAATGTGTTTAACATTTTGATAGATTATGTTTTGTTTCGTTTATTTGTTGATACAGCACTAAGCAGTCCATCAGCTACATTGGCCTTGTTGAGAAGCATAGAGAATTATTTGTATGTTAAGTTTGCATTTTTTGATAGTGTTTTGTAATACTTCTAAATACAGGTATTTCTAAAGTAGATGGTATAATATAATAAAATAATCTAATATCGTCAACTCAACTCAACGGAAGCTGCTCCCACGTCCACTACGGGCTGTATTACCACCCATATTATATTATAATTTCTTATTCCTTTTCTAATTTTCATTCAATGATTGCGATCTATTCAGTATGTACCGTTGCAGACTTTGAAACATCTTTTCAAATGAATACATTTGTATAGAAAAATCCTCAAAGGTATTTAACGACGAAAAAGGAAAATTTTAATTAGAAAATGTACGTTATTTATCCGATTTCATATTCCCAATTCTATTTATTTAGACACACTTGCTCACTTAGTAGCTACATTATGACAATTTGGTAAGTAAGTACTGTGGGTGACCTACGGGATAATCTCAGAAGAGGCATCCATGCAAGTTAATTCACATACAGAAATCTGTGTAAGTACATTTGTACCTGTGCTTTTAATGACTTTTTTCTTAATTTGTGTGTGCATGCAATTTTAATATTTCAAATTAGTGAAGAAATTGTTTTCCTTTTCGAACTTTCAGAATGAATATAAATATGGAAATATTCATATATGTATATGTACATGCATTTGCACAGCAGAAAGGAGGTACGCTCCAATTTTTTTCCTTTGGTGAAATTTCTTCAGCCTTGGTCTTTTAATTTATTTTGCATGAAGGTACCTCAGCTCTCGTTCTCCATTCGCTCATATTTTAATTATAATTCGTTGGCGTTAATGGTATAAGGATGTACCGCCGGTACATGAGTGACGAATGAGTGTGATTATGAGAAACATTAGTCAAATCCCGTGTGATATGCATCTAGGTATGACATCATCAACATTAAAAAAACCTCTCAAGCATAAGCATTTAGCACCGCAAACTCACAAACTGAAATATTAAGAAATTATTCAAATGAGTCCTGCTTTACCTTAGTTCTACCGTTTAACAAATGGGAAAAAATGTTTTTTCCTCAATCGCAATGCTACCATGTTTTCCAGTAGAAACGCTTATGAACAATTACGTTTTAATTGCAGTGATTTCGCTCTAGAAGTTGTATATGTATAATCTCTGTATATATGCACCTTCTAAACGATATAACATCGAGTGTGCGTGAATATTATTTGAATATTTTTTCTGTTCGTGCGCATCGTCCCCTTCATCAGCTACACATATAATCCTAAGGTACAACAGCCCACGATATCAATTTTCTAACGAATTATCCTTAAGAAAATAATGCGATAAAATTCACACTTGAATAATTCGGCGAGGTGATCAAAGGATTTTCACTTATGAGAAGGTTTTTGTTGATTTGAATTTCGCTTGCGATAATGAACTTGGTGAGAATGGCCTTATTTGCTTTTTTCAGCGATTTCCTTCCTTTTAAGTAATCAGAAACTGTAATAAATACCTCTGATCTTGAGCTCTAAATGACTTTCAAGCTATCCAGTGTTTCGTGATATATTAAGGACTCGCTAACAACAGAATTGGTGTTTTTCCAATTAACTTTTGACATTCAATGAGTTAGAGTCATTATCTCCATTTGTTTGCATTTATCTTTAATAAACGATTTGACTTTGACTTTTGTAATAGAGCTTCATTGCAATTGGGACCCAAATATATAAATATTCTGATCTGTTTATACCGATAATATATATGGATTATGGATGCCTGCTTTTGACATAAATTTGTCCATTGTGGCTGCGATTTTAATTATGATACATATTTTCTTGAATTAATACAATTTTATCTTCGTATATATTGACAACCTTATCATCTAGATCCGTACTGTATTCTATCTGCACTCCTCTAATGGATATATTCGCCAACATTAAATTGGACAATACAACTAAAATGCAAAAAATGCATTGACAATAAACAATGCCCGTGCAAATGTACTGGATGGCGCAGTTGGTTGAGTGGTCCCCGGTTCGAATCCCAGTGAAAGAAACGTTTTATCCGGTTTTCAAGTCTGGCCCAGGCAGCATTTGCCGTTGGGATCAAAATAACGGCACTATCACGGTATCAGCGGTAGAAGTCTGACTATAGGTATCACAAGTATGCTGGCGATTTTGCTGACGCCTACCTATCGAAATTGCTGCGGGTAGTACACTGGACCAGTTTTGAGTCTGAGTGCTCCAGCCTAGAGCTAAAAACGCCTCAGACAAACAAAAACAAAAAAAAAACAGTTCATGTTTACTTCACGTATTGAACATACAGCCCTGGAAAGCCCCATTTGATAGTCGCCACTTGCAATCAAAAAACAGTTAAACTTATTTTACCTTCAATCGGATCGATTTGCTATCACTAATTGGACAAAATTAATAAAAAAATTGGTTGTACCTGGCAATTGCATAGAAGAAGTCGTGCACTGCTATGCGGTTTCATGAAACGGAAAAACGTTTTCTATTCACATAGGTGGCATTGTTCAAATCTCAACAAGTGTATAACGAAAAGCAAAATCGGCTTATACTCGTATGTATACATCGACAACATGCCTTGTAAGTTAAAGAAAAATAAAGGAAATGCCTTTTTTCCACCCGAATGACACTTGAATTGATTACTAGGAACCATTCATCCTTCATCATCTATGTTCGTTAGAGTTTTGTACGTCAGAGCACCTGTTTTCTCTACTGCAATAGGTAGCACTTAAATAAGGCTCTGCTATTAGAGACGAGTGAAGGAAAAAATGTATTAGTAATAACCGCCCACCATTTAGCGGGAATTTCTCCCTTAATTGCTTCAACACCAGCAATCATCGTCACAGTGTTGTCTCAGTGTCATTGTCATTCCGGCAGCAGTTGTTATCGTTCTATTTCATTTGAACCGAACTATTATTCAAATACCAATTAGAGATCACCAATGCTACTAACCACAATATAATCATCAACTGAATTTGCTGGCGTCAGGAAAGGTGAGTCGTATTATATACAATATATATATATTAAATATGTACGTACATAGGATAATACGGATTTATGGAGTCATACAAAAAACATTCATGCACACGCTTCCCAGAAGAAAAACTAAACTTTTCTTGGCTAAACAAAAACAGACTATTCATAACTGAAAAAAAAACATAGACTAAGCCGAAAGGCATACTTAAATTAAGATCAGAATAGCTTAGAGTACCCGTATAGGGTCAGTAGGTTAGATGTAAGAACAGTTGTTAGGATAGTTTGAAGTATTTTTGTCTCGCACGTAAGTAAATTAATTAAAAGTAAAACAAAAATGAATTTAAAAAAAAATTAAACTGCTAAGATTAGATATTTTGATATTTATACACAGCAGGACGAGGTTTGGATGTGATCCTGGTTTGATTGTTTTATCTAATATTAATTGTTTTAAGTTCACATTGAACTCAAACACTATTTTTTAAGTACTCAATTCTACAAATATCATACACCTATGTACGTATATTTAATAAATTATCCTTATCATATAGAGAATTAACGGAAGATTTGTATATAAGGACATTAGTTGTATATATATAAGAGATTGTGTACTCATTTAGATGATACATACATATTACAAATTACATTTATTGTTCTTACAACTTTTTCGAAAGAATGCTTGCATGTACGTATTTGTTGAGAACAATCATGTCTTCCGCTGAAATCTTCGTGTAATTTCATTTCACATTCAAATCGCAGTAAAATAAATAAAAAAGTGGACCGGACTACAGACAGTAGAAATAAGAAAAAGAAACAACAAATAGTAATAACAAAATCAACACTATGTCAGAACCGCCTGTCAGAATTAAACTCATTATCCAATAATGTCATTAACAACGCGTTAAGTACCACACTATGGATCCTACACACGCACAGGCGTGAACGATGTGTGAAACACTTCACACTGTGCTGCCAGTATGCCTAAGCGCAAAAGCAAACATCAAGTGGTCATTGTGGCTGAAGAACAAGTCTCTTATTGGGATATGAAATTATATTTACGAATGTACAATATATATGTATGGGTTTATGATATATGAATATACGCCCATGTAGTAGCATGCCCAAAACCGAGAAGCCACTTCAGATTAGATACGGACTTAACCATTTCGAGTCCTTGAGGTTAGTAACGCTCGCATTCACATCAAAATGCGCGCAAAGAAAACAAGCCTGCCATTTGCTTGCCCGAAAAAAATCAATATACTGTTTTATTTTTATTTTCCATTAGGCGATTTACCAGCAAGTAATATTTGTATGTTCGTGTGTAAGAAATTCAAAGGACACAACAACGGGACACTCTGAATTCTTTTATTCCTTCTTCTGTATGGATTAATATGAACAGCGCAGTGACATCTCTAGAGTAAATATTTTGACAAATCCCTTATATGCGAACAATGATTCCTGTCACTTCCTTGGCTTGGTATTTCTTTCGACAGAATCTCATGGGTAGCATCGGTTTTCTTTTGAGACCTCTTGCATAAAGGAGCTTGTTGTTTCTGTAGGAGATTTGGTACATATGGCTTTTTTTCTTGTATTATCTATACCTGAGTAGTGCTCTAAGGTATTTATGCGTTATGATTTGGGATACACCTTGCTCTCAGTATTATATTTCAATTTACGGTTGCCAAAGGTATTGATTTCAATTGATATGTACAGAATTTAATACATTTTGAATTAAAGAATACCAACAAGTATGTACTGAATAAATGATTAAGACCGACAAAATAATTAGTATAATCACATTTGAAACTTACAATTACCGGCTATAAAACTTATGACCATGCTTTTTATTTAGTGAAAACATCGTAAAAAATAAACTGAAATGTGCGTCCACATTGAGTCAATTCATTGTTTTTTTTGTTATTCAACTTTTAATCTAGTAGTATATTAGACAAACGTTCTCCAATACTTCCTCCTCGGCGGCACTGTTTGGATTAGAGTTTTGTGTCAACACCAAAGCAATCACTCATATTGTGCAAGCGATTGTGGGGGTTACCATTTATAACGTATCCAAAAACGGCTAAGTATAAGATGCTGAGGCTAAACAGTCATACTGTGAGGAGACGTCAATCGAGAAAGGTCCATGAACCTTATGATATGGTACAACTATTACCTCGTTTAATATTTCATTAATTATATTCGTTTGGCTATACACATTAACATTATTAATTTTGATTTACTATTCTTTCTCTTTATTTCGTTTTACGCAAGCGGTTATAACAATCCATAAAATAGAAACTATAATAAAAAATATATTTATGTTTGAATATAGTACAATAATTCAAAAAATTCGTAATTTAGACAAGTACAAATTAAAAGAAGTAATATAGTTCTTTTTTTTTATTTTTTTTTTTCAAATTCATTTTTTATTTCTACAATTCATAACAGACTTATATGCTAGACAAAAATGCTTAAAACTAGTTAGACGAACAATGTTTATATTTATATTTTTATTTTTAACTAACTGGCCCTCTGCGAGCACTCTAAGCTAAACTAAATCTTAAAATATGTCTTTCGACTTACATGATTAGATAAAAGTAAATTAACATGAACAAATTAAGATTAAGAAAATTGCAAAAAAAACTTAATATCAGAACTGTATTTATTTTAAACTTACATGCTACCTTAAAATAACTTAAAACTACCTTAAACTAATCATACTATATTAAAATATATGCTTGTATATATGTATGTATGGCCTTAAAATATTTACATTTGTATACACATCGGTAAACATCAGTGTACAGATGTGTATATCTATATATATACATATTTACTTTGTTTTTATTTTTTGTCACATATATACAACTTACGACTACCTTAAAAACTACCCTAAGCTACGTAAGTCGGCCATAGACTGCCGCTGATAGAGTACCACCTACCTCTGCAAGACGGTAGTAATATAGTTCGTACTCGGAAGACTATTAACAGTCTACATACAATGTATATAAAGATATATAAATATGTATGCATAAAATAAACACAATCATTAAAGTCGGATAAAATAGACCCGACGGTTTAAGTGTTCCTACGTAAGTCTTGAAATATATTTGCGTTCCTTGTGTACCTGGTTAACTTCTTAATTTCTGCGTTTTATCTCATATTTAAAAAACAGAAAGCGCAATCATGGTCATGTCAATTGCAAAGCATACTTAATGGCATAAACACACTAGACACCACTCATTATCCTAAAAATGAAGATGATAGCAAGCAATCACAGTTCAGTTTCAATAATTTTGTTTGATCCATTATATACAAGAAATTATTTTCTAAAGGATCTCTTTTGGATGTTTCAATCTTCAGCTGAATGGCCATTTGCATTGTTGTCAATAATAAAATGAAGAAGTGAAAGCAATGCACTTCATATTCATTCTCAAGGATTATGCACAATGAGATTGCAATTTACTTCTTATCCTATGAAAAAATTATGAAATATACTTCCCCTATGCATGTTGAACGAAAAAAATGCAAGGATATGCACTTTGCTGTTTGCCATCGACAAATGCGCGCTGTAGAAAAAGGATTCAGATTTTAGCATGGGGAGGAGAATGGGCAGAGGCACTGAAATTATTTTTTTATGAATATGAATAAGAATGTAATGACACCCCGAAAAGAAGATGAATGCAAATTGCACTCAAGGATGTCACTAATGTAAAAATCCTCCTGAATGGATGATTTTTAATGAAGAATGTCCTCATAGGACGATGTATGTGATGCGTTTGAATTCATTCTGCACCAATTCACTGCATCCTGTACGTGTCTGGGCTTAGAATCTGTCATCACAGTTATGCGGATCTTCGGATCTTGGGGGTGCTGTTGCCCTTAACAAAAAGCTTTTTTTCTATCCTTTTTCTAGTGTCATCTATTGAATCCTTTTCTCATTTTGTAATCAGTGGAGATTATTATTTTCATCTTCTGTGGTTTCTGTGTGGTGCACCATACTTGATTGTCGTTGGTGTTGTTGGTTGTAGGTGATTGTATATATGCATGTATACCGTATGTACATTGATGGCACAGAATTTTCTTCTCTGTAGCAGAATATTTTTTTATCCCCATTCAAGATAATTTATGCACGCAAAATAAGAGAAAATGAAACAAAATATGAGGATGCATTATGAAAATACCTTCTAAGGTTTTGCATGCGCTTCATTATAAGGCGGATGAGTTTCGTCCTTTTACCATTTTTACCTCACTTTTTCCCTTATGCTAACACTGCAATAGTGTTGTAGAAAAACCTATGCAATCTAGAATTCTATGACTGTGTTAAGAATATGATGCGTTCGCTTTATGAAAACATACAAATAGATAGGTGTATATCTCAAATGTACATATATAAACCTTCATACACATTCCGATTGTATATACAGTTAATTGTGGTTTCATTATGAATAAAATGGGTGGTATCGTAATATAAACCATGGTGTTGTTCTCATTTTGAATGAATTCTTGGAATAAAACAACACCTAAGTGCATTGTCAATATTACGAAATATTATAATTGGAAATTTCGGTTTAATTATGGAATTACATGGGCGTGTGTGGGGCGGATATTCTCTAATTACTTCGTTCATTGTGGTCATTAACATGCTGTATGGTTAAAGTCTGATTGCAAGTTAAACTTTGAAAATGTTAAATGAGGCTTGTACATGTGTGTAAAATGTGCATATTTTATTTTTCTTATTGTAGTACAAAACGATTGTATGATTAAATGGGAGTCAATGTATCACGACTTTGCATCATAAAATTCGTGGCAAATATTATGCTTTTACATCTGTGACTGCATAACAAATGGAATAAGTGGTCTATTGATCACATCTGTCAGGATATTGCAATAAGTCGAATACATATAAACGTTTTTACGTATTACATCGATAGCGCTCAAATTGTGGCTTTGTTTCAGCTATTTGTCGTGATTTTAATAGAAGCAAATAAGGTTAATCTATGGTAGGATATATTCACACCCTCAGTTGTTCTGTATTTATGTTTTTTAGTCACTGCTAATAGTTGTACTCCGGAGAAGGCCATGTACCCATTAGTTTGTGTGAGAGAGACTAATAATGGTAAAATAAGTTAATGGAATATGTATTGAGAGTTATAGCTAAGTATTATTATAATATGAATGAAATATACGTTTGTTCGGTTCGTTTATATTCTTGGAAAAACAAATAAAAGAAACAAAAAGCTTGAACTCAGTATATATTTATGTAAAATGCACAATTTTTGTGAGTATATATATACACACTCCCATATGGAATTATCGTCCCTTTATTCATTAAAAAATAAAATTCAACAAGCGTACGAAAATTCAATACAATACGACTAAAGCCTGCGTCTACATACATTTATGCACATGTGACTTTTTTGGACGACAGCTAGTAAGCATAAGTTAATTGACTCATGATCAAAATAAATACTGGGATCCAATGATTAATTAATTAACTTTGATTTTTTCGAAGCATATATATATGCATATGTATAATGGTGACAGTATTGGGTTGGTGCGTCGACTCCTATATCGTGGTGTCGGGTTCAATCTCCCGACTCTTACCAATTTTCATATGTCAGGGTACCACATCTTTCGAGTCACTGAAATTGCTCAAAGAGTATTCCTGTCTAGAAAAAGCTTAACACACTCGGCTGTGTAAAAACGTACAGTGGTGTCTGGATAGCGTGAACTCCGGATTGCGTGAACACTCCGCCAGCGTGAACTAATACCACGGAACATTCCGTCCTACTAGTTTTAAAAAAAATCGCGAAAAAGCTGTGCACAAAGTACTGCAAACTATTCTCAAAATGTATTTTATGGGTAAGAAAACACGATTGGTTAACGTGAACAATGTTGTTTCCTTGAACGTCCTGTGCAATAATTAGTTCACGCTACCCAGGCACTACTGTATACCCTTATGGGTAAAGGTCCTTTAATAAAGCGTATTCATTAAACTTTAAATCATTAAGCAATAAGAAGCGTTTTGATTTAAGGATGCTTAAATTTGTAATTTGGTCCATTTACCCGTATGAAGAAAAAGAAAAAAATATCTCTAATTTTTGGCTGTATATCAAGCACTACGCCTGAAATGATTAATGAGAACATCGAATTAATATCTTATATGCATAGTCAGATATTTATAAATTATATTTTCTTTGTCTTTAAAGACAGTTACATGTCTGTAGTGTATTTGATACATAGAATTGTTACGACATTGGTTACATATTACATTGACGTGCTAACTTCTTTCCTACAGAATTCCGTGACTCCTAACGAATTACTTATTTAAATGTATTTATATGTTTCGAAATTAGGCTAATCCAGCATCTGTTCCAGTAAAACATGATCCCCTCGTATTTATTTAGCTTAACGTTTGATGTTTCTAATTTAATATACATTTTTGACAAGCACATATCATATTGTATGCAATACAAAATCCCAAGTAATAAAATTTATCTAAAAATAATCTAAAAAAAAGTTCCGTCCTTAGCGTTGTAGGATGTGCGTCCACTCGTACGCACTTGTACCTCGGCGACTAAGTTCGAGTCCCAGTACAACAAAAATAATTTTCACGGCCCCACCTCATTCGAGTCACTGACAATGCTCAAAGAATATAACTATCTAGAAAAAGCTTGAAACCGCATTAAACTGTAGGTCCTTCACTCGTGAGAGAACAATAGCACGCACAACACGAGTGGTTGCTGAGGAGATTGGTCTACGGGATGTAGCGCCACCCACATTACAAGGAAATAAAAAATTCAGAAAGTTCTGGATAATAATTGTTATTCCTCTGAATTCTGTAATTATTACTCAATTAATACAAACGTACTGTTCCAAATTGTTCTCAATAAATTCAACTATGAATGTACTCATGTATGCATACGATTATACATATATAAAAATGGATGTGCATAGTCTATTTCGTTCGATTAAATAAAATAACAAAAGTCAGCTTCAGTCAGCTTAATGTAGGCTAACTTTTTGAGTACAAGCTGCCATCATACAACTAGACTTAATGTTGAAAATCATCAAAACACATTCGTGTATTTTACTGGTATCTTCAGACCATTAATAATACAAACTCCGTGGAAGCCAATACTTCTTGGGGAGAAAATACTTTAAGCACACCCTAATTCTGTAACATTCAAAGTGGGCACTTCAAATGGATGATAAAAATAACAACCATCAAGTTATAACAAACCAACACATCATCGGCCATTCAAACATTCAGTCAATCTGCAATGGTGTGTTCTAGTAATTATCTAACATGGCGCATATATATATGAATGCATACACACATTTCTCCCCCTTTATTTTTCCACTTACTGCCACCAGCAACAGCTACTGAAATTGTTTGCTACCCTATCTGAACCCTCGTTTAACCATAATGACTATCTGCAAGGGGGCTATGCATGGGCCCTCCTTACACGAAAACTACACAAAATGGCTTTCAGATCCACGTGCAAACGTTGATTTCACGTTGACAACATCGTGAATGGTTAGTCGAGTGCTGTTGTCTTCATGTGTGTTTTTTTAAATAGCAAAATTATTAGATTAGTGATTACCGTAACAAATTATCGGGGTATGTTATATTGCAGTTCATCATATGAAGGAAAGTAAATAGGGCACACACCCTTCGTAACGGCTGCCTAACGAACCAATGCAGTCATTTAAAAAGGACTACACAGCGGGGTTACCGTTCCGCCTTCTGTACGTCCTTACTTGATACTTAAGACCTTAGACTATTTGTATAGTATACATGCATAGACATCTTCATGCTTACGTATCTAGATATATATGTACATCCGCATTCACATTCATGAGAAGATGAATTTTTGAAAATATGAACTGTAAAATATCTATGTTCGACCCACCCGCTAGAGTAAGCTACATGTGGTAAGAATATACTTTATGACACATCTTGTCATCTATTGTGTTTATGCTTCATTCTTTTTTCAATCAAATATTCACCCTAATGTCACAGTTTTGTGTATTGAAAGTATTATATTTTATATCTTACCAAAAAAAATTGGTGGGGACACGTTATTTCATGCATTGTCATATTTCGAAGTAATGTCTTTAAGGTCATATGTACATAGGTTTCAGCATTTTACATTATTAATAACATTAATATGGGTGGCGATGGAGTTCGTCGTAGGCCGGATACCAGCTTCTTTAACAATATTTATCAATACCAATACCATTACAATAATGTTTAATTGTTAAAAGATTATTATGAAGTGAATATTACTATTATTGAAAATATTAAAACGTCTATTGAACAGGCACTATTTTAAAATGATGGATACATACATAACATTAATGGATACATACATGTCAGGTGTTATAAATACACTTAATAAAATAAAATAGTTAATAATATATAATATTAGGCTGCCAGTTAAAATAGTGTTGCCAAATTTAAGTTCTATAATTCTAAAAAGAACACCCTTTACATCACAGGCAGCAACTGACGGAAACAAATGTCAGATAGCTGGGAATCTGGCCACTAATCTTTAATTTTGTCCATTCAACTTTGAGGGCGACTATTAGATGCCCGTAGAAGAGGCAGCTAATAATGTTCTCCTATGATTTTGTACAGCGGTACAGAGCAGGAATGTATGATATATTGCTAAAGAAAAAAAAAATTTGGATAATGATTATGATTATATACAAAAAAATATATACATTTAAGCGAAAATATGTATATACTTACATATATATGAATACATGTATGTGTGCGTAGTTTAGCTAATAACCTATGTTTTAAATCTATTTGTATCTATATGTATCTATATGTTCTACAAGCTTACTTGTTGAAAACGCAGAGAATTGAAAGGAATTTGTTCCACATGTATAAACAAATTCCGACTAACGGTACTGTTTTTCGAATATGTCATACATATGTAGAGAGAATGAATGACTTTATGCGAAGAAATCATACTTCTAAAAGCACAGGCCATAATTGCATAAATTGTTTTGCTTTAGCAGCAGCTTTTGGCACTAATTTATGTCAAGCTTTACCTATTTGTCATGGTTATACCGGGAGCGATTATACATCAAGTCCGTTTCGGTAAAACCAAGGCAAAATCGTTTCAACTTTGGCAATAAGGAAAATTATGAACATTTAACAACTTTTTAACTTTTGACGATCGGCATACAACTTTAAATCCAGTATGTACTATATCGAGCTCATACATATGTGACTTGTGTTAAAGAATTGGAATATTTACAAAAATTAAAAAAAGCCGACGGAATTATAATTTTTTAATGCAATTTGTATTATATATACGCTACAACGTACTATATGTAGTTAAATCTTAATATCATTACAAAATACTGTAGAAGCCACTGGTTAGATCCATGTTTTTCTTTTTCTAATCTTTTGCATTACAAAATGTTCGTTACAAATTAATTTAACATTTTTTTAAATATATACTTTTTATGCAACGCTTAACCCGTTTCAGTTTTTTCTTATTTGTACCGAACAAATTTAAGGATTTTGGCAATATTTGTACGCATTACTAGTAATTCTATTTTAATGCAGTGTTGCACTTTCACTTCATATTAATTTTTTTAGGATTAACTTCCTTAATGGTTATAAGTTCAAGTTATCTATAGGAAGTATAGCAGTTACCCTATCTGCATTTATACTCACATAGAAATTATTCAATTTACAACTTTATTTGGATGCTATAATGATTTATTATAATATCTTAAAGGTCCGAAATTCAAATGAAGACCGATTTGCTCTGGAAGTATCTTGTATATTCCAAGTACGCCCATATTTGAATTTCATCATAAGTACTTTCATCCACTCTGTTATGGTTTGAGGTTGAATACTTTGCATTTTATAGATATTAAACCGGAAGACTAGTATATCGCAACATTCTAAAACAATATCAATCAGAATAACAACTTTTTGTATACTTTATTTTTTTATTAGACATTAATCCAAAGCAAATATCGTGTGTTATGATAGTCCAGTTTATAAAGAAAGTTAGTGCTGGCGGTTTTGAATTAATAGAAGCACTATTACATGTATGGAGGCCTACATTGTTCCAATTGTCCAACAAAAATATTTCAAACTGCGTGCGAATAGGTTCATTACGTTATGCTATATAAGCTAAACAGTATGCACCAGTTGCAGCTTATCCAACTGCATTTGAAAGCTTAGAATGCATTTAAGTCTGCGCCGGACGACGATACGCATTTTTTGTGTAAATTTGCTATTTTCACGCATGAATATTTCTGGAAAATCGGTAGAAGCCTAAAAATGTATCATTTTTTTGTTCGTGCCCAAAATGGCACGCTAGGCACTTACGCGACAGTGTATCTATGGTCCGATCATCAATGACCAATAAAACGTCGACTCTCGGAATCAGGACCGGAAGCATTGTGCAATAAACAATAGCAAGAATCTAGTTTGGAGTTATCCGTCGCCGATAATTAATATGAATGATAAATACCGTATACGTGTGTATGTAAGAAGTTTGTAAAAAGTGTTATTTAGAATGCCGCGCAATACGAAGAAAAGGTGGCAGCGTACGTGAATACTATGGTCCGCTAGTGAAACCGGCGATTGATTTGATTCGAAATTTGACATTGAAGCTGCTCTACGAATGAATCGCGACGATGATGATGACAACTTTGGCGTGCCCTCACGTCAAAGGACGTCGATCTAATGGACGAGTGCTTGGTGGATCGCTGCAGCATCCGCATCAATTTACGCAATTTGACACAACGCATTTTCGGCCACATGTGCGATATGTCCGTCATCAACTCTTATATGTTATATCGACTGAAGGCCGACCACTTGTATTGTACAGTACAAACTACAAAGTCAGAAAAGCTGTACAAATTTATCATGGAAGTGGCCAGTTGTCTTACACAATCCGGTCACGATCCGGTCGGCACGGAAATCTGATCGCCCATCGAATTTGGAATAGGAGATCGCAGCCAAACGGCGTCGAATGAATCTTGCTCATTTGCCACCGAAGGATGTACGGCTAGACACAATCGGCCACTTGGCGGAGCATGATACAACTCGCCATCGATGCAAAAAAACCTGGGTGCGACTCATGAACTCGATTTGTTTGCCGGAAATGTCAAGTTCATCTGTGTCTCACCAGTGAAAAGTACTGTTTCATGACATTTCACACACCCTGAGATGCGCGGGTGATGCTATTTTTTCCAAATTTACCATACACATTTTTCGTTTATTTTCAGTAAAAAAAAATGTGTCCATACAAAAACATCTGTTAATTTTTTTTTGTCGGTAATGCCCAGCGTGCTCAATTGGGCACGCACTAACTGAAGTCACGTGTCACATATGAAGGTGAGTTATATAGACAATACTAAAAAAGAGAAAACGCATTCAATTAAATATAGCCATACGTGTCAGATTATGAACTCAACATATAATTGAGTTTGAGTTTGAGTTTTTGCATAAGTGCGACTAAAATATGTTCCGTTCTAAATATTATATTGACATTTGGTTGGTAAATATTATATTGACATTTGTTTGGTGAATCTCAGGCATGTAGACGAAGTAATGGTATTAATTCACAATTACACATAAAGATACTGCTTTACAAAAATATATATTACAAAAAAATAAGAAACTAAAATTTCAATTTATGCAGTCGTAAAATTATCTGGCGAAATGTTAATTACCTTTTTCAGTTGTGCATTCTTTTCACTCATATCGAATACATCAACCCAGTAGATTTTTTTCGCATACAAAACAGCACCATCTGTTGTCAATAAAACTCACCAATGGATTCAAAGGGAATTGTCCAATTAAATTCCCTTTTTGTCCCCACTAACAGCAGAGCACAAATTCTTATGAGTGTGGTGTGTACAAGGCCCGCAAATACACTTCAAATTTTGGGATAAGAATTAATTTGCGTTGTTATCCATTCATCCCCACAAATGTCACCAGAAGAAACACGAACCCACATGTAAACATAAATTTTTATATGCTGTCGTACCTTCAACTCGTGATGAGCATACAAGTCTTTTTGACAGGTTAATTTACAATATTCACTAAGCACAAATCGGTAAATAATTACTATCCTCAACAGTGGAGTGAATATTCTCAAATATTACATCTTAGGACACTGTAGCACTCTCTATCATATCACCACGAGACATGTGACAATTATTGCCATAAAATAACAAACAACATAATTACTGAAAACAAAATAATTTATAATTTACCAAATCGTTTGCTCAATTAAATTATTTCGCCTAAGAACATAATTGACAATGAGAGCGCATGCAGATGAAACAAACACGATGGCTGGGATTATTTATCTACTCTTAGCGATCATTATAGTCAATTTAAGACATCACCCAACAACTGAGCGACGACTTAAAGCTACAACCATGTTACTTGAGTGTTGAAAATGATTAATTTACCTGTCAATGATGCCTTGCAGATTATGGAATGACTGAACAACATTAACGGCAGTCACTACAAGTCTGAGACCGTTCCACAAAATTAAAACCAGCAAGCACTCAATTAAGCAATTAAAATAGAAAAAAATATGAAGGAATCCCTCAAGTCCTCAAGTAACAGCTATCATTGGTAAGAAGTTGTGACACAGACATTCGATTTGAATGGCTTTCATGCGCTTCAGGTAGAGTAGACGTTCATTGATTCAAGGGGGGGGGGGGGGGGGGGTTGGAATTCCTGTGTGGCGTAAGATAAAAAAGGGAAAAGTGCGAGTAATTTGATATTTAGTCCTTGTGTTCTTAGGAGGTTTAGGATGTTTATTGATGATCACGAACAATTGAAATTTCTTTCATTGAAAATACTTTCAGTGGTTTAATGGAAATCGACGTGTATAGAGCTCAATATATGTACATACCTACACTTATGTATGTATGCATTCGCTGACCTGAAAAGAAGCCGTTAGTATGGGACAATCGTAGTGGATGGAATAGTGAAACTGATTTCTATGTATAGCTTACACATTTATTTTACTCAATAAAATCAATCAAGTTCGTACTACTCACAAGTCAGTTCCATGAAAAATTCCTTATACCGAAATAAATTTCGAATTCCTTCTGACCATTTAGCTCTTTACTCATTTGTTTGGAGTTTTTGAAATTCCTTCAAAAGGATTCAGCTTTTTTTTTATAAAGAATTCAGGTTTGGCCCTTCCAGAACTCACTATTATGATAGTGGTCGGCGTGCAAACATCCGAACTGCGTCTGTTGGGAAAATATTTTGACGTGTTCCTTGATTATCGTCTCTCGTATCTGTTTTTTTTTTGCATGAATTGAAAAGGTGGATCTACTGACCAAAAATTCCAATTCTTTTTGTTTTTTTATATAACAGGGTATGCAGAGTTTTATTAAAGCAAGGAGAACAAGTAATTGCATTTTGCCCGTACCGTAGTTGCAATTATTATGATGAAGATGAAAAATTCATCATATTCATTAAGGAACTCCAATATTGTAAAACTTAGAGGAACTTAGTAAAACGTAGGTAGGATATTAGAAGATATATGTATATTAGAAAATGATTGGTTAGAAAGTTTGATGTACATATGTACCTATGTAAGTATATGGGTACGGATACACGAAGTATTCATTTATCACAAAATTCATAAATTCTAAATTCTTCATAAAAAAAAAAAATACCTATCTAGTCTTAAGTGGATATAATTAAAATTATTTGTGATCACAAGTTAAAAGATAAAGAAAAGTTCTGTGTGTGATCTTTGGTCCTGTTTGTTTGCGCTAATGATATCAGGACGACATGATTGAAGCACGGAATGTTTGCACTGTACAGCGACATAAGCCCGGCCAGACCTCTACAGATCCTACGTTTAAGGTCCGGCCCGAAAAGTCGTGTGAGGTGACGCACCCAAGTGGAGAAGGACATCTCACCAACTTGGTGAGAGAAACTAAATGCAGCAAGCCAGATCACGCGTAAATAACATAAAATGTATGTATGCAATGAATAGCGGATGACCAGAGAACGAACTTATCCATTAATCGCTATTAATTATGTACTAATTTACAGTCATTTATTTTCTGAAGTAAATAATCTAACGCATCTTCTATTCTGCCTGTTGGACTCTATTTACGGCTTCCTTTTGAACTCAATTAGTTTGATTACGATCGACGTTCTTATGAATTAAGTTTTGTAAACTTGAACCAACTTATATCGCAGCATAAAATTCACAATTGAATAAAATGCTCTATATGTTTGTGAAAATACATTCTCCACAATGAAACAAATAATCATTTCGCAAAATGATCCAATAACTTGAAATAACATATGACAAGCTTACGGTGTTCCTTTTCTATCCAAGGCAACCGATTAATTCAACGGAAATTTAGTGCAACCGCTCTGCAATCAAATGCTGCACTCCTTCATTTCCCCAATTCTATTTCACCAAACATCCCAGGACATTTCCAAGTTAATTAGAAAAATCTTCCGGCTTCTTACCCACGCCCAAACTATCCGCACCTAGTACGTCCTATATATGCACCATTGCAATAAATGTCTATATACATACCCTCGGGGATATGTATGGATGGATGTGAAAAGCAATGCCGGAAAGCCAACCAACGGATACCATTTGCATAGGTACACCCATTCAATTGACTAATTACCGTTTGGAAATTAACACATGTCAACTTAGTATCCCGATGAAGGATCGCTACTCGTCTCTCCATCAGCAACACCGCACCATCTACTTTCATAGCTGGATCCTAGGCGGTAATGAAAATGATGCAAATTTATCAGGAAGAAGAACAACAACAATGGTAGCAGTACCACCAACTAGAATTTAAAGGATGGGAAAGGATGACGACGACGCTACGACTTTTGTCTACGATTTAAGTCGACCATTATTTCCCATCATGATTATTGGCGTCCTCCATTAAAACAAAAAAGAGACAAACAAAAAAACTTGAAAGAGAGAGGAAAAAGCGATAAACACACTAACACATTCACAAAACGGCACTAACATTTCTTAATCCAAGCTACAAGAGTGTGAGTGCGAACGAACACATCAACGTTCACTGGAATATTGGAAGCCAAGCAAAGAGAGTTCACCATTTGACACTCTGCGTTTAGCTGTAGGCTGCGCAGCAAAAGAGATCGACTATATCATCAAGCGAATGATTTATTTCCCGTTTGACTTATGCACACTGCGTACAACAAGTGGACACGCCTCCTTTTACCCATTTTAGTGATAATCTTGTTTGCAATCGCCAGCGAAGGAAAGAGCGCCTCTTCTCTTGTTCCGGTGGTAGTTAGGTGGATACGAATTCATTCCGATTCGAAATATTTGCTGCTTTTCACCAGCAAACTAGTTTTTTTTTCAACCGAACTTGCTGACAGTGGTCGTCGTGTCGTTTGCATTTTATCGTCGCTGATTGAACTCCAATAAGAACATGGAGGTAACCTGATGAAGACGTTGATGGGTATCAAACGTGTAGGACTTATTGCCAGCGACAATCGCTCAAAACCGGTTTGCGTACTAGGACGCAATTGGAACACGGTATTTTCGTATGTCGTTTTGTTCTCGCTGTCTCCACTGGGTGCGTTTTTACAGAAAATTAGTTAGCGAATTTCGGTTGTTTAATTCGATATTGTGACATTCTATAGCTGAAATGACTCATGTTTAGTCAAAGTCAATTTGAGATACAGTGTTCAAATTAAGCTTTGGTTTGCTTTGACATATAGAATAGAGATTTAGTGTATGGAAGTGGCGCAATGCCACAAAGGTCCCCATTCGCGATCCAGGAACTTTTAGGATTAAGTGATTCAGCGGCTGCAGTTGCTGCTGCGGTAGTGGCAAGAAACGGCAACAATGGTAATAGTCGTGGCAACGGTAGTATTGTCAGCCACAGTGGCGGACCTAATGGAAGTGTATTATCGTCAGCAACAACAAACTCATCGTCATCTTCAACAACATCGGCAGCCACAGCGGCGGCGGCAGCAGTTGCAGCTGCAGCAGCTGTATCGGCTGTTACACCGACCTTGTATCCCAATGTTGGGCAAACGCCGTTCACAGCAGATCAGCACCATCAGATGACAATGGCTGCGGCATCGCGGATGGCGTACTTCAATGCACATGCAGCAGTGGCGGCAGCATTCTTACCACACAACCTAAGTGGCGCTGGTGGCAAGAACTGTGGTGCAAATACTGGTGTAAATAGTGCATCTATGACGGGTGCGGGAGGTCATCATCACCATTTGTTGCATTCACAAAGCGGAGGTGAGTGTTTGTATTGATAAGAGATAAAATATTTTTTTTAATGAATAAGCAACATATTTTCTTTTAATCCATGTTTTATGAATCAAAATTTGATTTTACCTTACCTTTTTACTGTTTCTACAAAACATGTAATAGAATGTGTTCAATATTTATTTAATCCTTGTTATAAAACGATATTCACTTATATGTATTTTGTGCTAAATTATGTTGTGATTGGCGAATCTACGAACATACACAACACATATGTTCGGAGGTTGAAGGTTATCTCTTATGTCTTCTAAAGGGCTGATTGACAAAATATTATTTACAAAAATAGTGATTCAATTGGGCATTTCACAAATGTTCACTATATGCAAATAACTATATGTAAATTCTATCAATCAGTGAGTATGTGCAAACATACAATCGTGTCGTAGAACCATATACTGAATTACAAAACTGTAAATATAATGCATCTTCAATTTTGGGAAATCGCGTTGAATGAAATATAATATTTCTGAAGACAAATGTTCAATGTAATGTGATTGTGATAGATCTGTTAGCACGTGGTCAATGGTACTTGTCGAACACAGAGTTATTAAAATTAAACAATTTATGGAAGTTATCTTAAACAACTACCATATTTATGTACATACATATATTGTACGTTTGTATCGTAAAGTCACGTTTTAGAAAATTGTACTATAATATTTCTAGAAGACTAACACATTAGTTAATATCTGACATTTTAGAGAATAGCCGATGTTGGATTCGAAAAACAAAGTATTAATTTCATATGTTTGGGTGAATTCTAATGCCTATGAAGATATTCAACTCAGATGCAAATGAATTTTAACCCAACGTAAGACTACTGACATAAATAAATAATTATACTTAACGTTTGAACCCAATGCAAATAAGTACGATATCACTAGCCAGATTTACAAGGTTATATATTGGTTGGATTGTAATTGAAGAAATTGTATCCGTATTTAACCGTAAATATATTACTTAATCTTTTCTGCAACTTGCCAAGCAAATCTAACTATTTGAAATGAAGAAAGATATAACAAAGAATGCAATTTTAATAATTCAAAGAGAAGTACTATTAAATATTCATTAAACCATTCATTATACAATGTTAAGCATTAAATAATGTTTAACTTATACAAAAGCAAGGAAAACTATATTTTTTCTTATGCTTTTGGATATGTTTCGGGATGCGAGTATAGTAAGCACCTATGTATGTGAATGTACGTTATATTTTGCTCTGCTATATTCATATATATTCATATATACAGTCGAATACTTACGATAACTAATGAAATTGGTTGGAAATAGCGCCAAAACTGAAATTCACATGTAATTTTTATTTGTCGAAGGTCTTGATAACTCGAAGGCATTATTTGGATATTTCGATCAGTCAAATTCTTAAACGAAATTCGATTCGTTTTAAAAGTTAATTTTATAATGCATTTATAATTATGTTCCCGTATATCGAAGTCTTGATAACTCGAATTTTTTTGTAGCAAGTGATGGTTCGTTTTGACTAAGTTCGACTGTTATTACATTCAGACAAAATTGAATACACAAACGAAAAAATACTTTATCCATACAAATACATTAAGCATACATAACAGAAATGCTATCGAACCAAGAGACAGATCTACATTAATTATAGTTATAGTATACTGATCAAAGGTCTTAACAATATAAGTTGATTTGAGTCTTAATTGCAGGACTAGAATTGCAGACTAAGGACTTTTTTCAATAATATTTTAATTAATATGTATACATATATTTATTACTATAAAAATTACTGTATTGTAAATGCGAATTCAGAATTTTGGTTGAATTTTAGAGTATAATATTTGAGAAGACAAAATTTTTTCATTTATTACAAACAAATAGTTTGGTTTCATTTTTTGCATCACATTCTTAATCAAGTATACCATGTGAATGTGTATAATATAATTTGTCAATAATAATATGTATTAAGTTCATAGTCTTGGTTTTGGGTAGATTTTGGGATTTGGCACTGAATAAAATACAATATGGATTGGCTGTGCAATTATCATATGACGTGCATAGAACTCTTACAAACAAACATGCACATCAGTATTTAATACAAGATATTACGCCAGACTTCAAACTTATCAAATACATATGTATGTAGATGTAGGTGCCCGTTTATTTATTTTAGTTATCATTCACAGTCTTTAATTAAAATACCGAATAATTTCATACTGACAATGTCCATGTAACCTCTATATCTGTTCATCGCTACATTTTTTCCCACACTAACTACGAATAACAATTTCTAACAATATAACGTACCCGCCGCCCAAGCATCGAATTAAATCTTATTTTGCCATAAAAAAATAAGAAGTGGTCATTCAACAACAAATAATAACAAATTAATTTGGGCATGAAAAGGTTTTTTTAAATTACTAATACAACAATAGTAACTGAGCTATATATGTATACTCAAATATGGATACAGAATTTGATGAATGAAAAACTGATAATAATAGAATCTATTTGGCCACTTATGATCTTAGCAGGGCTTTTGGGGAAAAAATTGTCAACTCACCTATCCGTTCTCTGACGTGAACGCGGTCATTGGGTTTACCCTTCTCGAACCCCAAATGTACATACTCGTACAAATTTGCCCTCTCTACAGCAGTTACTGTTGTTGTTATTAGTTGAGTTTTCAAGTCTTTTTTTAAGTCCGTTCACTGCCTTTCGCCAGGTTTATTTTTATTACAGTACACAATGAGTCGATTAAAAAAAGAATTTAATTCAACAGCAAGATAGAGATATATCAGTCATCATGACCATTATCACATCAAGGTATCGTCCAATTAAGTCTGCCATACACACATATGTATGTGAGTTTACTGATGACTGCGTGTGGGTACCGAATAACGAAAAATAATTTAATATTTTTTTTTTCCTGACTCAAGTAGCAGAATATTTACAGAGAAAACAATCCACATGACAACATCTGAATGCAACAACAAGCACAGCCATATAACCGATCTGATCTTCTGAACCAGACGTTCAGGCACTGTGTTAGCGCTGTTGCCTGTGTCAAACTCACGGTAAGGAAATTAGGGTCTCTGACAACGGCAACGGAGACATTTTGAATTGGGATTACTGGAGTAAGAAAAACATGTTCAAGTGTTTTGTTCCAGTAATTGGATTTCCTCGACATCTCCAATGCTTGGTGTTCATTTTCAATTGACGGTCAGAGGAGAATTGATGGTTGCATCTGTTTGTTAGGTGATTGGACACCCTTGAGTAATTAGCGTAGGAGATGATCAGGTGGAGAGAGAGATTGTAACTTCCGATTCAACCACTTAAGCTATATTGTATCAACATTAAATTAAATTGATTGATTACTTATTTTTGTTTTTTAAATAAAAAAAACCTAAATGACGAAGGATTAGTTAGCAGACGGTAATTATGTAAATACCATAACTTAATTGGCAATAGATTAGCAAGAAAAGAAGTCTTATTAAGAGTGCGTTTGTAATTTTTAAAATTGTTCGGGCGGTCACTTGAATAGTTTTTAGACAATGCTCATCGAAATAATACTCAATTTATTTGTTTCAATAAATTTGTTATGTGGTATGCTGTTATCATTCGAAGCTGGTTATGTTTGTAGGCTTTGCCTTTAAACACTCCTGAACTTTTCCACCGGACTTGCAAACTCTGGTAGGAAAATTAGTCATTTCGGTATGCTAGCTTTTCTCCGGTTTACAGAAATGTTAAAAATCCATACTTGGAATTAAAGTAAAAACATTAAATATCATCTCAGTTATTTTCATTTATATAATAGTAGTAATAATATTAAAAGTATTCATATGTACATACATAGAAGTTACAGTACTTTAAAACAAGCAAATATTCAAACTTAACGTACATCAAAATTATTGCATCACTGCCTATAATATTTTGTGGCATATACATTAGACTGCGGCACTACCTAAAGCCGATGGGACACTGATTTCACCAATTTGACAAAACTGTGGTTAAATACAGTCCCAAGAGCAAGTTTTTTATTGCGAGATATTTCTAATAGTTGTTTTTAAAAACAATCTTGTATTCGTTCGCGCTGTTAAAAGTATCATTCCTTTAAAATACTTCGCTCTTTTCTATCTGTCCATTTGTTTAATTGCCCTTCCAAGTTTGTTTTTGCTGGACTTTGGAGCCACAACTACTAACACGCTCCATATGAGAAAATGGTGCCGGTAATAATTAGAAGCAAATATTAGTAAGTCTTTCTAATGATTTTTTTCCTTTGCTTATAATAATTTCTGATTATTTATATAATTCACAAAAATTGTTCAGTTTAGTTGTTTTAAGCTACTGTAACTTATATCATTTTATATACACGAATATTTGTTTGCATATCTCATCTGTTTTTTGGATTTCACTTAAATAATTCTCCCAATTTTAAAGATTTTTCTAAAAAAATTATCTCTCTTAACTACATATGTTTACATTGAAGTGAATAATACCAAATATATATAAATAAATGATACAATATTATAATTGCTGTAGATTTGATTTTTTGTTTTACTTTTATATTTAATCACCACTTGTTGTTCAAAACAAACGCAAAACTAAAATGTGATGATGTACTCACATATGTATGTGCATGGACTTAACTTGACTATTTTTTTTAGACTGATTTAAACACGATCCATTCACTGAAAGAACTAAATTGCTGTATAACCTGAAGACGTGGCCACTTCAATTCTATTAGAGGGTAAATCGAAACGAATATGGCTGTGTTTTATTGCCCCTTCTCACATATTTATTTATTAGCTTTACGTACATATTATACAACATATGACGACTGTGACGCCGAACGAAATCCATCAACTAAAATTGAATTTGACAGACAAGCGCGCTAATTTCTATTGTTTTATGTCCTTTGTTCTTTAACGCTTTCCCCTCCTCACTCTACTCTCATGCCAGACCAACAAAGAACAATCCTTCCTCTGACAATATATTTAATAAAAAAAAAACATTCAGTGATTTCGCTTGTGTTAGTGTTAGTTACCATTACCAGGCATGGGGCATTAAAATAAGCATTAAGTATTCTGCAGCCACAGAGAGCTAATCAATGATGATGTTGGCAACGACGATGATGTTATGGTTGATGATGGTATTTCGTTGTTGTGTTGTAATTTGAGAAGGCGCTGATGTTATACCTCTTTTTTAAAAATCCGGTGAGATTTCTATTCAATTCGGAAAATGCAAGTGATGAGGTAATTAAATCAGGATTTAGAGAAAAACTAAAGGTTTTTAATAAGGAGGATGTCCATATCGTAATGAAATTCTATACTTTGTCGGGTAATAACTCAAAAATGGTTTTGTTCGGCTCGTACGTGCCTCAAGCACCACCGAATAACTTAATAAGTTTTAACATCGGCAAAAACTCGTGTATTTTCCTGATACATGATTTCTTTAAGTCTTTTAGTATGTGTTTTACTCTGACGCCCAGCTAGGTGGGTAGTGCAGCAATGCAACCACATATCGATGTCGTTTTTGTTCGACTTATGAACCAATGAAAAAATAAGGAAATAAAATAATAGCAATGACTCGACGTCCGGACACCGCCTGTGTGCATTCCTTTGTGAGGGAAACTCGTGCTAATTATTATCTCACTACTGGTGTCGCAAAGAATCGAGAGTATATTTATCCTTTCATGGAGGCTGTGCTTACCGATCACTTTGCCGTGGGTTGTGGAATAGACGAGATCTATTTTTATATCCTACTCCGAGTCATCTTTGATGAGTCTTCAGATTCATAGTTAGAGACGTATACATTATGAGCCCGATGTTGTCTGCCCTGAATGCTAGAACTTGCCTTATATCCACCTTTAAGCTCGACTCCATTGTGTTCTGCAAGATATTCAAAACACTTACTGAAAACGTTTCAGTAATTAGAATTGATAGTATCTCAGCCCAACTCAAATTGCTTTCGTAAATATTGTATGCAACTACGTAGTATTCACCCCATACTAAAGCAGTAAACTATTAAATTACTGAATTACACTGATAAATGTACATAATTAGATATTTATCTCTCTTTTCTATCAAATAAATGAATCTTCTAGTTTCCATTAACTATTCGATTATTATAATAAAATATTATATGTGCTATAAATAAAACATAAATACTATAAAACAAAAAGTTTGACTTAACACCATCTAAAAAATACCTTACAATTGCAACTCAATTGATAATCGTTTTCAATTAATTTCGGAGGTAAATTGCTTAACTACAATACTATTTCAAGATGCTACTCTTAGCTACAAGTAAAATTTTCTAGGCATACTCATACCACAACTTATTTATACATCTGAAATTGGCCACTCGATGAATTAAGTCAACAAACTCTTCAAGATGTTCGCCACCGGTGATGCTAGAGTTGTAGCTGCTGCTGCTGCTCCAGATGATGGCCACTAAGCCTCCCAATTACAAAAGTGAACCGTTTGTTAATGTCTCATTTAAATGGGACCACCAGCGAAGAAAAGAAAGTCAACTCGAAGCGTACAGTACCGGTGTACCAGGTACTGAACATGCATATATGTATATGATTGTAGATATTTACGTGTGTATCTTCAATTATCCCAGCGGCTGCGTGGTGTAAAGATACTTGAGCGAATGAATATTTCGCTCGTTGAGATAGTCTCAAGTGCAAAATAATATTTTTTTTTCTTTTTCCGATTTGTTTTGTTGATTTTTTTGGCAGAGTATATCTGGAGCTTTCTGTCTGTGGGCTTTGTGTACATATGCTGATTAGATCGTGCTAATCGATGGGACGTAAAGGCAGAGAAATTCGTGTGCGGTTATTCTGACTTCTTTTTGTAACTAGAGACAAGTTCGGGATGCTGTTGAGGAATACAGTTCCATATACAGCAGCAGAGAAACCTCGAGTGCGTACTTTTCAAATTAGCATAGGAGAAGAGGTATGGATTCAATAGATTCACGGATTTATTCGTTCATTCAAATTAATTAAACAAACCAATAAATAAAAGTATATAATAATAAAGTAATAAATGTTATGTTTTAGATAGCCATTTTTGTATGTTTTGATTCTTATGCTGGTTGATATAATGTAGGCGACACTAAATATAAATGTAATCAAAAAATAAAAGATAATTCCATTGTCATTTCATCAAAGAAAAAAATATGAAGATGTACTTCGCCGTAAGCCTCTCTTCAAAAAAGATCAAAGGATATACAAAAGAGTGACAAACTAGAATTGGAAACCCAAAGAAAAAAAGTAAAATTATATATTTAAGAAAAATTCAATTTTTGCTTTTTGGTACATATGTATTGGTACATATATATTGTGTACAAAAATTGTGTTTTGGTATACGTATAAATGGTAATTGTAATAGTTGTTGTTGTCTGCGCCAGATATCCTCCATCATTTTCACCATACATCATCTTATTCATGCCACGAGTTAACTAAATAAAATTTTGCTCGTGATATGAAAATTGCTGACGAAGCTGCGGAGAAACCTAGCCACATGCGCAAATAGCGACTTGGCTTACAATATATTATGTATTATGTTTGAATGATCCTTATTATAATACACAGCTATTGATGTAAATTTATATAATTATAAACTTTTTATAAAATTAATTGAAATATTAATGTTTAAATTAGAACACAGCCTATAAGAACACAAGTTATTATTCACTTTATTATTCTGAAATTAAATAATTTCAATCAATCAATCCTATTGAATATGTATTGAGAATAAAATCTATTATGAAAAACACATGAAACCACATTTCTGTACAATTTATTTGTTTCGTCGGTATATGGATTGCAAAAGGACCAAACGAGTTCTGAATACAGATCCCGCCAGTGACGCAAAAAGGATCGCTATATGTGTAAATGAAATTTTACCATAATAAATTGAAAACAGAAGCTTTTAGTTCATATCAAAACCATAATTTATAATAGCGTGGCAGCGTTGTCGTGGTTTAGTTTCGGAAATGGAATAAATGTATAAAGTTATGTTGTAGTTTTGTAGGTATATCATTGTATGAAATTAATACATATATACACGAGCCACTCACACATATTATTTTTATACATTGCGCTACACTGAATGCATAATACTTGAACTTGTCACATTCATCATATTGCTTATCTTTACTATGCCTTCCAATAATAATTCGCAATTCTTCCATTCAACAATTCCTTTTCTAATCTCATTTCAGAGTCCAATTGGATTTTTTTAACAGTATACTTTGTAACTGGGGTGGACCAAAAGTGAATACTTTGATGTCCATGTCAGACGCCATTGAAATTATCATTCTTGACAAATTAATTTCTTCAAATAGCCAATTATTGAAGATAATAATAACAACCGCTCGTCGTCACCTTTTTAGAGTTACTCAATTATGCGGCAATTAAAAATGTGCACTTCTCATACTTAAAAGATGAGAGGCGGTACATGTACGTCTAAAAACAATCTTATGTCGTACGCGTGCTTAACGGGTGTCGGCAACTGATGCTTGTTCAGTTACTCATTTAATTCTCCTAGCTATAACATCGACAAGATGCAGTACTTGACAAATACGTTCTGTTCTGCAATCACCCACATACACATGTTTCCCCAAACCATATGTATGCACTAGAACAATACAAGTACTTATGAATTCGATGGTGATGTTGATTTTCACACCTTACACAATGCATGTACATCGTCGATCATTGAAATGCTCAATGCAAAATATTTTTTTCTCAGAAACTCCGCTAGCTAATGAAGGAGTTTCTTCTTTTCTCAGAAAATTATTTGATTTCGCCAACTTTTAAGCTGAGGGTAATCAATGGTGGGGACTTGTATAAACAAGTACTTTAACTGAAATTTCGAACAGGGTGTTCCATTTTGTATTCTCCGACAGTTGTATATGTATATACTGTCTATAATAATAAGAATAATAAAGAAATAATCGGCATAAAATTGTAGTGGTTGTTGCAAAATCTAGGCCGAAGTCCACATAGGATCTTAGCGCCACCCTCATTACATTAGAATCTCGATAACATGAACATTTCGGAGAGATTAACGCAATGCCGAGACTTCTTTCTTCCGGACAGTCTTCTATTGAGCAGTTTTTTAAGAAAAAATGTTTAAATCAGTCTGTTCTTTTAACTCCTATGAGCAACGCTTTTATTTTTGTTATATTTTATGTTTATTTTATAAATAAAATTAATTGTTATTTTGATAGATGCTATGTTTTTATATACATTAAAAGACCTTTAATTAGGAATTCTTTAATTTGGAAAATCCGTTTATTCGGAATGACCTTCCACCCAACCATTCCGAATTAACGAGCTTTTATTGTAAAGCTATATGTTTTCTTAAACTAATTCTTCTTGTTTGGAAAGATGAACCATTTAAAAAGATGAACTGTTTTTTATCTGTTCATCTTATTGAGATTCCACTGTAATATTATAATCAACAAGAGTCACGGAGTTTTCGACACGTGCTTTAACGGGTTGTTGATATTATATCCCATTTCATTTCTCTTTTGCACTTATGTGAGCAGTCACCATGTGAATCCGGACATTGTTACTATGCTCTTGAATGATAATTTGCATTCCGTAGATACATATACAATAAAATTAGCTTATGTGCCAATTAGCGTCAGGTTAGGATCAATCGACAACATTGCCCTATCATTCAAACTGTCCTCGTTGTTTATACTCCTCAAGCTAACTACATGCGTGTATTTTTGTAGGAATCTCACAGCTACATATTACATATGTAGACCCGTGCACTCTATGTATTACGTTTTCACCCAATATGTAATTTTTATTATATTTTTTTTTATTTTAAACTTACAATGTTTTGTCTTGGAAATACATAAAAACGATCAGAGCACAAAGACTAGCAAAATGTCGTTCTAAGTTTCATTACGCACAATTATAGACATAATAGAGACGAAAGTATTTCTATATGTCATTTTATAAAAAGATATGCCTTTTGGTAAATTTTGGACTAATCATTTTCATGGAATAAGGTATAAATATACAAAGTTATTGTCAAGTTATATCTTTCCATAAACAAAACAACGTAGGTACACTTACTTTTCACATATGATGTATATAATGATATCCTTATGTAAAGGTAACAATAATGTCTAAATGGCAACACTCTTTTGTACAATCAATATTGAATAGCTCATATGTACCAGTGTGTACAAAACATAACGGACGTGAAAACAATAAGCGTAGAACATCTCAAAGGAACTTAAGAACATAATCACAATCGAGTTTTGTCCACTAATTGTTTCGGGTAATCGGATATAGATGTGACCTCCTTTTATGCAACAAGCAGCGTCAGAAGCTACCACATATCGAAGCCACATGTTGAAACCAGAAGTCAAAGTGACAATGAAATAAATATGTATATATGCTCATACCACCTTTTAAAAAATTGGTTAGCTAAATCTACCTTCACATTGCTTGGCAACTGCTTGGTCGCGTATTGTTCCTCTTTTGGGCGCTATAAATCAACTCAGCGTAATTTATAAATAACAAAATATTCGTTTTGCTTTGTGTGATAATGAACTTGTCTGCCTTTGTTTAAAGATGCGCTGTTTAAAGATGTCATGGATTTGGCATATTGTTGAGATAAGTATCAGGGTCGGTCAGAATATGTTTTTTTAGAATACAAAGACATTTAGTGGAAATACACATATTGCAGCATTGATACACACAGGAAAATGTGTATTTAATACTTATGCAATGTAAATTTTCGCTGGAACTTTGCCACTTAATTGTTTTCGAGTATTTTAAATATGTATATCATTACACTCCCAAAGTGCCACTTAAGATAAAGTGTATATTGTCAATTTTTGTGTGCTGGATTGTTTTACAAAAGGATCTTACCGCAGGTTCTTATTATTTCTTACTTCTCTTTAAAATATTTTTAAAATTACTGTTTCTCGAATATTAACATTAGCTTTATTTTTTTCAAGTGCTTACTTTTGTGTAGTTAGATATTAACCGCACACAATTTCCAATCTATGTATGTACATTTCTCCACGTAAAATTATCTAGGATCAACATTTTGAAATGTGCACTGTCAAGGGAGACTTTTTAGTGCGGAATGAAATTCGAAATTATTTTCATTTCAATAAATCTAAATTTGTATTAAGGAATAATAAATAAAATATTAAAGTAATATTAAAATATATACTAGTACATAAGCACATCAGCGCGGAACCAGTAGTGCCGTGCAACAATATTTTAAGCATAATTTACTCAAAGTCCACCCGACCGTAACAAATATTTTAATTTTAGTGTAAATGGCTTTGAATGAGTCAATAACTTGCTCATCAAAGAATATAACTTAATCGAGATTTCACATTACAGATTACAGATTATATGTATGTGCAAAGATAACCGCCAAGTCATTACAATTGGTACATATGCATTTAGTTCGTTTTGAGGGCATATTTACGAAAATCAACCTGCACTGCAGGCTTTTTCTAAAACATACTCCTATATCAATAAACCCAGCAAAGCCAAACTCCTGAAATCCTATCAATTTCTGGATTTAGTTCTCCACCACCAAATCACTTGTCACCGCCACTAAAAAGTAAACTCCACTTTTAGTGTCGGCAAAAAGGCAAACCAAACACTACTCTCCGAAGGACTATACTGTTGCTCCTTTCTTAGCATTTTACTATCGAAAGGAGAAATCAACATAGATTTCTTAAGGAGACAAGGAGCTCAAGTCAAAAACGGTTTCGGTTGTTGCAATTGAAATTCTTTTGTTGCCACTTTAACGTCGTCTTTTCGATTCATGTGCTAGTATATTTACGTTCAACCTCTGCATTTTTTTTTATAGATTTTCGTTTTTATAGCTTTTGGCTGAAGACATTTTCCAGAACTGAATTCCAAATCATCACAATGTTGGTTTGACCTTTTTTTCGTATTGCACGAATTCACGTAGGAAATGTCAGTGGCGCGGCGCATTGTCGTGCGATCAAGTTGTACATACATACATATGTTACATAAATACGTTCGACGCAACACCACGAGTGACGGCATTATATGTGCCCGTGGCAACTTAATAACATGTACAGTCCTTACTGTACTGAAAGCTGGAGTGTATAAAAAAATTCGCGGATAACGTTGAATTGATTCCAAATTGTACGGATAAGTAACTTAGGTGAACATATGTACATATGATTAACAGTGTATCGTATTGTGTTGTATTGTGTTGTATTTTATAAAAGTATTGAGAAATAGATATAAATTCAACATTCAAACGATTTGTGTTATACATATGTATGTCTATATATCTGAAATAAACCGCAAAATGCAAAACGCAAATGCATCGAACAGGTCATAAATCACAACACAGATAGTTATCTGTGGAAAATACAACCCAATAAAGATCACTTTTTTGTAAAAACCACAATACATCCTAATTGTCATAATATTCTATACAATTTTGAACCTTTACTACAAAATAGACAAATGCGTATATACAACTATTTAAATAGTAAAAAAATAAGACATTTAAAACGACAGTGGTTACTACATTTAATATAGTTTGAATACTTCCACAGCCATATCATCTTTTTATACATAAACTTGGTATCACTGTGTTCGTAAACATTAATCTCCAAAATCGTCCAATTGGTGGTACCTATAATGCGTATTTTTTATAAATAAAAAACATTGTTTAATTTACTAAAATTATTCCAACGACTCTTCAGATGATTATTTCAATATGTAGGGACTATTGATGGTTAATTATCTGGAACATAATGCGAAGTATGTTAACAATACTTCGCCGACGCATCTTTTTCTTTATATTTTATTCAAATATGGGCATTATTAAATTTTCTTATTTCAACTACCTTTGGAAATGCAATTGTAGATAATGTTGTAAGTAAATATATTTCGCATTAGTTACTATATACTAACAAGAAAGTGGTTCAATTGCCCTCAGTTGACACATGTCTAAACATCGTATCAGTAGAATAATGTGTTTACTTGATTTCATTACAAATATATTTCGATGCGACATCTGATGTGGACGAGATTCCGTCAGGTAGGTGACCGCTTGGCAAACCTATCCTTTTTTTGCAAAGATATAACACAGATAAGATGACATAAAATTAACTAATTCAATTATATTGAGCAGATAATCCAAAATACCACCATCCGAATTCTGTTAAAGCAATTACAGCATAACTAGATGAACGTAGTTTATCTTTTATTATACATACTTAAAATATAGTTTTGTGCTATGATAAATATAATCTTCTCAAGTATGTGAACACCTTGAAAACCCTTATACAATGAGATTAAAAAAGTGTGCCACCCACCCTTGAAGGCAAATTATGTGATCACAGTTGTCCACAGTATGTCAACTCAATGTGTTTATCTCCACAATAATGCAGAGCCTACATAGCTTGTCAACTGCAATTCAATCATCCATAAGAAATTCAGGAATGGGTATTCTTGATCCTGAACAGAAATAAATCCCTATAGACTTGCTGTATAGATTTGTACGTCTTTTCCTGTTTTCCTTCAAGTGTATTACATTCTGATTGCTTAATCATGAGGATATAATTGTGTATTCGTTCTTGTATACTCCGGATTTGGGTCAATTTACGAATTCGTCTGTGGTTTTTATTTATGGATCAATTATATGTAAATGGATATCTTAAACGAATTTCCTTCTCCTTCCTTTAAATGCTTTTTACAAATGAAATCCACATTTGGACCTGTGAGATCTTGTGAGCGGTGAGTCAGTCGAAGTTAAATTTGCACGTATAAATTCTTCAATATAACTCTTAAGAATACTCTCTTTAAAGGGTAATTCTCTCTTCAATTGATTTCATTTTCATTGGCAATTTCGAACCAAAAACGACCTGTGGGTTGTGGAAGTCGAAAGATTGTTGCTCGCTTATGTGTATCTACATATAAGAGCGAAGTTTGGCTAGTTAATAGTTTCAAAATGGCGATGATTTTATTGTGGTATAGTAGAAAATTGAGAATTTTCGAAAGACGGAAATAATTTTATTCTGCTATACTGAAATATTATCAATTTGTGTTTTTCATTTGTTGCTATAATTAAAAAAACTGTTGGGTATGTTCTAATAAGGTTTATCCTTATATGTAATTACGTTATATCAATAACAATATGTTAGTACGTAAATATTTTTCTTCAAAAATGAATATTAGGTATATATATATTTCGAAATCACCGGGGGATCGACAGTACCTTGTCGGTGGTAATGGATACCACATTCAGCTTCATTTTGGGAGAAACGTTGAAACATGTTTCAATAGAGTGCAATCATTTTGAAATGGTTCTTCACATTCCTCCCAGCTGCATGTAATGTTTAAAAAATTAAAAACAAATATACTGTATATGCGAATATGAACCGAGCGGGCATTGAACCAAGATGTAAAAATATTTACTTAGATACACAAATATGTATACATATTTCAAACTGCACAAGGCCAACGATTTCGTTATTAGATATGTATGTATTTTCCTTATCTATAATTTGTTTAGTGAATTATGTTTGAATATATTCGATATATGGTTAGATTAAACACACAGTTATTAAGATTTGATTTAACTTATAAAGTCCACCAAGGGCCAGTAAGATAATACCATGTTTATTCATCTTATTAGGTTAAGTATTTTGTTTGGTATGTAACCTGACTGAAAGTATATGCACATTTATTGAATTGCAAATTAGTAGCACATCATTTTTGACAAGTGATCCTCAAAATATTAACCAAAGCATATTTCACTTTGTAGGCTTATTCGGTTTAACAACCTCCTACGGATAGATGAATTCGGGACGATTTCAACGTTATCGGTAGATTTTGAAACACCGATAATGTATGGCAAAATCTAGTAGATTGCGATTTCGTTCACGAACACGATATCAGCCAAAATTAAGTTTCCAACTTTCCATCTTTTATGTATGCTATTTAGCCTTCTTGGTATCAGCTGAAGATTTTCATTACTCACTAAAAATATAAATTTAAAATCTATAGATATCAACATATATTTAGAAGAAAGATAACAATCATTACATATAAGAAATGTGTAGTCAAAAAATCGTTATATATTTGAGTACATACATATTTACGAAAAAGAACACGAACATTCTAAACAACACAGCCAATTAATATGTATTCATATATGAATGTACATAAACATGTATCTATTGATGTGTGTACGTAAGCATCATGTTTGAATGCATGGGAAGTAAATTCTCCACCGATAAAGATGTTCAACCGTCTGTTGGCTCAATTATTAAATCTTATCTTAAATGTAATTCTAGATGATCACTTTTTGACGCAATTTCCCTCTACTCATCGAACGAAAGATGTTACTGTTTATAAATGCATTGATATGCCGCACATTTTGCCACAATCAAATTGAGTATTAAATTTCCCAAAATGAAGAGCATATACGACGGAAAATATGTGAGTTTTTGGGAATACTTATACTTCACGTTTCCTAGGCGAGTGCGACCGTGATGCATCACATACGTGCTGCCGTCGCCGCCGTTGAGTGACAATTTCGTCGGAATTATGTATATATTTGGAGTCGCTACGAGTTACAGAGAATTTGTTAGTGGTGGGAGCTCCTTCAAGAAGTCGGCGACAGTGGCGGCGCTCACTTAACATCCAGTGGAGGTAGGTAATGGGATATCACAAATTGAGGATGAGAAGTGGAAGGGCACTCAAGACAGAAGTGGTTTAAATGTTTTCGTTGAAACTTTTGTCAAAATTAATCTATGGAACAATTTAACTAATCGCGCTAGCAAATTTATTTATGGTATAAAATTCAGGAAAGCTTTTAATTTATGAAAAAATGTCAAATGAAGATGAAATTGCCATACTTGTCGTACTTCGCATTCACCAATTACACTTAATTAAAAAAATACTTGTCCGCTGGTCTACCATTTTCTCCTAAGAGAATCTAATTGTCATTTTTCAAGAATTTGGGATGAAAGAATGATAACGCAATGACAAAATGAATTGTTTACAAATTTTGGAGCTCTTATAATAAAGTTGACGAAGGGTGTTAGAGGCAACTACTCTCGACAAAGCATTTACGCTTTTAGAATGAGCTGTATATCTCTAATAAATGTACAGGATAATTGAAATATCCACTCCCTGTCATGCCTCAGGGCAAGAACTGTTTTTGCCTTTTACTGTTTTAGGATATGAGCTCGCCTACCTAAATGACGGTGGTTAATATCTTTATATTGCCCAGCTGTCGTCGTTGATTGAGGCATTCTCAGCAAAGAGACAAGTTTGGAAAAAAGCGAAACAAATAAGTTTCAGTAATTTTCTTATCCCTCTGGTAAGCGTCTGAGCCCTAAGCTGATTTTTCATTTCTTTTTTGACAGGCATACATCTTTCAGTTGAAAATACCAAATTATCTTGCATTCGTAATCATTTAATTTTTGTATCCATCCGTGTGTCCGAATTAGTTTAATTAACGTCAGTTGTACAATCCGTAGTAGCACTAAGTTATCACCTGTGAAGTTCTAGTCCACCCGAAGTAGATATAAATTTTAATTTATGTCCATGTGATACTTTGTGCCAAGCGACAGGGTTGTCCGGTAGCATACATACATTTCAATGCATTCTCATTTAGCCTTTAATCATTGTGAAAGATTCTCCAATAGTACGCGGGATGTTGCTAATATCACATTCATATCCAAGTAGACTTTTAACATTTCTCTATTACATTGCTTTGTACAGTATTATTCTTGGAGTTACAGATATAGAAATAACACGAAACTACAGGCGTCTTATAAATTAATATTGATTATGTTTTCTGATTCTTAGGTTTACAATTAAGAGGGACCGTGATAGTTGCACATGCCATTATTGAAGCATAATTTTAGGCAGGCATTCACTTACGTATGAACTGTGCCGTTTTCGGAGTCGGAGTCGTTTACCTAATCCCATTTTTATCATCAGCTCTTTGCATTTGTGTCTGTAGCTGGCTCGACTCATTCGACCGGTGTGTTATTTGAAAAGTTTCTATAGGTTTTTCGAGTTATATTTCTAACTTAAATGGTTCTTTCTATTACAGATTTAATTCAATATTTTCTTCGCTGTCCCGATAATAGTCATCCCAGTTAGTTGTGTAGTTTCTTCCAGTATAAGTATGCCTCTTATATTCTCATTAGCCAGTCGCATATTGTTAGAATTACATTTGAGTGGTCTGCGGGAAGATTAACATTTTACTCTACTTTCGTGACATTGGTAGACAACCCTTTTGTAACGATGAAGTCCACTAGGTTAGGTATGTTCGTTTGATAGGAAAATTAATTTGTGGGTTTTTCTGACAGTTTGAAGTCAACCCCGAATTACACACTGATTTTGTACAGACGACTACCGTTCGTTAAATTTGATGTGTATTTTTTTCAAAACATTAATGAAATTCGTTTTGTGTGCATTGAAGAGACAGTGATTATTTTTATCTATCTGTGTTTGTGATTAATTTGTTAGATGAGTTATAGTTTATCATGTTTGCTAATCTTATTTTTACACTACACTACAGTACAAACTCGATTAACTCAACCCTCGATTCGAGCAACTCTTCGATTTTCTCAACACTTAAGTCGTCAAACTTCTTGAATCTGTAAGTGCAACTTTTCAAAAACGTTACCTCGATTAGTGCAACTTCTTGTAATTATTCATCTGTCTTTTTACTTGCATGTTCTCTTCTTGTTTTGTCATTCCTGTCGTTATTTTACACTAGATTTTCACACACAAATATGGAAGTATCTTTTTTCAATTGTGCCTTCATTAGTTCAGAAAATTCTTCAGCATAGGTGTTACAAAAGTATTATAAAACTATCTATTAAAAAAGGAAGTGAAAATTCATTTGGATAAGGGTGTCAGTAAATGCACTTTGTGAAAAATATATACAAGTCATCAATAAGCAGGATAGAAGCGTTTCGTTTAAAAAATGTGTTTTCATTTTTATCACATTGCCATTTTTTTTATAGAAGTTTTAGTTATATTAAGCGCAAAAACCTCGCGTGAGCATTTTGGATCGAGAGTAATATGTATGTTTGTGCATATATCGGAAATTAGATTAATTTTATTTGGTAAATAGGTACGTACATAAGGATTCGTGATTGTATTATAATATATGTAGAATACATTATTTTAAATTCAAATGTTTAATGAAAGTGAAATATATGAATTTAAAAGATATAATTGGAAATTATTTCTGGCTTACATATAAATATTATGCAAACACATTAATTCTATTTTGTATGTGAATGTTTATTATATCTCTTAGTCGATTCAATCCTTCAATCTAGCAAAGTTACTGAATTTAATATGGCCATGGCCAATTTCAGAAAATTAGTTATCAACGAAATTAATTCTTACACACATCTTGTCAGCAATAGGCAGAGAGAAAGACGCGAACAGGTTGAAAGAATTTAATTTTAAACGGCAATAAAACTTATAACCCTATCTTTGTTGCTGCGTTGGCTACATTCCTCTCGGTGCATGTTAGCACTTTATTAGGCAAGCACACCCCTCTGAGAATCACTCGAGTGATTTTTCACACCTTTTACATATGCCATCATGTAACATACCACAAACACAGGAGAAATCCTAAGGAAAGTCGTTTGGGAATACTTTTAGTGGAAACAGAGGGTAGTGATGTGTTAAAGGGTTGTGTATGAGGGCTTTTGGATTCTAACTTAACCACTTTAATATGTTAAGATAGAGCGATCGTCCTTGTCAATGATACTGAATTAATACTGGCAAATGTCGTTTGTCGATTTGGCACACACATGTGATGCTCTCTCGCAGAGCTGCATTAGAAATTCAATTAAAACATTCCGCTTGCGAATAAGTCACACTAAACAAATAAACAATTCGTTACACTGAATTTGTCGCTAGTGGTGCTGTCTGGTTTTTTACCATCAACGAGTAAAGGTGGGGCTACACATGTGTGTTATTTCAGTTCGTAAAATATGTGCGCTTGGTACTTATGGCTCTTGTTCCGTTAACATGCATCGTTTGTGTCTGTACATTCATTCAAATTGACAATGACAATATGTATACATCAGGCCCTGGATGTTTTGACGATTTTTTGGAAGAAAGTGATAAATTAGAAAGTGACTTCCTTTTAGTGATGGACGTTTACAATCATTTAATAGTTACAATTTAGAAATCTTCAAATAAGCACAGTAACATCGAATTGTTCACTACATAATGTATTGTAGTAACTGTGAGTTGAGAAATAAGAACTGTTTACACTTAAGCCTAGCAGGTACTTATTAATAAGATTTCCAATGCATATTACAATACTTTATTATTCCTGTTTATATGGCAATTCTCAATACGACAAAATAATGCTCATGTCTCCTTACCTTTGACAAACAATGCTCAAAGAGTATGTCTAGAAAAATCTTGTCAAACTTGGCCATTCGGTGTCGGTATAAAACTGTAGGACTAACAAATACATCAAAATTATTTACACCATTATAAATAGAAAATCAAAACTTAGTACTGACAATAATCTAATTTGTATAAATCTGCCTTTCAATCCATTCTACTGCACGGGGCTCCTGTTTCGTACGACTGTGCTAAAACTCACAAACTTAAACTTCAAATATGCCAAAATAAAGTTGTTATTCAATCCGCAGACTTCACAGCCAAAGCAATATCAACTTTTTACATTCTCTTATAGAAAATTTAACGCAAAGATTCTATGAAAATTGTTATATTTCAAATAACGAACTTATCAAAATAAATAATTATGTTGAACAATATGTAAAATAACTTAAATAAACATATTTGACTAAAGGACATTGCAATATTAGATTTTAAGAGTTAAATAGGGGTTTTTTTCCTATAGCTTTCCCTTGAATTAATATCTAAATATTTTTGTTGTATCTCGCTAACTCCACTCATTATTAAAATCATAGTTGTAAAGGAAAGTTGTCCTAGACTTCTAATTATGAATATTCCTACAAACACTATTTGTCATGCTACTTAAATAAACAAATTAATGAAACTGTAGGTCGCTTCCAGTAGTGAGAGAACAGTAGCACGCACAACAGGATTGGTTGCTGTAGAAGCTAGGCCTTAGCCCTCTACGGGCTGTAGCGCCAACTGTGTTTTTTCACCCAGAAAGTCTCGAACCTACAATGTAATATAGAAAATAATAATTAAATAAGCATTGAAATTAATATTATTATTACATTTTTGATGTGAATTACATTTTACAATTAATTGTTATGGATCATTTTTATTGTTGATCTTGCATCTAAATTTGTCAAATACACTTTACTTATTTTATTGTTATTGTGATGATTTGAAGGAAAAGCCACTAAAAATCTTCATTAAACAAAGAATGAAAGATAAAATTAGAAATAAGTTAGCAAAAATGCAATGTATATGTATATTTTGTCGGGGGAAGAGAGAAGTGTTATTACGGTTTGATTTCAACGTCCATATTCTTCGAGACAATCATAATAAATAATATATGAGTACATGGTGGACATATTTTTGCGTCATTTTTTGAGAGTGTATATGTGAATCATTCATCTGCAGTTATTCAAGATAATGAACATTGTAATTATTCTGTATCTAATGTTAATTTGGGACATATTTTTTAACGGTTGATGATGTAACTGCAGGGATCTTAAATCATAATTCTAGTTTAACTGCTGGTCCAGACGGCATTCCATCTTTTTTAATAAAACAGTGTATTTCATTAGTTGAGCCACTACAAATAATTTTCAATCGGTCACTTTCGACAGGAATTTTTTTAGATGACTGGAATCTCTTTCGTTACCCCTATTTTTAAAGCAGGTCAAAGACACAAAATTGAAAACTATCGTGCAATGTCTAAGCTTTCTGCTATCCCTAAGCTATTTGAGCTTATTGTTAAGAATAAAATTTACTTTCATATAAAAGAACACATTTCCCCATGGCAACATGGGTTTGTAAGTGGCAGATCCACAACTTCTAATTTATCAATTTTTAAAAAGTACGTGTCTGGTGCTCTAGAAGCTGGATTACAGATAGACGAAATATATACTTTGTGATAGCATTTGTATCCCACTCCTTGTTCAGAAACTTTACAAGTTTGGATTTCACTCAATCTTGCTCAAGTGGATTTCCAGTTATTTGGCAAATAGAAAGCAAGTAATAAAAATGTTTAACTGTAAATCTTCAAAAGTAATATCTGTCTCATCTGGAGTTCCTCAAGGAAGCCATCATGGCACATTACTGTTTTTAATTTTTGTGAATGAACTACCATCTGTCTTAAAATTTGCATCAGGATTATTATTTGCTGATGATTTTAAAATATTTTCAGTAATTAAAAGTACCAATGATTTTAAGTTGATACAGAATGATATCAATGTGATTGTTGATTGGTGCAACTGCAATTCTTTATCATTTAATATACAAAAATGTAATAGCTTATCATTTTTTCGATCTCAAACTGTAATCTTACATGAATATAAAATTTCCAATATTGTTTTAGAAAGAGTCTCGGAAGTGAAAGATCTCGGGATAGTTTTTGATGAACATTTAAACTTCTCCATACAAATGGATTTTATGGTTCCTAAGGCAAACTCAATGTTAGGATTTCTTAAGAGAAATTGCTCTGAATTCTCTAATCCTTACGCAATTAAAGCAATTTATATGTCGCTTGTCCGTCCTCATTTGGAATATGCTTCTGTTGTATGGGATCCACATTATGCGGTTTCAAAAACTCGGATCGAGAGAATTCAAAAGGCATTCACGAGATTCTTAGTAAGGCAATTAAAGTGGAATTTACCTGAAATGCCTTGCTACTCAACAAGATGCGCTTTAATTGGATTAAATTCTCTTGAAAATCGTCGGCGTGTTAACTGTGTAATGTTTGTTTTTGATATATTGTCTAACCACATTAAATGCCCAGCGTTACTAAAATTGCTAAATTTATATGTTCCAAGAAGAAATATTCGAGATAGACAAATTTTTTATATACATTTGCATAGAAGCAATTATGGTTCTAATGAACCGATATCAAGGTGTATGAAACTGTGTAATGAATTACAAATACATTTAGATTTAAGCCTTGAAAGAAATGTATTTAACTTATTATTAAATGAAAATGTAAATATTATTATCTAGCAATCTGTAAGGGGCAACCCGATAGATGAAGAAATAAATAAATAAATAAATAAATGATGAATAAATATGTAGATAAAAAAAAATAAATAAATAAATAAATAAATATCTAAATAAATAAATAAATCATTAAATCAATAAATCAATAAATAAATCAATAAATAAATAATTAAATAAATAAATAAATAAATAAATAAATAAATAAATGAATAAATAAGTAAACAATTGTCGTAAGGGTATATCAGATCAATATTACTGAACTGGGTATGTAGCTAAGCTTGAAATGAAGTCATTGTTGGATGATGAACAAGTTTATATAACGTCGATAAAGTCGTTCAGTTCTTGTAGTAATCATTTCTACATTAGGTATTTTATGGAGTTCTAAAGTTAGGGAAATCAGAGGAGTATATACATATATGTTGAATAAGAACGGATTTTATTAATTGGGTGTCAGAGAAATATTGATTAATAAATACATTGAAGCTTCTAGACGACGATTTGAATGCAGATTTGAAGTTGACTAGCTTTTGTATCAGACCTTCATGCCAAACAGCTTTTTGTATATCTAGGATTAACATCCCAGTACTTTTGCCCATTGTGAAATCATAGTCTTTTGTAATACGTTGGACTTGATGTGAAGCTATGATATGTTCTGAAACCAAATTGTCGAGTCAGTAATATCGAATTACTGTCCATAAAGGAGACAACTCTTTTCTTTATCATTTTTTTAAGCACTTACTAAGAGAACTTAGTAGGCTTATCGGTCTATAGTTGCAGGGCAGATCAGGAGCTTTACTAGGTTCTAGAATGGGTATAATCATATCGACTTACCATTTGTTAGCGAAGTATCCCAATCTAAGACAGTTGTTGAAGATTTCAGCCAGTATGTTGAGAGCAAAGTCACATTAAAATAATGAGGCGGAATTCGCCCTTATGGTCAAATGTGTGTCTTATGGTCAAAAAATGATAGAGGTAGCTTAAAAATTAGCATACGATTAAAATTTTATTAAAAAAAAATAAATATATTGTTTTAGTGCAAAAAATATCTCCCTAATCTCATCTCTGATGTGATGAATAAGGTCTTTCAATTGATAAATGTATATATAATTTACATTTAGCATACATTGTGCATCGATTTTTCAATAAAATCATTTAATATGTTTTATTTAATATTATTTAGTCTAATAACACCTGCGTTTCATTGTTTAATGATTGTAAATCTTTCGCTGTTGGTTCAGGCATTAAATCTGTAATCTAAGGACCCGATAATACCAGCATTTGATGAGCCACATCTTCACTAGTTGACAAACAGGAACATTTCCTAGTATTATGAATTCGGTTATACCTATAATCTTTGTCCCTACTTTCCTAGACTTCCTTTGTAGTTACCCCACGGCCAATTTTTCAACGAATATCTTTCGAATGTGTTCAGAACCCTAATATTTTTATATTTAGAAACTAACACCCGATCCCGGAGGTTATGAATGCAGTAACTTAGTAATTACAATTCAATTAGCCATTTTTATGTCCATTGCCACGTTAGGACCGGACATAACTTTTATGACACCAAAATAAACAGCGGAAGAAAACATCCCCATTTATAATAATTAGTATTTCAAAACCAATTCCATTCTATTTTTCTAACACAAAATTTGCACAATATGTAGTTTGCAGCTTAGGTCAACATATTTCTACACTTAAAAGGCTCATGCGGCCGAAGATGTCTGTAGATGGGTATCAATACAATCCCCCTACAGTTCTATTACAAAACTTGCACAATATGTAGTTTGCAGCTTAGGTCAACATATTTCTACACTTAAAAGGCTCATACGGCCGAAGATGTCTGTAGATGGGTATGATTCTTACAACATGAATATGAAATTCCAGCTTTCAGATAAAACATTTTGAAACTTTATTTTCGACAGTCCATCAAACATAAAAACGCACCTTCCGCAAATGTGTGCTTAATTAACATCCATAAACATCCATTTATTTAATTTTTTTTTAAAGGTATACTCATATTTTTTCTAAAAAAAAAGTCCTAGTTGCATCATTTCCAAGCATTATTAGCCAAGAAATTATAGTTTTTGTAACATGACGACACTCAAAACCGTGGCTTTTAAATCTGATACAGCGAAACAACATTTAAACATAACTCCGAAAAACGCAGGTAAACGCAGTGAATTTCTGTGCTAGAACATGGAATATAAAGCACACGTTGATGTATGTATGTCCCTACGCGTAGCTTGGCGTAGATAATTTGAAAACTCAAAAAGAATTCATCAAATTTTTTTTCTAGTAACTATGTTTGAGGCTACTTATCGGAGGGTTCTTTTTTTTTCTTTTTATTTTTGTTTGTTTACAGTTTAAACAGTATAGATCAATAGAAGATACCAACAAAATTGTTTGTTGAAAATATGGTTTCGCAACTTGAATAAATATTTTGATAACTTTGAGATCTAGCTTATACATATATTAAAAAATACGTTTAAATCTTAAACCCGGGTTATCTGGGAGTACTTTGACATAAAACTAAAAAGGCTACATATGACTTTCTCCAAGGACCTTTTTCCGCTGTCAGACCACTGCGGGTCATGGGCGTCGTATTGAGTTGCCTTGATTCCCGAATATTTGAGCTTCTCCAGGACGTCATAAATGACTAGTACCCACAGAATTTTTAATTAAATTAAACCTTGTGACCATAGCTCACTTACGGCGGACACCTCTAGTGCTGCCGTCGCGGTCGGTGTTGTTCTCAGACGAGTATAACGCTCAGCTATTTTGCTGTCTTTGAGAGTTTAAGTTCAACTCCATTTATGGTTGAAGATATGATATGATATGCCATTCAGAGGCTTTAAGTATTGTAGTATATCCTTTGGATCTATGTTACTCAGATCCTTAATGTGGTTAAAGTAGTCTTTTTCTTGTTTCCGCAAGTGCAGCGCATGTTCCGAGGAAGTGTAATATTGTTTCATCCATGCGGCTTCTGCAGAAGTCGTTATAAGGTGTTCCAAGTCTTCTGGCATGGTTGCCAAAGAGACAGTGCCCGGTTAGAACCCCTATACACCTATTACTCTACTCGATCGCTTTCGATATCCTACAAGTGTCAGGTTCCGACCATTTGCGGCTTGTATCGTTTTTCGCAATAGGCATTAAACGCGATTTTATTGTTTTCAGTGGGGGGTGGGATGTCACCTGGTCTATTTTGCCATTGGCATACGCGTCCCTCTTTCTTGCTAGTTCATCAGCTCTTTCATTCCTCGGAATACCCTTGTGCCCGGGGACCCAAATAGGCTACGATTGCATCTGGCCGCTATCTCGGCAGAGTTTTACCGTCTTGAAGTTTATTGATGGTGTGTCCAGAGCTTTTATGGCCGCCTGACTGTCTACGTATCTCCCGTCATGTATAAAACAATAGATCTCTCGTCTATTGGGCTATTGGGCTTAGTCGGATGGATGCCTTTGAACAGATGTTACTTCCGATTGGAATACACTGCAGTGGTTCGGTAGTCGGATTGCATCGGAGATCTCTGGCAAGCTGGCGTAGATGCCTGATCCCGTGCCTTCTTCCGATTTTGACCCGTCAGTGTAGATTTCTCATGCAGCTGGGCTACAGACTTTGTCTTCGTCCCATTCTTCTCTTGTCTTTTATTTCGAAGTCCTTTATGGAGCGTCAGATAATCTGTATCCTTAGGGACATTCGATTTGCGATTTGTAATATTACCTTGTGCCCTCTTCCGTGTTTTTTGTCCCTTCTGTTGCCTTCTCATAGTCTTACAGCTGCATATGTGGCCACAAGTTTGCCATAGGTGTCCATGGGAAGGAGATGCAGTATAATTTTTAGGGCGGCTGTGGGCGTGATTCTTAGTGTCCCTGTTATACAGATGCATGCTGATCTCTGTATACCGTTTATCTTGGTAAGATTCTGCTTCACTTCTAGTGCCGTCCACCAGACTAGGACGCCATAGATCAATATTGACTTTACTATGGCAGTGTATATCCAATAAATAATCTTTGGTTTGTTTGCATCGATGCTTTCCTGAAGCGTTCCAGTATGTTGCGTGTCCAGCTCAATTTGCTGTCAACTATAACACCTAGGTATTTGGCGTGATCAAAGAAAGCCAGTTCTATCCTTTTTTTAGGGTTTTATATTTCTCGTGAACAGTGGGAGTTCCGTCTTTGATGGGTTCACATCCAGTCCGACTTCGTCTGTACATTTCGTCATGACTTTGGGGGATGCCTCTATCACGTCCCTAATAGTGTTAGGGAATTTTCCTGTGACGGCTATTGCGATATCATCAGCATACGCAATGGACTTACACTCTATCGGACTTAGTCTTTTAAGTAGATCATCAACTACCATGATCCTCAGAAGCGGAAATAGGACACCCCCTTGTGGTGTGCTCCTAAAGACTCTTCTTTCCGCACAGTAGTTTCCTAATTCGGATTTAGTTTTTCTATAGTTCAGGACGTTGTTTATCCATTCTCTGATGCAGATTTCAGTGGCGAGTTTACTTATGGCATAGTCTATTGCCTCGAATTTTATATTATTGACTTCTCCTTCTATATCTAGAAAGGCTACCATAGTGTATTCTTTGTTCTCGAGAGACTTTTCGTTGGGTTTTTGTGTCCCGGGAAGTGTGTTTCCCGGAAAGTGTGTGTCCAGTAGCAGTTTCAGAGTCTCTTCACTAGAGTCAGTCCACACTCCCGTATGTTGGCTGAATTCCACCATGGTGGCTTCTTTCTTTCTTTCTGTTTTATTAAGGGGCAGATTGAGTTGAAGGCTGAGTTCATAGACTCTGTAAGATCCTGTACTAACTTGTCAATGTCGTTCATTGTGCTTGGCTTAAATAGTACTGCAGGGTCTTTTCATATATTGGCCAATTGATATAATATAATAATAATAATATGGGTGGCGCTACAGCTCGTAGAGAGCCGGGGCCTAGCTTCTCAGCAACCAATCGTGTTGTGCGTTCTATCACAAGTGGAAGGGACCTACAGTTTTATGCCGACTCCGAACGGCCAGTTTGAGAAGCTTTTTCTAGACAGTTATACTCTTTGAGCATTGTCAGTGACTCGAAAGAGGTGGGGCCGTGAAAAGTATTTCTTGTCGTACCAGGAATCGAACCTAGGCATGTAGGTCCAAGTGCACATACCCACATCGCCACGGGCCACCACTTTGGCCAATTAGCTCTTCCTAAAGCTGTTAACCATGACCATTGGTGTAGTCTTCTACAAAGAAATGGATGTATCGATGACTTAACTTTCAGAATCGGTGAAGATTTTTGAACTGTAGTGCACTACCAGTTTCGCGTTGGGCCTGGGTTCCCTGAGTTTGGATACCACTTCTTTCAGAAACTCGACTGAGCTCTGATTTTGGCACTTCAGAGCTTGACCCCATTTGAATACCACCTTGCCTCGCTTAACGTTGCAACCGTCGTTGAAGTTGGCGGTTTCTTCATGACAAAGTCGAAGAATGCCTTTGTTAAAAATACCATAAAGGTCCTGGCGTTCTCGTCGCTAATTTTGCTTTCGACGTTGCTAAGGTCTGAGATCCCATAGATGTGGTTATCCTTTATGACCTCGTTGAAGGATCGGCTCACCATTTCGGCACTACTCATCTTCTTCGTGGTTTTGTGGGCATCGTCCGGCGACCGCGGTCTTTCGAACTCCGCCTCCTGGGGTGTCCGTCTGCTCACCTTCCTGGTGCAGCATAGATTATCTAGAAATGACTTGATCAACCGTCAACACAGCATTAGTCGATCCAATCGCAGAGTCCTACATCGACCCCTGCTTTAAGAAGACTCGTATGAAACGCGTCATTTGTTACGTTGTTAAAGATACAATTAATACAATTATTTTTGAACGGTGGGCGGTAGATTTTTGAGAGAATTTTACTCTTCATATAGGCATGTTCCCAATACTATAAGAAAACATAAATAGAAAAAGCTTCTCAAACTTGGCCGTTCGGAGTCGGCATAAAGCTGACTCAGGCGATTTGGAGAAAAGGCTTTGATATGATAAATGACGTAGGTGTTTAATAACCGTTCCTAACGTAAGAAAGGATGATGGGTCTGTAGTCCTTGGCAGTGGTATGGCTTGCTGTCCTGCATTGGGGTTGTAAATAACTCTGACCTAGCGCCCTCTCTTGGGCACACTTCCAGAGTTAGGCAACAGTAAAATATGTTACTGAGCCAAGGGATGATTGAATTGCTGTCATTTGCAACATGATTGGACGTATATTGTCCGGTCCCGGGGTTTTAAGCAGAGAAAATGATCCAATCGCCTAAGCTATCCGGCTACTGTTGGTCAGTTCGCTGACCTTCTCGTTCTCCATACCCCGTACTGATATTCCAGAGTCAGCACTATATGTAGCCTGGGAAGTCGGAGCTGAGAATGTTGTCAACAAGTTTGTCCAGCTGCCATCCGTTTTCCGAATTGAGGACAAATGCGATGGAATCGCTGCCAAAATCTTTCTCAAAAAACATCTCTCTGGTCGAACTAATAGATTCGCAGAAATTACTCCAGGAGTTATTTTTAGCGAATCCGATTTCTTTTATTTAGTGGAGGTCTGGTATTTTAGAGGCATGTCGACTGTCGAACTACTAACCACCATACCAAAGGAGTCCCAGTTTGCCAAGAGCGGTATGATAGCTGTTGTTAAATGTGCAGTCAGATTAATTTCGAAGAGATCCAGCAGTGATCGGAGAACGATGCTCTGTCGGATACTCTCGAAAATTGGAAACTACAGCTGAGTTAAGATCTGACATAAAGGTGGTGTCCAAGACTTTCTATTAGCTATTAAGAAGGACGGTTTACTCCCTCGATTGCAGACTAGTAGATTGAAATTAAGTATGAATTTAAAGAGAGGACATGTCTTTAATGTCAGAGTTACCCCGATTCGTTGTTGGAAAACAGTTACGGTCGAAGCTTATCGACTTAAAATCGGTTATTGATCACTTAATTGTGATCCGCATCCAAGCCAGATTATTAAACATCTGCATATGTATGTGCATACGCTACTGAAATATGCAACCGATCAGGCATACTAAACGGCGCTGCAAAGCAAAGCAAGCGAAAATATTATCTTATGACCGATTTTAAAATCGCATGCAACAGCATTTATTCCAAGCAACTGTTTTATGCGATGGTGCTAGGTATTCCTACGAATTTAAAACAAGCATTGATCTTGCAAAACCACGCGTTTTAAGAAAATTAATCAGTGTCTGGATAGGTTTGAAGAGTGTATGTGCTTTTCTAATATGAAATTGTCCTATAAGTTTTACTATTCGTACATTCAGGAAAAATATAGGTATGTCAATACTGCAATGCTTCTAATTTGTATAGACAACTTGAGTGTATTTTATTATCCAATGAAATCTATGTAGCTCCTTATCATGTACTAATAATTTTATCACAAGCCACACGGTATTCTTTTGCTAAACTAACCATATCCGTCTATCTTAATAGCGTAATCAGAAATATAGTACAAATTAGCTTTAAATTCATCAGTTCTAAGAGTACCGTAGTTCATTACTGTGTACATACTTATGAAAAGTAACTGAATAAATTAAGAAAGTAAAACTTTTCTCCTCCATGCAAGTGTCTCTTACCAACCTTCCTCAAATCTCTGCACACTAAGGTCGAATTAGTCTTTTCAGCAGAAATTTTCACGCTCCTCTGACTAATTAAATTTCCTAATTAAATTCATTTTCAAATTCAACGCATGCATATTCATGAAAGAGCACATTCCTTTCATATGAACTTATATTTATATGAGTTAATATATGTATGGATAGGAGTGTATACAGCAAACATACAAGCACATGATGATTGAGCTTAGAGGGAAGGCGGTAGATGCCAAATATATGAAGAACAAACCTATCCATCTAGCCTGTAAATGTTTTCAACTGAAAAAGACCAAATGGAAATTCCAGTAGCTAACTCTAACCTAGCAAAGTCTATAGTGCATCGTTAAACACACATACGTATAAGGGTGACTTCATGCAAATACGTGCATATAGCAGCGAGTGCTACTGGTGGAGTAATTAACCAGGAAAATTTTAATTGCTAATATGTCCTGACATCGCTATATCATGGATATATGTATAACGTAGCAGTGATGACATCTATGGTAATCTGCATAATAATTTATTTAATATAAAATTACCCCGTTTTTTATATCCTCTCAATGCATAAATGCACGGATGACGGGCGGAAACTGAGAACTGCACATAATTCTGGCTCACGAGAGTGTGAAGAAAAATGAGCAAGTGTAGAAATATCGATAGGGCGTGTAGTTGTAAAATACCTTATTTTGACAGGCATTGCCATGCGGGAAAGTAATTAAATACTCGTAATTCATCCAACAATGTCTACTATATCCAACTTTTAAACTGCGAGAAATTACATTTCCATTTAGAATCAATAATCAAGAAAATAATTTAAATTTGAAAATTTAAATTTGAAAGCTTGGTCAAAATTGAAATTGAAGAAACAGCCCTTGGAGGCCAATGCCTAGCTTCTCAGCAACCACTCATGTTGTGCGTGCTATTGTTTTCTCACGAGTGGAAGGGACCTGAAGTTTTACGCCGACTCCGAACGGCCAAGTTTGAGAAGCTTTTTCTAGACAGTTATGCTCTTTGAGCATGGTCAGTGACTCGAAAGAGGTGGGGACGTGAGAATTATTTTTGGTCGTATTGGGAATCGAACCCAGACCCAATGTTCAAGTGCGTAGGAGTCGACGCACAGACACACAATTCCACGGCCACCACATAGACTACCTTAATAATGAAAATGTATTATAAATTCTTAGAAAATATATCACTGTTAACATTTTAAAAAAACCTTTAGTAGGAAAAAGTTATACAAAACCTTCAATGCCCTATTTGAATATAGCAAATATAACAATTGTTTAGCCTTTTCGAAAACTAATTCTGAATTGGATTTTAAAAATCTACTTGGCGTCCTATATCATTGTTGCATTGTAGTAGTATAGCGAGATTTGTTGCTGAACAAAACATTCTCAGTATTTTTTTAAGAATAAATATGATGTATAACCTCTACTATGAGCTATTTTAAGTATTCTTCAACATCTCTGTATATTTTTCTTATGGCAATTCTGTATTCAATTTGCTTTTGTAAATACCGGATTTCTATATACTTCACTTCCCCTCATTATATGGATTGGTTGGAAAGCCCACTTACGTCGTCATCGTCGACCCCCTCTTCATAAGCTTTGTCATTGCAGTATGTGGAAATCTGCCTATAAAGTGTACCAACAGCGTCCAAATGAAGTATACAAGATTTGTTAAAGAACTTCGCATTTATTTGCATATATACATGTGTGTGTACAACAGCCACATTCGCGAATAGGGATGTGTAAGTTTTCTTCATTTCTTCACTCGTCATTCAGCAGTAGCAGCAGCTACTTATTACGTCTGATAAACATGAATATTAGCATACCCGAGCCAAGTAATTACAGACGTTCTACTGCCTTTGCCGTAGATATAAAACAAAAGGACTCATGTCGCACACATACATATTTTGGAAACCAACCACCACAACTTAATTCAGTTCGTGTGTATATTTTTTGCGCATACTCTTGCGTTATAGACCAAGTATTGACTTGAAATGGTGGTAGGTATGTGTTATCAATAAAGTCATTTTTAGAGTACGGAGCTGAATGCAGTGTTTTCTAAAATTCTGCTGGTGAAAAAGAAGCTTTTTGGTTGAGAAATTCACAAGATCTTAAAGGCTTGGACAAAAATATTTGTATAAGCTAACATAGACATATAATATGTAATGAATGATACAGCATATTAAACAATATTATGGTAGGTAAAGTATCAGTTATGTTGGGTTAAGAAAACAAATCTATGCTCACGCTCACTGGCATGTTTGTATTTTTGCTCACAATTCAACGTTATTCATAAATTAAGTGCATTAAATTCGGGCGATTTGGCGGGCCAGTTCCTGACATTGATATTATTTTCGATAATATAGATATATTTGCACTAATTTACCTTTCCTCCTTCGAATGCTTCGGGTCATTGTTATGTATAAACTGCCATCTGCCAAACTGCAAACTTTTAATAGTATCTTCTACTCATCATACGGAAACATGGCCTCAAATCTCTTGGCGTAGAGGTGCTGATCTAAATTCTCCTTGATCCAAAATAATGAACACCATACCACGGAAAACATTCCCAAACCATACTACATCCGCTGGTGTATTGAGGTCGGCATGATGCATTTTCTGAAGGCCTTACCCACATTTTGCCATCCGATCCCACCAAATCCATCTTTGTCCCATCGGAACAAACAATATTTTTTATTTCGTATTTTTCTAGAGCAGACTGACAAGTCCCATTAAATCATGATCTCTGCAGCTGACTTCAAGGGGTGTTGCTTGAACAGCCATATAATTTGGGCGTCATCTTTTACAGATGTTTTTCTTGGTCGACCTGTTGGCGTGTGAGATTTTGGTGGCTGTATGTAATTAAAGCAAGTTAATTTGATCTTCCTGGACACATCTCGTCGCAACATCCCTTCCTTCGTGAGTTTAAGGAACAAATTACGTACATATGTGTACACATATATATTTTTTCTTTTTTTCGTGACAATTTTGGTAACTTATAACCATAATACATGATAAATATTGTTAACAAGAAATAGTTTAGTACAATCTGTTGCTACTAAGTTATGAGCAATAAAATTAATAAAAATTCAAAAAAGTAGTAAAAAGATTACATCATTGGAGTAAGAAAAGATTCTATTGAACTATGATTCAACGAGAAAATCAATTTCTTAACATATCTTAAAAAACTGATTTCTTTCTCTCACACCTAAGATTTACTGGCAGTGGGTTTAATAACCGAGGTGCGGTGACATAATACAAATGTGAAAAGTGTGTGTTTGTGAATGGAAGGAATAGATACGAAATTTCTGGTGTTGGCGCGTAAGTTAGGATTCACATGAAACCTAACATCGTAATAACCAGAGTTTTCAAAGAAAATTTGTAAGACTTTGTAACAATACAAATACTTTAATGGAAGAATTTCCAGTCTTTTAAATAGTTATAACATGTTTTTGTTTGATTAATATTGCTTCTAATTTATTAAAGTAAGTACCACCCCAGCAAGAAATAGCATACTGCAGCTTCGATTTTAATAAGCCATTGTACAACATCATTAAAACTTAACGATTACAGTATAGACTGACATGATAGATTTGGCTAACAATCCTATTAATATATTGTTTTAGATACTTTGTGTGATCACTCCAAGTGAGATTATCGTCCACAATAACACCAAGATATTTGAAACTGTCAACACATTCCATTTTAAAACAACCATTACTACAACGGACGTTATCATTAAAAAACTTAGCACCATGGTTACTTGGACCATCTAAGCAAAAGCGTAAGCAACTAGGTGAATGATAAAATAGTGGAAAGTCCATAAAGATCACACCTTTCATGTTGAATAGCATGAACTTTGTTTTATCGCTAATTATCAGCTTATGCTCCTTGAACCAACGTCGTAAAATATCTAAATCATTATTTACATTTAAGAATAAACTGAGATAATTAGTATTAGCATATGATAAAGCAGTGTCATCAGCCAACGCACTGATTTCTTCCTTAAAAGCTTGAATAAATAACGAATTTACATATATTAGGAATAGTATCTAACCTAAGACAAAGCCTTGGGGAACTCCAATATTTATATATATCTCAGAAGTAAAAGCATTTTTAATTTTTACTATTTGCTTACGATTATTTAAGTAGGATGCAAACCAATCATGAACAAATTCAATGAATCCCGCATTAAAGAGTTTTTTTTTAAGAGCAATGTATGGTTTGCCATGTCAAAAGCTTTAGTAATGTCTACAAACAAGCATGAAGGAATTTGAGACGTGTTCAGACTAGCATATATCTCTCCAATCAGTTTTAACAAAGCACTTTCAGTTTCTAAAACCAAATTGAAATTCGCAAAAAAACTATGTCGTGTCTAAGAATTCATACGTTCTTGATTGTATGCCTCTTACAAAGAATTTTTAAAAAACTGATAAGAGCGATATCGGACGATAATTGTTTAATGATATTGTATCATCTTTCTTGTGGAGTGGCTGTTTTCAGTACATCAGGAAAAACGCCGACAAAAACACAACAAAAAATATAACTAAGAACATCTGAAATCTGGAAAACTATGTTTTTCAATAATATGCTTGAGATATTATCATAAGGCATAGAGTTGGACTTTTTAAGTGAAACAATTATTCTTTGTATTTCAATTGGAGTGAACTCTTCAAAGGAAAAGCTTTCAGATTGAAAACGAGATTCTAGTATGCTATTGTCACATGGAGTATTGTCATCGTTTGGAATATTAATACGAAAACCTAAGTTAGAAAGGAAGATATTGAATAAGTTAGCAAGTTCCTGAGGCTCAGAGACCATAGAATTATTATTATTTAAAACAATATTAACCCTGGACTTTTTTTTTGTTAAGAATTTCGTTCACGACTTTATATACCTTTTTGGGGTTACCAAAGCTTCCAGCTAACTTGTTACTATAATAATTGTTTCTATATTGGTAATTCAGTTTTCTCTTCATGATAAAGCTTAGCATAGTATTTCTTGAGCCTATCATTATTAGGATGTTTTCTGACAAGTATACAGAGCTGTTTTTTCTCTTTTTAAGTTTCTTGAGCAGTGAGATAGTCATCGACTGTTTTAGGCATTTTAATTTGCAACTCTTATTATTTTGTCTTTGGCTACAAATAGAAATATAAAACTGAAACTTATTGAGAAACAAATCAAATGCTACAGAGGGATTAACAGTAGTATAAACTTCATCCCAAAACGCAAAACTTAAATAAGTTCTTAGAGCAGGAAAATCGATTTTTAGATATTCTTGGACTTCGGAATGAACTAATCTATCTACTTGACAACTAAGTTGAAAGCAAGTCAAACTGTGGTCCGTAATTCTCAAATCGTAAACCAAGCTGCTTCATTGACTTCGATTCTTTCTGTCAAGTCTTATGAAAATATGATCCCGACACGAATTATCACGAGTTGGTTGACTATGCACAGACTCAAAACCAAACGAAGACATAACAGACTGAAAACAATCGACGTCAGGTGAATCACAGAGTATATTAATATTAAAATCACCTAATAACACTATATTTTCGATTTCTGAGCTTCCAAAAAACTTAAAAATTCTTCCAAAAAAGCTTTCACTGAAAACTTATGCAGCCTGAAAACTTATAACGAGAACCAGAAACTTGCAATTCACACAAATAATATCCACGCTTTTCAAATAATATTTTTTTATCTACACACCCTATCAAATTGTTTCTATAAAATATCGCGACTCCTCCAGCTGCATAAGAGTTATTATAAGAAGCATCGAAAGTAAAATTAGGAATTACATCAAAATCAGACTTCTCTCCTCAAAGATTCATATTTCAGGCAAAAAAATGAGATCTGGTAGATGAACCAAAGGTGTGAGGTGATAGAAAAATGTATTAAAAATTGCTATCATGCTACGTATATTTTGATGAATGACAGAAAAACCTGAAGACATATTATTAGCTGAATGATTCAAACAAAAACAATTTGAAGTATCAGAAAAATATGCGTCTACCCAGCTAAGGTTGCATGCAAACATACATATATAAAATCGTACAATGGTGTATATTATTGGGGCCATGCCTCATGAAGTACATGTTTGACATACTTCAGAAGATTAGTAAACCAATTAGTTATTAGTACATGCAGTATCTGTACTATACATATCAAGTTCTCCTACACTTATTACCTAGTGTGATTGGAGCTACAGCTATACAAATTATATCCGAACTATTTCCTTACCTTATGTACCAAACAGTTTTGTAAATAGATATGTATGCTTATTTGTAAAACTCATTTCATTAATCTGCAGATTAAAATGTTTTACCAATTCTTCATCATTTTATGCACCTCATCAGAACGATTTGGCACTTTTTAAACGATACACTCAGAAATACTGCCTCTTATATAAATAACCAATTGCAGGAATTCCTTTTATTCATATCGCCCAGCAATCAGCCGTTTTCGATAACTCAGCGAAAGACGGTGATTTTCAAAGAAGTAAATCAAATTCTCCTGCCTCAAAAAATAATAATCTTCTCAAGGGCAAATGAGGATTTGACTTCCCCTTATTTTGTTCTTTCAATATATTTGAGGTTTTTTATGTTTTGTTAATTTTAATTTGGTTCCATTACGCTTTTTCACCATTCAGTGAGTTATCACAATTAAATTGTATTGAAAGCGAAAATTAGACGATTTCACAACCATTGGCATTCTTTGGAAACAGTTTAGACAGAAAATCCCCTAAGATTGAAAATTTGTCAAGGCTTCAAAACAGCGTGAATTTGTTTGATTCAATTGTAGTTTGAAGATATTTTGTAGGATATCAAGAATAAAGCAATCTGTTTTATTGGTTAAGAAGCTTAAAAGCATATTACTTTTGTTTGACATCCTGATCGCACAAAGTAAATTTATTTTAATTATTTATTCTGTATCCATTTTTTACAAATTCAATTAGTCTCAAATGTTATTCTCATTGTGCTTGTTTAGATTTTATATTTTAGAAGATGTACAATTTCGGCTCATATTTGCTATTGCTTTGTTCTGTCAACCAATACTCTATTATACCTTTGGATGTAAAAGTGAGAGCATGAGGAGTTTTCCTTTGTATACAGGGTGGCCAGATAAGATCAGCATGAAACAATATTAAATAAAATAACAACGGTGTGAGATAAATTGGCTTGTTAGCGTAGATTTGAAGCCCATTTGAATCTACCTTTTTCCCGAATTTTTGACATAAAATGAGACAGCAATGGATCATGCACATATATATGTATGCAAGGTACATGTATATATGTGTATTATGTACATAGTTTTCAAACAGAAAAAGGCCAAAAAAAACAAGCAACCAGCGGCTTAAAAATGTAGTTGGGTTACATTTTTAATGCAGCGCTTTTGACAATTTCACATATCTCACTCACACTTAATGACAATTTCAATAGTGAATTTTTCGTGCCACTCTAATTCTTTTCTTTAGTTCAAGAAAAATGCGCAAAAAAGGTGGTGAACAAGTTGTTTTTTTTCCTTGTTAACAAAGCTAAATTCGGATCTCCAGTCAAAATACTCAGCGCCCAATTATGTTATATATATAGTCTATGGTTATTCGGCTTCAATTCTTGCGTCCGCATAATCTTATATGAAAGTAGGCACAAATCCATTCGCCAAGCGTGAAACGATGCATTGAAATGGCAAACCTTTCAACTCAGTGATTTGTTTGACAAGATTTTTGTTATGTAACGTTATTCAAAGTCATAGACTTACCAAGTGTTATGCTTGTTATATCCCTGGCTAAAAGTACTGTTCCTATGTGAAATTGTACCAGGTTACCTAATCATCCGTACACACGGAGAATAAGTTTAAATTATATAATGCGATAGTTAAAATTAGTAAATTTTTGTTAATTATAAAATATAGTGTATGCATATTTTCGCACTGGCGGTCCGTTGTTGTTCTAATCTAGTATAAGGCAACGACTGTGGAAGCTGGATCTAATGGGACACAAAGTCAAACAAATAAACATTGCTGATGACTCTTATTCACGAAAACTTATTCACATATTGATGAAAATATAATCACATTTAAATATTGACATTCAAAATTATTTCTTTGTATAATATTAGCATATTAATTTCTTATAAATAAATATCAATTGTAATAATAGTGCACCGAATTTATTTTATGGTTTTTATTATTGCCATAGGTGGATTGGATACTAAGGACTTTACAATCGATGGTATAAATGGTTTCGGTAGTAAAAAGAAGAAAAAAAAGAGAAGACACAGCCGTACGATATTTACCAGTTATCAGCTAGAAAAGCTCGAGGAAGCTTTTAAAGAAGCACATTACCCAGATGTGTATGCGCGAGAAATGCTCTCGTTAAAGACCGAATTACCTGAGGATCGAATACAGGTATGTAAATACGATTACCGTCTTCATTTTCGTAATTTGATATTATTGAATTGTTTTTTCTTATTCGCCTTTTTATAAAAGTATGCATATATATCTGTATACATAGATGTGCTTATTCATAATTCGTTCACACCTTGAACAGTAAAATTCAACAACTTGTCCACTTGGAATAAGAATCCTTTCAAATGAATTATCACCCCCATTTGCATTCCACTGAGTTTGCATAGAATGATGAAAGATCAAATGGAATTTAGGTATCTGGCGTTGTTGTTGGCAAAATATTCTTTTCATGAAAAAAAAGAAATTGGTTCATACGAAAATGCCATCACAAAGGATAATTTTTGTGGTACGAAGTGTTCGTGTTTACAAATTGCTGTGCCGATTTTCACACCTTAAATTCTATAGATGCACTTCGTGTCTTGATGAAATGCGATTCATATGTACGGTATAGTCCCTAGACAGTCTGACATAGCATTTTAACAGAGAACATTGAGTTGTAGTGTAAGGGGTTCATAAATGTTCTTGCTGATTTATTTTAAATAATAATACGAAATATATTTTCTTTATATGAAAGCAACGTGTTATTTTGTTACAATTATATGTAGATATTATTAAATTCATCATTTGTGTAAGTAGGAAATCTTAATATTATTGACTTAAAATAAATAAATAAACGAACAAAACTTTGCAAAATAAAATTGTATCTAATACAAAGTGATAATTGAAAGTGTTTAAAACTTAAAGTATAAAAATTATATGTATGTCGGATGTCATATACTGCGAGTTACCCACAGAAACATCGTACATTTCAAGGGGTGAACAGCAAAATTACGTGATGGTATTACTTTTTAATTTCTTTTTAGAATGCGAATGAACTTATAGCCCATATAGAGTGGCATTGATAAATATTAAGTGCAGTAAAAAGAAACCCATTATTTCCCCAACAGATGGCTTTAGTAATCTACATCTCGCGTTGTATATATAAGGCCCATTGTCGAAAATGTTGATAAAATCATGGTAATCGTCGAGTCTGACCGCCATGTAAGCACTGTTTCGATTGCCAAAAAAACGTCTGGAACCATTTGAATAAGGCTGGATACAAAAATAAGCTCGATGTATGGGTACCACACGAGTTAACGTCGAACGAATTTGCATCTGCTAATCGCTGCTCAATCGCAACAATATCGACATATTCTTAAAGCCTACTTACGAAAACGTCGTGATCGAATCGCGGTGAGTCGGCGCAACAACTAACGACACACCAGAAGCGCCGGGAGCTTGGTTGAGAGGTCTTTATGTATCCACCTTGTGAAACAAGACTCTCTCTGATTTTCGCCAGTAGAGACGACGGCTTTTACGTGAGAGGTATAACGGCATTACCAACAAAATGGCAACAAATAATAAAACAAACCTGCGAATTTGACCCAAATCTGACATTTTTACTATGTAAATACAGCCTTAAATTTAGTGCAAAAATAATGGATTTCTTTTTACTACACCTAATATTAATGTCCTACGCTCGGCTAAATTATGTTCAGGAGTCAAATAAAATTGCAGATGTACACGACATAATTTGGACGATAGCTAATTTCGATTTGATGTAAATATTGTCGATTGTAATGAGCGAGGAATTAAGGTTCAAAGTTAGTTGAAAATGTAACAACCTTGTAAGCTTCTTTTCTGTTATTTATTAAAAAAGTTACAACATGAGTTCATTGAGTTAATTTCAGCATTTTGGTCCACCATCGCTTATAAATGACATTGCTTCGAGAGTCTAATCAAATTGAACGGTCAAGCAGGCACACGCTTTAAGAAAGCAATGTGCACTAAATTCCTATTTTGGCATAATTCTCATAACCCGAAATCAAGAACTCATTTTAAAATAAACATATTGAAGTGAAACATACTTACCACACAAAGCATCGTTTATGGAAATCTGAGGAAGGTAATTTATTCATCCAAGGGCTTTGTTGCTTCCAAATCATGACGAAACAATAGAATTAAAAAAAGAATATATTGTTTCATTCAAGATTTCTGGTCCTGCTGAGAGTATGAGCAATCGCCTACATACGTAGCCGTTAATAAGCAATTGGGAAGTACCCCGGGGGTGGTCGACTGCCAGTATTTCCTCAGTATTGCATATTTTGAAACTTCTACGTTTCCACATACATATATACATATATCTAGGTTCATGAAAGGCACATATGTATGCATGGATTTTGCAATAGCAGTGGGGTAGATATACAACATATTCAAAAGTACGTTGAAATAGAGATATGTATATATCTCAAAAGTGTTGAATTCAAGAGGTAATTATTAGGGGTATGAATGGCAATGGTCTGCAGCCTTGGAAATAAAAAAAATGGCGCAGACGTTGTATATATATATACTCCATTGTTTTAATTTGTAAATACATAAAGAATTTAATTTTGCTGCGTGCTGAACTGTAAGTGTATGTGTGCCAATAAAGATGGCTGGCATTATTGCCAATTTTGCAATTCTGTCTTTCAATAAGCAATTACAGCATTTTTTTATCTGTGAAAAAACGACGTAAGTTTTCACTCCAATTTCTTATGTCTCATAGTTTCATGTACAAAGATTAAAAAAATGAATCAATCATTGTAGTGAGAATACATTTTTAAGCACTTAACATTAATTTTTAATTAAACATAAATAAAATAATTTATAGCCTACCAGTATTTAAACCGTATATACCAGGTGTGTGTAACTAAATGAAAAGTATCAGCTCATCACGAAATATTAAATCAGAGGTATACTAAGTTGTTAGTTATAATCCCAGGCTATCTGGAAATTAATTCTTTCGTGATCCCAAACAATACAAAAAAAAACTCTTCTCCTAATTACTACCAGGAAAAGTCCTTGACATTGATGTTTTCAACGAGATGTTTCTTCGAATTGATATCATCCACTTGCCGCATTCACTTAAAGGCAGCATACAAAAGAAACACAAAATTATTCTCCCAGAAAAGGAAAAATAAACGAGGTGCACAGCTTAGACTGCAGTACGTCAAGTGGCACTCAGCACCCTCTTCGGGTGAGAAATTAGTTCTAAGGAATCTCATCCATACACAAAGCGACCAACACAATTTTTGATGTGTATATACATACGTTGGTGTGAATAGTTCTTTTATTCCTTGTGAGGTAGGCTGGAGATGATGCACTTTTCATAATCAACTAATAACTCCACTTCAATCAACGAACGAACAAAATTACCACTGTGCTGGAACTTATAAGGCGATCGAGAAGATCAGACGCAAAGGAACTAACATTTATTTCAAGTATGTCAACAATTGCAATTAACTTGCCACGTAGCTGTCAAAAACTCTCCCAGAAAACACAGTGATTATAAAAATGCTGTTCGTTATTATCGAACAAAGAAAATGGAAAGATCACCCGCAAACAATACTGTCTTCGGTCATCTTCCACTTGAGGAAATAAGCCCATCCAAAATTTTTGAACGCAATACAATATAATACCTTCCCACTTAAAGTTTGCTATACAATGCAACACAATATAAAATGATTCGGAATAATTTCCCGATCATTGTATAACTCCCTGTCAGACTGAGTTTTTTTAACTTATCGCTGTGAACGTTTTGCTCTCAATTTATCGGACACAAGTGGCTATGCCAACAATAGGTGTTAAATATTTGATGATAATTGCCAAGCACCGATAATAGGCCCCATCGAAATGCCAGTTTGCCTGCGCAGGTAACATGAGAATTTTTTTCAATCACTAGCTCCGTTAATGTGTGGGTAGCTGACTGTTGTTGACTGAGGTTTATAAAAACGTGATGCTGCCATAAGAACATTTGGAGCTCATAAAGATAGTAATCCCAATTAGTTACTTGAATGGTGACATGAGAAATATTTCAATATTGATGAAAACTTGTGATGTGAATTTTCCACAGTACGGAGACTATTTTTGTCAATTTTGATGCACATATGTACAAATATATGTGTCGTGAATAAGAATAACATCAGAAAGGAAACGTTCAGTTTGAAAAGTGTAGCGACAAGTTGCGATACTTTTTAAGATGTTAACTTTCAAGACAGTATATTAACGCAGTATATTAACGCAGTATATTGACGCAGTATATAATACATTTACCATGTGATTATTATTCAATTCTTGTAAATAGAAAATTACCATTAGGTTAGGTTAGGTTAGGCTACGTTAGCTTAGAGTATAGTAGGCTCCTTGGGTTACCTTGTGGATGTGATTATTCCTATTAATCAAACCAATTTAGTCATTCTGATCAGGCTACGTGAGCGTTTTGGATCAATAGTAGCTCATAGCAGTGGTGGTAGTCATGAAGCGATTTAGAGCGATGAACATATTATTTTTTACAATTTGAGATTACAACTATGCTTAATACTGAGGGTTAGAGTGTTGGCTCAACAAAAGGGGCGCAACTGATGTACTTTGTTTAATTCAACATTTGGCATTACAATATCGGTTTAGTGTTTGTTTTTTATATCCTACAATGTCCAGTGCTCTCATCGGGTTGTTCAAAGCCGTGTATCCATGGCAGTCATGAAGTACACAGTGCTGGTAGACCATCTACGTTTTGTGTGAGTACATTCCTTGCAGTAGCAATGGACATGATGGTAGGTGACAGTGCGGAACTAGTAAACTTTCTAGCGAGTTCGTCCGCTTCACAATTCAGGGAAGTCCATGAGTTAAAAGTGACTGCGCTCAGAGATTTAATTGCTGACTGACTGTCAAAACAGATCACGATATCTGTTCTTGATATTACATTGTTTTTAAGCCAGCACAGAGCTTTATTAATCGCTATAGTTTCTGCCTGAAAAACGCCACATTGTTTTGGTAATCGGATGAAAGTTGAATGTTTAGTTCCTTAAAATAAACCCATCATCCGATCCATCTGTGTTCTTTTTGCAGATGACTTTGCGGAATCTAATCCGAAATCAAGTTGAATAAAACGCTCATAAAAAAATAATTTTTTTTCTTAAATAGATATATGTATTATATATATATATATTATATATATATATGTATGTATATATTATATATATATGTATATATGTATATATATATACATCTTTTTGGAAAATTAATTATAATCTTAAAGCTTTTTCACGGATTGTAACGGTTTATATCTTAAAAAAGGAAGTTTTCAATTCTAGCTTCAATTTGTTTACTTACACACGCCTTACGGTTTAGAAGATATTTGAATATTATTTTTATGGGTTTTCAATTTGTAAATGTCTGTTTCGTCCTTCCAGTGGTTTGCGCTAAGAACCGCTTTGGATTTAACCTTTCTATGTGGTAGACATAGGAACAATTTCAAGGAAATCGGAGGTGAGTAATTTTCGGAACTTCACCCGAAAAGGAACATTTTTTTTAAACTGAAACCCAACCAAGCGGCTAAGCGAAGTGTATCTTGTAAGTGTACCCGATTTAAATGTAGATTTTTATACCCTGGTTTAGTAAATGGTGAGTTTGTTCTAAAAGCTTTTCAGATGAATTTAACTTTCAGACTGTTAATGAAATTGAGGTTCTTGATAGTATTCGCTCGCTTTTGGTTTGGAAGGTATTCCCCTGCGCTTCATAAAATTGATAATTTTTCATATTTTAACCCCGCTAAAGCACTTCTATTCTAGTACCTTTCAGGCTTGTTGGAAGGGCATTAGTAACACTTGTATCTAAGAAACCTAACACATCACCTCCAGCAGAATTTCGTCCATTAGTACCGTGCTTTGTTTGTCTAAAGTTATGGAGAAAATAATGGCAAATAATGACAAATCAACATGTATCTTAATGAAAATACACTGCTGCATTCATTACATGCTCTGGAATTTCATTAGATTCTCCACATAATCTGCAGATACCTTCCTCTGATATCCCTATTTTCCTTTGGTGCTCTCTCAGTCTGCAATGCCCTTTTATGAAGCCTGTTAGGATGCCTAGGTTATTTTTAATCATTTTTATACATGTCTCAAACCTCTTCCGGTTGTATTGACCCAACATTTTTTTGGTTTGTTTCATGCCGTGAGTATTTTTTCTGTGTCACCTTTTTTTAGTTCCCTGAATTCGTCTTTTAGGTCGTGGTCCCCCACTGCACAGAATGGTTCGGTGCATATCTAAGATCTCGATACTCCCTTCCTGGCTAGGCAGTCGGCCATTTCATTGCCATTTCTATCCCTATATGGCCTATTTCTCCTGCTCTTTGAGCTTCTGTAGGCATTCCCACACAAGCTTAGATTTAATGATGTAGGAGTGTAGTGCGAAGATGGCAGCATGACTGTCCGACATTATTGCTATGTCGCCGTTGGTGTAGTTCGTATCAATATTGATTTGAACGCATCTGTGTATGGCATAGATTTTCGCCTGGAAGATGCTGGTCTTGATACTTCTGAGTACCATTTGATCGTGTTACTGCTCAGTCTGTAAGCTATGAATTCATTTCTCCAGTTCTTTTTGGTATTGAGCTATGGTGAACTACTGGTCTAGAGAATCGAATTGTTTCGATGTAATGCACCTGTCTTTTCCTATCCCTTCATTTGCCATTCTCATGATTGTTTTATTTGCATATTCTGCAGCCACCAGATGCAATGGAGTCAGCCCAAGTAGCGCCCCCATGGCGGCAGTTGGATAAGTACTCATTGCCCCTGTGGTACAGAGGCATGCACACCTTTGAACCTTGCTGAGTTTCTCCCTCTCACTAAGGTTGGTTATCTTGGTCCATACTATTGCTTCATAGGTGACTGTAGGTCTAACAATAGCTATGTACATCCATCTTAGGATTATTGGACTACATCCCCAGGATTTGTCGGCTATCGTTCTAATCATTAAAGCAAGCGTAGCCTTCCTGGTGATCTCTTCTGTGTCTTTTCCAGATGCGTTTTCTGTCTAAGATTACTCCTAGATATTTCACCAGTTTTACTGGAGTCGGTACCGTACCAGACAGACTAATTTGATTTAGTCGTTTCAGTTTACGTTGTCTTGTAAAAGGTTTATGATTTAGATTTAGCCCAGCCAACAGGCACCAATCCTTAATAATTTTTAGTCCCAATTGGATGTTATCGTATAGCGTCTCCTCCATCCCGCCTCTGGCTATGATGACTATATCATCAGCATATTGCTCACATTTGATGCAGTAGTTTGTTAGTATTTCTTAAAGTTCGTCTACAAAAATACTCCAGATAGGGAGAGATAAAACTCCTCCTTGGGGCATCCTCTTGTTGTGTTGACTTTTATTATGCCTGCAGATGTATGAGTCTCAACTGTTCTCGTGCTCAAAAGATCATACGATACTGTTCGGTTTACTTTCTTCTTGTCCAGAGCGTTAATAATCGCATTATGGGATAAGTTGTCAAATGCTCAATATCCAAGAAAAACATATAACTATTTCTTTCGCTTTAAGGACGCTTTCGATAGTTTCTATCAGTTGTTATAGTGCAGTATGCGTATCTGCCTGCTCTGTACGCATGTTGACAGTAATGAAGAGGGCATATAGTCAGCACTTCCTCTCTAATGTAGTTGTCTAAAACTTTTACCATAATTTTCAGTAGAAATGATGTAAGGCTGATCGGTCTGTACGACTTAGGTAGGATTGGGTCGTTCTTCCCCATCTTTGGAATAAACACTACCTTCGCCCTTCTTCAATGGTTTGGTATAAACCCCAGCGCTAGACTCGCTTCTTGCTATCGTTGAAAGTTATGAAGTAGGGCAGGTATCATTTCGTCTACCCATGGCGATTTAAAACGAGCTTATTTCCCATTCCAGACGTGCTGTAGAGAATATCTCTCTCGCAACTCTCCAGTCCATAACCCCTGGTCAAATTCGTTCCAAACCTGTTAGTATGTTGGCTACTGCCGGAAAGCTGCCATCGGGTTACTTTCGAGATAGCTGAATCTCCCCTATTTTTGCTAGCGCTTTGTGTAGTCTAGCTGCTACAGGAGCATTAGTTATTGTCTTGCAGAAACTTCTAATGTTTTCTCTTTTAGCTTACCTTATTTCATTATTATAGTCTCCAGTACTTTTGGCTGCATTAAACAGCTTGCGTGTTTTGGACCGCAGATTGGATAATTTGTTGCTCCACCATGGTAGTCTCTTCCCCTTAAAGTCCCTGTTTATTGGACAACTTGCTTTAAACGCTAAACGTTCTAACTCTAGAAAGTGGGACTTGCCTACATTATCTCTACATCTACATATGCATATGCTGTCCAATTGCATCTATCCTATTGGATATTGGTCATTAGATAATGGGTTGAATCTAAGTCCTAATAAATCTCAGTGTATTTTTTGGGGGAGGATATAACAATGTAGTTGTAAGGCTTATCATTGAATCGGACGTGAACCGGGTTTCGGTCAGAATAACTACACGTGAAGTTTTTGGTCCTGTTATTGAGGTTTCGGCAATTTAAACATATGACGCCATGATAATATTAATTTTATTATTATGAATTACAGAGTCTTCATAATAACATATTTTTATATCTGCTATATTTAACAATTCATATATATATTTGAATATATATTAATTATATATATTATAAAAAAATATGAAGTCGATTTCGTTCATGTTAAGCATAAGTGGATTCACAATATTTCTTTTAACTAAAACGATTGCGTTAGCAATATTATAAAGATTTTGAATAACAATTTGGTTTCTATTTGCCATTATCATTGTTAAGATAGATGTAATAATAATTAATATTTGCATATTTATTTAATGTATTTATTCTATCTGTTAGTTCGTTAAATTTGAGTTCTTTATCTTTATTGAATTCTACCTGCTAGTTGTTTGTTCTGATTAGTTCACTCTCTCTAATATGCAATATTTCAAAGTCCTGATGATTAAGGCGGAACCAAGGAAATCTATTGCTCTGTTTGTTTTAATTGGATGCTTTAGAATCCTAGACAATCGTGTAAACTCTTGAGTGTCGTTTTCAAGCATTTCCTTGTCCTTTTCGCCTTTAAGTTCATTAATAACATTATAATTATCATTCAGGACTTATTCCAATAAGGAGAAATTCGTTATGTGTTTTAAATACAAATAGTCTTGATCGACAGCTACTTTGCCGTTTAGTACTGGAATAAAAAGGCATTTGAATAATCCGTAATTATGCTGATTGCGGGTGAAAACAGGGATATTCTGCTCTCGCTACGAAAAGCAAGGACAGTGTACCATGATATGTTGAAAGACTTCTTAACAAAAGTTTGTACTGAGTTGGATATTAAAGCACCTTTATTATCAGAAATTATCAGTTTAGGTTTGTAGAAATGTGATATAATTTCTGTAAGCTGATTTTTTATATCCTAATGTGTTTGATAGTGGCAAATTTAGAGAATTTGTCCACACTATAAGATTGAGAATTTCACCGGGATATTTAGGGATCGGTGTGAGACATATCGGATGTTTAATCGGTTTTCGTTGATATTTATTTTCCTGGCAAGTTTCGCAAAGTGTTATAAGGTTCTTTAACATATTTTTAATAGTATATAATAAATAGAGGAACAAAATAGTCTGTTAAAATGTGTTTATAGTTTTCTGCTTGTCCTTTGTGTGCTCTGTTATGCTCAGAAGTTTTAATATCCATTTGGTTATCAGTATTCGTTATATCTTGTATACATTTTTTAGTATACCTCATTTTGACTCCTGGTAACTCATTAACGAAATCATTTTGTATTTTACCTAAAACTTCAAGTGTGCTTACATCAGGATTGATTATTTCCTTCAAAGATTCAATAAGTTTCGTTAAAGAAGAGAATTTATACATTATGCCTCAATTGCTTTCGGAACAAGATTTTCGTTTTTCTACTATCTTCGGAGACTTGCTCTATGAAGATTTGATTCTTGAAAGTATTATCGGTTGTGGGACCGACAATATAAACTTTTGATAATAATTCTACGCTGTGAATGTAGCACCGCTAGTACTAGTGACATTTGTGTGCTGCCGTGATAACGCATCAGCAACTTTGTTAGCTCTTCCGGGCTCATAGTAAAAGGATGGTAAGTATTCTTCTATAAATGCTCTCCATCTTTTGAGTTTTGTATTTGGATTTTTTTTCCGACATAGCGAACCTTAATGGTTGTTGACCAGTGAAAATGTTAATTTTGGGAGCACCATATAAATAGTTTCATAAATTTTTGCAACACCCATACAATTGTGAGCATTTCACGCTCATTGGTTACATAATTTTGTTCTGTCTTGCTTAGGGGTCTAGATATCATTGTAATAGGGCGTCCGTTTTGTGAGAGAACTGCACCTATGGTCAGTCATAAGGCTTTCTTAAGTCTGGATATAAAAGGAGAACATGCTTCTAATGCTTCTGAATCCAAAGTGATTTTAATATGATTTGACTTATGAGAGCTTATATGTCCTTTGTAACCGCTTTAGTATTTGGTTAATTGCTTGGTGATAAGAGCATAGTTTTTACAAATTTGCGGTAATACCCTAAAAGTCCAAATAAAGCTCGTAATGCTCTTAAGAACTTTCGAACTTCAACAGTTAAAATATCACTCACTTTCTGAGGACATGTTTTTATACCATGGCAAGAAACGATGAAACACAAGAATTCGACATCTTTTTCTAAACTTTTTGATTTTTCCGGTGCTATCCTCATATTAGCCTTATAAAGTTTAGAAAATATTTTATCTAAAACTTTGAAATAGTCTGCTGCAGTCTTGGAGAAAATAATAACATCATCTATATAGACATAACAGCAACTGCCTATTTCGGATCTAAGTACGTCATCAATTGCCCGTTGGAATATGCTCGGTGCATTTCTAAGGCCGAATGGCAGCCTACAGAGCTCGAATTTTCCATGGTTTATTGAGAATGGTGTTTTCTCTGAGGTCTTAATTTCTTCGTAGTATCCTCATTCAGACCCTTTTTATTAAAAACCAGTATAGGTGTATCATAATACACCTATATTCTGATTGTCACTTTAACAGAAGTATTAAATGGTAATTTCTGTTCAGCCTGAGCAAAAACATTTACATGTTTCTTCATCAGTTCTTTGAACTGATAATTTAAATCGGATGGGACAGATCTACAATCCATATCAATAATACAGACATTTTCGCAGTTTAATAACTGAAAAGGTTCTTCTCCACCTATATGGATTAATACACCCTTTACACTATCAATATTTGCTTTTATCTGTTTTTGTGTGATTGCATTTTGACCATTAAGAGTTTTTGCGGGAAATCTATTTTTGTTTGAAATAACGTTTTTTAACTGTGTTAATTTCTTCATATAATTTTTGTCAGTATCAATAAGAATTCTCAATTCAAGGTTGTTGTTAAGTTTCTTTTTTATAAAAGGTAGCGCCGAGCCTACTATAAAAAAATTAATCTGATTTATAATGTTATCTTTGAATGCTTCATTTTGATTAGTTTTTCTGTGCTGTTGTATGTGATTTACACGCTGATACTTAGGTAATGTCGACCTATCAGACTCGCGATATCTTTTCCCGAATTGGTTTTGTGGCATATTTCGAATTTATATTACTTGAAGGCTGGTGCTGTGGATTAGGTCGATTATTGTACCGGAATTTAGAAGACGTTGGATCTATATCCATTGCATTGTCTTCTTGCCTAATAACGATATTATTTTGCGGTTCTATTATTCTCCTGTGATATGGATTACTCCGATAAATCACGTTGGTTTTATTCGTTTGGCGTGAGTCAAAAGCTCTTGCAAACTCATATCTGTATTGGTTAGCTTACAACTCTTGCGCTTTGGCGAGAGCTGAGGGCAGATCTAAGCAACCAGCGGAAAAGGTATATTTTGTCCCGAAATGAATACTCGTAAAGCGTCAGAACGATATTAGCTAGACAATGAATTTATAAGTTCGCTGCCTGAATAATCCATCGCTATTTTGTTCATTATGAGAGTGAGATTCTTTTCGATTTGATCATAAAAATCGGCAATACTCATTGTGCATTGTCAGTGACTCGGATCCGTGAAATTAATTTTGTCGTACTGGGATTCGAACCTAGACACCGAGGTTCAAGTGCGTAGGAGTCGACGCACAGATGCACAACGTCACGACCACTACAGCACATAAATAAAATAAAAAAATATATAATTGTATTATTATTTTATGGCCGAATGCAAATAAAATAATGCAAAACATCAATTGCAATTGTCATGAGAAATTAAGCTATTGATAAGCAATTTTCGATAGTGATTTATGCAAACAAAAAAATAGTCAACTCCAAGATAAGATTTCGGTAATTTGTGCTACATTTTTATTTTTTAATAGCAAATAACTTTTTTTTAACTCACCTATCTATATTTTGCATAATCAACGAATCATTAGCATAAATATATTTACAAATAAAAGAAAAATAGCTTAAAATAATAATTTATATATATAAATACAGTCAAAAGCGTTTACAACGACATCGGTTAAACCAACATATCGGTAACGACTACATTCGTATGTCTCGGCTGAGGTGCATTATATCCCATTGAATAACATATCGCTAACAACGACATCACTAAAAACGACATACCGCTTAAAGCGACCTACTTTTCCATTTTTTTGAAGTAAAATATTGGTTACAACGACTGAAACCGACGGCTACTGGCGTGACCGCGTGTTTCTTTTTCTGAAACATAACACTTACCTATTTTTAACTATAAATAATCATTAACATAAATATATTTACAAATAAAGGAATTAGTGCTTAAAATAATAATTTATACAATTGAAAACAGATTTCTTCACATGCCGTGATATAGGTTAAAACGACATATCGGTTATAACGACCATATTCATCAGTCCCTTGCAGGTCGTTATAACCGGTTTTGACTGCATGCATTAATATATATCAATGAATAAACCTAACAAAACTAATATAGTATATTACGACCTTGTTGTGCAGAAAAGCGTATTTTTTTGACGATACATACTTTTAGTTAATCTTGCTTTGTCAAATTTGGTATTAAACGCCGGCTTTTAAATACGCTTTTTACAGAAGAATACTTTGATCTACATGTGGGCTGTATATAGGCTATGTAGGCTGCAAGGAAACCGAAGTAATTTATTACGATACGAATGCGTTAAACTAATAATTAGATCGTTAATCGTTTGTTCAAAACCACCTTTTCCATTAGTATTTCTACTCAGAATATAACATACATACATACAATAAGGATAATTTTCTATATTATACCGCAATGAAGCTGTTCTTTTCCGTAACATTTCGTTTTGATGTTTTTATTTTATCATGTATGATTATCTTCAATAAAGCGATATACAATATAATCGTGTTAAAACATTCGTTTTAAAATGTAGAAAATATGGCGAAGTATAAAGCTGCATTTAAAGCCCATGAGATTCCTTCAGCAAATAATTTTTTTTTTAGAATTTGACTGTCTGTATCCTACCCCATCGCATTTGCAGTAATGGTCTTTTGTCTTCTAAAACATCCTTTACAAAAAAAAGTTCACCCTCATGTTCTATCTTCTTATTTTCCCAGTTTGTTGATTGACTTGTATAAGGCTAGTATTGTTCCAGAACCTTACTCTATTCTATAGCAGGTGGATAAGTGTGCGTGAGTGGTGGATAAATAGTTAGTAAATATACGGTTACAGATAGGTATAACGATTTCTTCCTCCCCCATTACTTGTACTATAGTAAACCCACAATATATACCATAAATGCTCTACTCAAGTGTTATCTGCGATTTTCACTTCGGCGTCACAAGGACTCCTGGGAGATTTATTTAAGAGACCAAATTAAAATGTGTAGCTGTATCAGTTAAGGCATTGCTACACTCGTTTCTTTTTGTGAACATTTTGTAATTCTTTAAGTGGATTAAATTGAAGTGAGTCCTGCGAAAACGAGCGTGATTGCGTGTCTCACGGGACAAATTCAATTGGTTTGTTAACTTTGCAAAATGAGTTCTAACTGTGTGCGTCTATAATTGAATGGGAATCCATTATAAATATACACAGTTGATAGCATCGGTTAATGAATGATTTGATTTTCAAGCGGGGCGTTTCGAGTGTTTCTCGCATGCGTTAGTACCGTCATACATGTGGGTAAATTTGTAATATGACTGTGAAAAATATCTCTTTTGAATAACAATATTTTTCCCTTTATCTAAGGTTTAAAAATAATTTCATAAGTTGATAGTATTTTTTTATTATTCTGAGATAAATAATACAAATAAATACTTGTCGAAGTAAGGACATCTAAGCTGTGGATAAATGCAGTATGTATGTATGTAGATATATGGACTTTGAGTTTAAAGTTATTTTGGAGTATACTCCTATATTTTATTCAAATAGATGTGTATAAATATATTAATCTCGGATTAACGAAATAGTAACATTTAATTTGATTGGAATTTGACATGGCTTCTACTGCACCCAGTCGTGTTGTGTGTGCTGTTCTTTCACATAGTAGCAACTTCGTATACATATGGACCTATATTTGCATGTATGTATATATTTATTTCATCATCAACGTATTGTCATGTTTCAGCATGATCAGAAGTTACAAAGAGAACGACAGTACGACACCGAAGCAGTTCGTAGAAATGAATATTTGATAGAAGCTGTGAACAATGGAACGAATGTAATTTACTTCGATGCTCCCAGAAAATCTTTCATAATTTCATTGCCGTACATAGAAGACATTGAATTCATTTAGATATGGCTAGTACTATTGATGTCAATGAATTGAGTTGGAAGTTTAAATAGGATTCATTATAGTTAATCAAAGTGGTGGGCCGTGGCGTTGTGGGTATATGCGTTGACCTACGCACTTGGATACCTATCTAGGTTCGATTCCTGGGACGACAAGAAATACTTTTCACAGCCTCACCTCTTTCGAGTCATGGATAATGCGGACAATTCTCAAACTTGGCAGTTCGGAGTCGGCATAAAACTGTAGGTCCCTTCCACTCGTGATAGAACAATAGCACGCACAATACGAGTGGTTGATGAGAAGCTAGGCCCTGGCCCACTATGGGCTGTAGCGCCACCCATATTATTATATATATATTATAGTCAAAAGTTAAAATAAGTGAAATCAGTCAAGCCGTTCTTGTGTTTTGGCGAGAAAAATGTGCAACAATTAATGTGTATATACATATACCATATACAATAGTAGGTCATACGAATATCACCAGGTCAGCTAGTAGAAATATATATTACATACATGGTCCGCCATCTTTTGTTTTAAAAACCGTTTTCCATATCTGAGGTTTTTTTATTTATGTTGGTCCTTGACAATTTATTTAGTCTAGTATTTGAATACGGCATCAATCAAGTGGCCGCCTATATTGACCATAGTAAAATATGTTCCTTTTTGTTACGTCTTGCAACATTTCGGGCGGTATAACGATGATCGCCAAGAATGCTTGCCTTGATCTCGTCAGTAGTCTGAGGTTGTAGCAGGCGTAAACTTTGCTTCTAAAGTAACCCCACAAAAAGACTTCCGGAGGAGTCAAATCGGGAGATATGTGTGGCGACTCAATGTCAATATTTGTTGACGGCAAATGCCCAGGAAATTTTCGTAGCTGAAGAACTTCTCATACCTCTTTAAGATCGCTTTAACGTTGTTATTATTTTATCCAAATAATTAGATCAATACGGATATGAAAAATGAAAAAAAATTATGCCTAATTGAAGATATGTACAATTGAACTTATGCATGTGTGTATAGACAAATGTGTACAGCTATTTTTAAACAAAATTGCTAGTGGAAACTGTTATCAACGTATAACATTGAAGTGGTATTGATAAACATTGGTAAGAACAACGCGCGAATCATCACACTTGTCCATCTATGATCGACGTGCATATGTCATCAAATACACCATCTAATGCAAAACTTATTGTCATCTAGAATAATGGAATTGCTGATAGAAGGGGATTGTGATTATTTTAGAAACTTTCCACCACCTGCAGTGCCAAAATGATTAACAAATTTATCTGCGGTCGACAGATTTTCCAATCTCCCCCACCATCAGTGAATTGGACTCTGCACACGTTAGATACTCCCAAGCCGTAGCTGTGTGTATGCACGCTAAAGAGAGAGGAACAGAGAAAAGGACCAACCCTCGTGTTGCCTAAGGGTGGGATGTCGTGTATGCCTTTTTGTCAGTGCTCTCCTCGGTTTTCGTTCGAAGAACAGTCGGCTGGCCCAGATGATGAACATTGAATGGGTGAAAATTGCCATCAAAACGATGTACAATAGATGTGTTAAACGCATACACGAAATAACCGGGCTTTCTAGGAGGGTTCAAGTAAGAATATTACCGGTTGCTCTACCTGGCGACTATAGGTTTATGCTCTGGAAGGAAAGTTATGTCGTCCGCTGCTTTATATGTTCATGACAGATTAATTGGTAACAGCAAAAAAAAATTGCAACACGCCTATGTGGGAAAGTGTTGCCACGTTAATATATTGATAATAATTGGGAATTAATAATAAAAGGAAAATAAATTGGTTTTTCTTGATGTTAATTTCTTTGCGTTATCATTGATCACTTGAATGTTAAGTAGTTCATCATACAGCTGAATGGTTTATATGCAAGTGAGCAAATGTTTTGGGGTAATATCTTCACCAGCGATTTGTGTCCATATTTCTGTACGATTTAGATGATGTATATAGTTGAATATTTAATTGAAACATTGTAATATTGAAAAAAATGTATAGGAATATAAACTAGTCACATAAATGTAAAAACGAATGTTCATGAAAACAGGTAGCTATATTCTTTTAATTTGATGAGATAAAAGATATTTTGATTATTTTTTAAAGATTGGAGTTACTATATTTTTAAAGTGCCTAAATCTGTGTCAAAACTAATTTCATGATGATTGTATGTATTATAAAAAAAACTATGTTTACTCAAAAATCTGTTTATGCTAAAAATGTTCAAATCTTATTTATTCCTCTGAATGAACACGGAATTCTTAAGCTAACTTCGGAAAAACAGATATAATTAATGGTTTCACTTAAGAAAACTAATCACCCAGCATTCTCTAGTGTCCTCAGTATTAAGTATTTCTTTAGCAGTTGGCCAAAAGTGATGTTAGTCTATTTATGGATATGGCATAAAAGTAATCAGGGAACCCTTTTTTGTTTTTCTTTTTCTCCACACCCTGGGCTGATTGACTGCTAAGCGGAAAAATAACAAATTAAGTATTTGCTGGCCTGTTAAAAAGGGTAGCTAATGGGTCTAAAAAAAAGAAAAACAATGGAAAATAGGAATATGTACGTTTGCGAGAAAGGGAAGAATAAAAAAGTATTCATATCTGTCGTTAATTGCTAAACAAGCAATTAGATATTACTGAAGAGAACAGATTATAATATTTTACGTTCCTGCTAATAGAGTACAATTATTAGTATATTCATGCATCTAGCGCCGCCCACTGTATTATTGCTGAAAAGTTATCAAAGATATATAATTGCCCATTGGTTTTAGATTATTAGGTGCGAAGATATAACAAACTGGTATAGGCAATAAAGTTAACTATAAGATCTTAATTATCTGTATATCCGTTACATTTGAAAAATGCAACTAAGTAGACCAAAAATGTAAGCATGTCGACCAAGTTAAGAATATGTTGTTTTAATCAATGTTATCACGAGGATCGTAAGAGCAGCGGTATTGAGAATATAAGGGAGATCAATACTTTTGGATCAAGCCAAGTTTTGTTTACCAGTTTTCTTGGCTAAACAAAAAACAAAAACAGACGGTTCATAACTGAAAAAAAAAGCATAGACTAAGCCGAAAGGCATACTTAAATTAAGAGAAGAATAGCTTAGAGTACCCGTATAGGGTCAGTAGGTTAGATGTAAGAACAATTGTTAAGATAGTTAAGCTAGTTTTAAGTATTTTTGTCTAGCACGTAAGTAAATGAATTAAAAATAATACAAAAATGAAATTAAAAAAAAAATACTTTTCGAATCTTTTATGTTTCATTTCAATTCAAAATTTAATTGATACGACCGGAATAGACTTTTCTCTTCTTGAAGAAAGCAATTTATACTGGATACAACAAACAAGTCCCAATTCTATAGCAGTTTAGACTTAATGGAATTCCATTAGTGTTCTTATCCTTTATCTCCACGTTCATGAATTGGTTATTATGCAATTTACAAAAAAAAAGACTGTCTGGTGGAGTTAGGATATGTGATCTGATTTAAAAAAAACTTGAAGCAAAACATGGTTACAGTCTTCAACAGAATTATTCCGTTTAAAGATTAAATCGAAATTGTAGACTGTTTCGAACCAGTTTTGGAACTCTTACGGAGTAAAAGTAGTCCATTTTTCATTGAACAGTTGCCTTTGATATATATATTAAGAGGTACATATTTTGCAAAATATAATTCTGGAGATACAGTCAAAATACTTCACAATCCCTAGACAATAATGAAGGTCTTAATAAAAAATACAATAGTGTAAAAATGTGTCCATGTGGCTATGTGCTAATATATGGGACTAATTTATTGTAAGAGATTTTATTACTTTTGTTATAAGGAACAGAAACTACAAAATTATAATAACACCATTTTATCGTGGTTATAGGGCCCACGTATTTTTCAAAAGAAATCAAGAAAAAGATAAATCTCATTCTCATTATCTTATCAAATGTCAAACCAGTCTAATTATTATAACGAAATTTCCGCTTAACTTCGGATGCATGAATACCAAACCTCCAATTTGATGAGTTTGCAGGTTTCCGCACGTTTAACTCTCAAGTGGTTGACGTGGGTATTTGTGAAGTTCATTCTCCTTGCCTGAGAAGGGAAACCTTTGTGTAGAAAGAACCAGATCAGAGAGCCACACAATCAGGTAGCAGGGTGTGAATCATTATAGGCAAGATGACAACACCTTGTCTCGGGCACTTGTTTTTCAATGAAACAAGCTGAAAGACGAAGAACCACAACGCAGGCCAACTAACAATAAATAGCCAGGCATGACACACATGGCTGCCAGTAAATCTTAGCTTTAAAAAAGTATACAAGTTTTCTGTGCGATAATAATGTGTAATTATACAAACCCGATGAATCAACTATCAAACTGATACGATCTTTTCTGCTTGGGTGCATGTGCATTGCTGCTGTTAGAGAATGCTTATTTAAGAGTTGTTAATTGGATGTTGTTAGTCGGGGCAGAGAAATAAGAACATTAGAATGGACATAGAGAATTCTGTACAAGCGTATTATTTGTTTTATATATTTGAAATATAATCATATTAGTGACATATTTAAACATAAAAATAAGCTACTCATACGTAATCACGCCAAGTGATTTACTTGTTACATAGGTATTTTCGTTTTCTGCTGCGCAATGTGAGGAAAGTTAAGAAACTTTCAGAAACATAAGTAAATTTAGCACCCCCGGAAACCTTTACATCTATCCATGTACATAAAACTAAGTGGCGTGTATGTTCTCCTCTATTTGCCCGTATTTTCAACCAATGTATTTTGATTTTTTTAAATGTACATACATACATACATATGTGGATATTTACTGTAAAATGTGAGAATTAGTTGTGGCAACCAAAAAACCCTGAAAATGGCGCTGCTTTTTAGATTTTTATTAATATTCGATTTTTTCTAATTTTTTCGTGATTTATCTGACCTTGCACTCTCACCAAATTGATTTAAACTTAATTTACGAGTGATAATGAAAAGAAAACCACGAATATTATGTACCAGAAATTATAGAAACACATTTTTTTATAATTTTACCCAAATTTAAACAAAAAAAATGTAAAGCGTGGCAAAGCCTAGCTGTGTTTAGGCTAGTAGTATATATTTATAAAACAAATTCACTTCTCGACGTCTCTACCCTCTGTACATAGATATTTTAAACTACGCAACGTGTTTTAATGCGGTTTCTAATAGAGAAAGAGAGCGAAAGCTCACTTGAAAGCTGATACGCTTTTTGTAGCCTAGAATCTAAAGAACTCTTTCCACATTCTTTTGATTTAAGTGTACCAAAATAATGTATGATCCAATTAGTCCTCTTTATTACTACTACAAAAAAGTCAGTGATGACATATAACTATATTATAAGGATAGAGATATATGCACAAACGTTTCAACGTCAAGTTACTGTGCTGTCTCGATTTTTGCAACCTCGATTCTTGCAACAGTCGATATTTGAACCAAAGTTTTAGAGTTTTTTTATGTGTAAATGAATTTGTTTTTTTTTTTATAAAATATGTATTCAGGATATTTTTTTATATTGTACATTAATAGTATAATGCGTAAGCTTTTCTAAAGTGTTATAAATATGTGTTCGGTGATTGCAACTTTTCGATTTTTGCAACAGGCAGGGCCTTACATCTTTATTTTTGCATGTAAGAGATTTCCTCCTTTGCTATATGAATACAAAGAATTCCACCTATGCCCGATAATTTCTCGGACAAGCACTCAAAAGTGTCCAAAGGAAAACATGAAAAAACTCAGTTTTCAATTCGTATGGAAATATGAGCGAAACGTGCAGAATTTATTTCTGCACATCAGATTACTTATATGTATGTACGTATGTATGTGATCACGGCGACAGCTCATATATGTAGGTAGGTATAGTTTCGGATAGGGAATTCTCTAGGGCCAACATGGAACCTAATGCCTCTTGTGACAAATTTTGGTACTAGATGAATTACATCGAATTATTACAGATCTCTAGCGGGAAGCAATTTGTAACGAAAATTCAAATTTGGTGGAAATAAAAATATGTTAAATCCAATTTATAGTGAAATATCAAGAAAAATTATGTCAGTTTTATTATAAGTGCTTGTGAAGTCCTCTGAAGTCTTAGTTTACTTGGAATCGTGTAATGAAATTTGTAGAAATACACAGAAATATGTACATATATTCATACATTTTCAGCTGTATTTCACTTCTCTGAATTTGTTTTAATTAATTCGTTAACAAACTATCAATATATCACTTAATATTGTTCATCACTCCTATAATTTTTTTTTAGAAGGGTGACAAAACAACGACTTTTTCGTGTAAAACTGGAGGATTATTACATTTTTTTAAAACAGTGTCCTACAAAAACTGTCACAAGTAAACTCTTGACAATCGCTTAAACTAAACTTGGACACATGCACTCGACATTCATACATTATTTGGTATTCAAAATATTAATTTTCTAATTAATTTAAGTTGTTTAAATCACCACTACATTTCAAAATGTCTATGCAAATTCCATTCCGCTAGCGAACTGTCAAAATTCGATGTAATTCATTTAGTACCACAAATTTCCGCCAGAAGTTTGTAGTCCCTAGTCAATTAGGATGAAACTTTACTTCATACACTGATGGACAAAATAATTCGGCACATAGATGTAGTCGGCTTAAAACGTTAATGAAATCCAAACGGCCAAACCAATTTAATGAAATTGTTTTTTTTTTATTTAAAGGTATGATGTTGCTTAAATTAAGCCCTATTTTAAACGGTTTCCAAAATCTAATTCAAAAAAGATAAAAACAATAGAACATAAACAACTCCAATTTGCATGAGCTAAGAACACAATCTTTATATTAAGGGAACGTGTTGAAAGTCTACCTCTAGTGTAATGTCAAAACGATGTATGCTGCCAGATCAGCAAAAGGGGGGCGTCAAACGGAGAGCTTGCACTTTGCACAGGGCACTCATTTGGCTTGGGCCGGCGCTGGCAACACGCCATGTTTTCATTGGTTGGAAAAATGGAAATTACACTGTATGTGGAGCTCGGATAGCTATTCAGACGATATTTGTAATCATCACATTAGTTAAGTTAAGCATGTCATTTACATAATAATTGCACCACCCAATACGAAATATCTTATAATTAAAAATATGGCGCAACAAAACTTATTGGTACCCGTCCTAGAGAATCATGGGCAGAGCGTGAGGCTCGCCTTATCGCTGACCCGGATGGATTCTGGATTCAGGTAAATAGAGAATCATTAATTAATCGTAAAGCTCGTCTTAGCATAAACCGGGACAGACAAAGAGTTCAGAGAGCTAGAGAATCCTCTGATGAACGAGAGACTCGACTTATCCCTGACCGGGATAGGCATAGATCTCAAAGTGCCAGATAATCGCCCGAACAGAGACACAAAACGGATTCAAAATAGCTGTAAGCATTGTAGTATAGTCGAACCATAATAGTAATATTTTTTTTTATTTATTTGTTATTATTTCTTTGCATGGACATGTGTCGAACTGATATTTAAAACACAAAAAAACTTCCCACTGGCAAGTATTCACACGTCCCGACTGCGCCATATGACCGACTAGGGCCTCCGGGGTTGGTAGGTTTGTTCTTGCCCCTTCAAATCGTTTGCGGTGGCGATATTTCCGATAGGCCCCGTGACCCGACAGGAACTGCGTAAGGTGGCATTTGCAGTTTCCGTGTGCTCTCTTTGTCCACGTTTCGATAGTTGGGATCAGTCTGTGGATCCATCTACCTTTGCTTGAGGTGTCCCATCTGGCTTGCCACTTTGTCATTGAGGTTACTCTTTCTTCTTTTCTTATTCTATTTACGCCAGTCTACGCGGTTTGTCGATCGCCTCAAGTAGACCCTATGCATCTCGTTTGCGAGAATGTCGATGGGGACAATACCAGCGATCACACAGGATGCTTCGTCCGAAATTGTTCGGAAGCTGCTGATTGTTCTAATAGCGCAGAGTCTGTATGCTGACGAAAGCCTTTTAGAGAGCACCCGCCCAGATTGGTGCAGAATATAGGATAATTAAGCTTAACACTCTTGAAAGCAGGATCCTTCTTGGATATCCGGCTCACACGATGTTCGGCAGCACACCAGATAGCTCTGGAAAGCAGTATTCTTCCCTGGGGGCAGACTGGTGCAGCATATAGGAGAATTGAGCTTACCACTCTGGAAAGCAGGATCCTTCTTTGGTACCCGGGTCCTACGATGTGCGGCAGCATACCAGATAGCACTGGTTGTCGAGGATCACTCCTAGGTATTTCAGACCTTTCTTGGACCTAACCAACCCCAAAGTTTGCATATTCCACGGTCTTTCGACTGGTTATTAAAATAGCGTCTGTCTTGTGGGCAGCTAATTGGAGGTCGGAAGATTCCAGCCAATTTTTGATCCTGGCGATTGCCTCGTTTGTGACGGTTTCCACATCGTGGATGTGCTTAGCCACCGTCACGACCGCGATTTTGTCGGCATAGCCGATAACCTTGACTCCATGTGCCAGCGTCAGTCTCAGTACTCCGTAGTACACTAAGTTGCATAGTAGGGGTCCAAGAACTGAACCCTGTGGAATGCCTACCGAGACGTCGTAATATTTAATACCATCGTCAGTCTGGTCTGGTTTCCTGTTGGTAACTGACGATTATCGTCTATCCTCTTCAAGTACTGCTGTGTGCTCATTCTATTAAAGTCTCTCAAAATGCAGGACCAGATCGCCGAGTTAAACGCGTTTCCAATGTCCAGCGTAACTACGGCACAGTATTTTATGCCGCCCCTCCATCTTGAACCCGTTATCGCTTCGATTGCTGTCTACCACCTCTTTGATGGCATCGATGGTAGAGCGCGACTCCCCGGCCACGCCGATTAGTCTGCCGTATATACGAGATGATGGTTCTCCAGGGGGCTTTTGGCTTTGGGTATTATCACCAGGTGTTGGCGTTTCCAGCAGTTGGGAGAAATTCCCTCTTCGAAGCAAATTTGCATCGTCGACTTAAAGAGCTCCGGTTTTTTCTCGACGGCTGCTTTGATGGCCTAATTGGGGATGCCGTCAGGGCTAGGCGCTTTTTTGCCCGCAACTTTCCCGCACGCATTCTGCAGCTCGGCGACAGTGACTGGTGGGATTTGTTCTGGACCAGATCCTTGTGTAAGAACGAATATTGTAGGAGACTTACTGAGGAACACGTGTCCTACTATCATTTCACTATCCATTTTATATGCTTCCCCCAGGGATCTAAGTCTGCTTCGTTGCATAGCGTTTTGAAGTAGTTTTCTTTGCTTCCCTTAATTGCCTTTTCCAGGTCGCGCCTAGCTAGCCTGAAGACTGCCAGTTTTTTCCTGGAACTCTGATCTACCTCTGGAACGATGGGATCTGCGACGTGCTTTATGGCAAATTTCCCTGAGATCCTTAATCTTGTCGTTCCACCAGTAGCAAGATTCTTCCCATCCGCTTATGAACCTCCTGGGCAGCGCTGCATAGCATGCTTTTGATATTGCTTCGATAAGTTTGCTCGACATGTTTTCTGCTGATGTAGTATTGGCTGGAAAGTCAGAGCTAAACTTTTCCTCAAATATTTCTTTATCGAAAGCGGTGTCCTTCCACTTAAGGCTCAACTATAATGCGCATGAGCGAGCATGAGCTAGTGTCAAATTTCAACTAAATGTTTCGTCATGTTTGCAAAAAAATCATGTCTACCCATAACTCTCATCTGCGCGCAAGTCCATATGTCAGACAATTTTTTGTTTCATTCAGCCGAAAAATGTCGTGTTCAATTATATGTGTATGTATGTATGTACGAATACCAACAGAATATCAGCTGATTTGCTCATTTTTCAAATTTGTTTTCTTGTCTGTGTTTTATCTGTCACATTCGCATATGCGCGGTGCAATTCATTTCGCACTAGCTCATGCTTAACGAAACATTTGTGTTTTGTACATGCTTAACGAAATGCTCGCAATCTTTCATGGACGACATTATAGGTTGCCGCTTAGGGGTGGGTGTATTCGTTAACTCACTCATGCGCGTTTGACAATAACTAATGCTCGCTCATGCTCATTATAGTTGACCCTTTAGGCCGATCGCCTGGTGGTCGCTGTGCGTGTATTCCTCACTGACACGCCATTTTGTTTTTGCAGTAGAGAGTCACTTCCGATGCGAATGCTTCTAGGAGGGCAACCCCCCTTGCGTCGGTGAATCTACTTCCCCATTCCGTAGTCCACGCGTTGAAGTCGCTGGCGATGATGACCGGGTGCTTTCTTCGTGCGTCAGCAACTATATCGTCTAAGAGCTTTAGGTAGTCCCTGTGTGATAGACTAGGGGGCGCATAGCAGCTATAGAAGTGGATAGCATTTATCCGGCGAGAGGCAACAAATTTCATTACGTTCATCATGCGTGGTTTCCACAGGTCCACATTGCTGCTTTCTTCGTTGTGCTCTCTGTGAAGTTGCTGCCATCTAAGGATTTGTACAACTCGCTGATGAGGGCAACATCCGCTTTCTTTTGACGTTTGAGCCAAAAGTTCTTGTGCGCTTGGCCGCGCAGTGACTTAAGTTAATTTGTATAACCTTCATCTTGCCTTATTAGCGAGGACCCTCCTGAGGACCGGACACCAAAAACACTTCGACTCGTGGGAGCAGTTCCTAGCTATGTGGCCTTTAGTGCCACATCTTTTACACATTTTGGACCGGCCTTGCTCACTCTTGCACTGGCGTGCGGTGTGCCCAAAAGCCTAAGCACCTAAAGCACTTTGTTAGTGCCGTGCGTTCCTGAATACGGCAGTTTATCTTTCCGGGCAAGCCAATCGTTGCAACTTGGGTGCCGCCATAGGCTTTGCGCAGACTTACTGTATCTGTTTCTTTAAGCCCCGTCAGCTGGGTCTGGGATGCTAATGCCTCGCAGATATTCACTTCGGTTGTTACCTCATCTATGTCCTTGATTTCTATTGTAACGCAGTGGGTCAGTGTTCTGACCTCTGCGTCTTTTTTTCCCAGGGTTGCGCCAATTATACCCTTAAACTGGTTGGCCTTTCCTCCCGCTCCTTTTTGTGTGCGACGGATTTTTGTCACCGATTCGCTGAGGTTGCAAAGCTTGGGATCTGTTTTAACCTTCCGCAGTATTTCCGCATAGGACAAGTCGCCCTTTGCTGCCACTATTGCGTCAAGTCTTGTTTTCTTCTTCGACGAGTAATTCCTTCGGCTACTATCGGCTGGTTTCGTTTTCGGCGGTTTAGGGGTTATTTGGTGTTGGACTTCCGCATTCACTCCTTCTTCGACCTTGCGAGAGGTCTGTTCTTTCTGGGTATTCTTTTTCCCCTTCGCTTCTGTCCGGTTTTGCCTCCGTTTTGGACTAGGGTATTCCCCGGATATTCGGCTCCAGTCTTCTTGTTTTTTCTGATTTTAAATTTTTGTTGATGTGTTCATGTTTTTTGGTCTCTGCTCAAAGCCGTTATCAATGTTCGAGTGTGTAGTCACCCGGGATCCCATGGTTGTCTATGCAAGTAGGGAAGCCATGCGAGTGTTGACACAAGCCCTTATGAGGTCGTGTGCCTAATCGGTGTTAACCAGGAGTGTTACATTTGGACCTACACAACCAACTTAATGGCGACGTGAGGATGGCATTTTGTAGGTTGAATTACGCTTTGTAGCCAGGTACCCCGGTGGCAATCCGGTGCATGAAAGTAAACATCTGAATTAAGGCTAATTTGTGTGGCTAAATATTAAAAAAAAATTATTTTCGTATTTGAGCTAATGATCAATTCATGCGTGAACCAGTTACTTAGGTCAAGATCCCAATTTATGTCAGAAAATAGATCCAAAGCACTTTGCGAGCCTTACGAGCAGTCATTCGCGAAAGCGGTAAGCCTGCTCTTAAAATTAAGTGCAAAACGAGAGTTGATATAAATCAAGAATAGAATGGATCGCAGCACAGAACCTTGAGGAACTCCCAAATTGAAAAAATCGAATCTCGCTTCTCTTACCACCAATCTTCACTCTTTGAAATCTGTTTGATAGTAAAATCTGCACCAGTCGAACATAAACCCACGAAAACCTTTTCATTTTCTCTAGCAGGATGGTATGGTTGACCATATCAAACGCCTTTGTGATGTCCATAAATAGGCCAGCAGTGAAATTTGTTCCATCAAGGTTGACGAATATATTGTAGCAAAAATTTAGTAGCGCGTCTTCGGTTGAAATACCTTCTTGAAAGCCATACTGCATTGGACTGAAAAAATCAAAAAATTAATAGAGGGATATAAAGGTTCTGGAAACACCATCAATCAACTCCAAAGTGGTAAAACTCGACCGACTATCTCTAAAGGGGATAACGAACAGATGAAATTTTACACTGTGCTGGGTCCCCGGGCTACTCTTGTTCAGGCAACGAATTAGCCAGCAAGGGGGCGGGTTTGCCATTGGCACTGATTCAGGAGACACCTAATGACGAAAGCCATCAAAGACACCAATCACAGGTGGGCGCAGTTAGATGCATACAGATCATCAAAGTCAATATGGCCTGCACTAAATACGACTAATGCTATACTGGAGTTAAACAGGAAACACATTAGTAAAATTATAGACGCAATAACGGGACACTGCTCATTTCTTCAACTGCCTCGAAGATCTAGGTAACACAAGTATAAAAGAATTCCAGAATAGGATACGCAATAGGATCAACGGGACAACTAGGTTGGAACAATGCCAGGAAGTGACAGTACATTGGACCAAAACGGTCTAAGTGGAGCTTACTTTTAAGTCTTAAGCGAATAGGCTTGGTAGCTGAATGGGAATGTTTAGATTCAAAGTCTAGTTTGGTATAGTGGTTGCATATGAAGCAATCACCTATGTTGTGCGTTATATTGTGCAGCTATTTCACAACTGGAGGCGATCTACATTTGTTAGCGGACTCCGAACGGAGTCAGACAGTCTGTCACTCTTTGAGCAGTTATACTGTTTGAACATTCCCACATTCGATCTACAACTCATACTTTTATTTCAATATTTGAATACTTACAACGAGATGAAAATATGTACTTAAAGCTAACATAGGAGTCTTAGTATTGTAAGACTTTTCAAAGACTTTCGACAGTATTGAAAATTTCATACTTCTCAGGAAATTAAAACAATTTCTCTCACTGACATTTTTACAAGCTTACCTACATGACTGCATTCAAACTGTAATTACTGAAATCGAAATGTCCTCACCATTTCTAACAAATGTAGGGGTGCCCGAGGCCTCTGTTTTGCAGCTTTTGTTATATACATTAAATCAATTCATCATTATTATTCTGTAATGCTACAACTGACACTAGCCTGTGATACCTACATAACACTCTGCTCAGGTGCTATATAGGTCGATCAAACTACGTCTTTTCAAAAGTCTAATAATGCTAAATTTTTACATATAATTACTTTGTCTATTCCTATGTTGACTGTGTATGCAAAACAAGATTAAATGTTGCCTTTAATGACTTCGTTTTATTTATAACTAGCTCAATCATGCTCGCCTTGCTTCGCCCGCAGTAAATCGAAAAATTCGTAATATCGAGTAAATTTTCTTTGTACGAAACGTTTAATAAATGTACAAATATTGTTTCTGCACAGTAACAAAAAGTTAGTATCTACCGGTTACACAACAAACACAGAAAATGCATACACAGTCCCCAGTCAAGGGAGCAACTCCTGTGTGTCCTTTTTCTCTAAGGCAACAAACAAAGTCGTTATATCGAGTGTCAACTTTTTTTACTCGTACGTTATGTAGAGACACTAATGCATTTGGAAAAGTGCACGTTATATCGATCATTCGTTATACCGGATCACCACTGATCCTATACATTTTGCATGTAGTCAACGATTTTTCTCATGTTTTGAACTGTTAATTTGCGTATTAATATACATATTTACATCCATAAAATGTAATTAAAAAGCCTTGATCAGTGATATGTAATATTTATACTATTATCTGTGCTATACATACATATGTTCATACCTGCGAGTAAAAATTAGTAAGTTATATGTGCATTTGTCTTCAATAATACGTATGTAGGTACCAACATAATGTTATTTTTGCAGTAAAAATAGTTCTTTGTATAAATTTGCGGTTGTACGATGTAAGGTTAATAAATGCAAATATTCCTTCCTATTTACTTGGAGCAGGCTACGTAAAGCTGTCCATGCGAAAAGCATTAATTTATTTGTTTAAAATTTAGCAGTTTGAGCTTGAGCCTTATAGCAGAATTTAATTGGAAACTGCAGCCTTTTAAAAAGAATGGGTTAGTCCGACAATATCATCGATATTAGTTTAATAAATACATTTCCACATGTGCCTGGTCCTGTTATAAAAATCGCTTCAATTACATTAGGTCTTAAAGATTTAACCAGTAACCTTGTTCCATTGCACAGCTTTGGCGGACATACATTTCGCAGTAAAATCATTTGCATTCCTACTTTTAAAAAAATTAAGTGGCAGGGCAGACCCGCTGGATTTGTGGAATTTAAAAATTCTGTTGGAAAATTTACTGAATCGTTGAAGTATAGAATAGCTCAAGTAGTATGAATACAGTCGTATATATATGTATACATACATACCCACAGAATGATAGTGGCAATGATATCCACTCATCGTCATTTTCAATTCATTTTTATTAAATTAATTCATACCATAACTTAAATACTACACAAAAATGCTTTTCTTTTTTATTTTTTTTTTCATTTTCAGTATCCACTCATCGTGTTCGCATTGTATTGCAAATAATATATATTTTGTGTTGTAATAATGTTATAACTTTTCTCTAAGATAACGTACAGAGGTAATATATACACCAATGGATTTATCAATGAAAGTTCTACATAGACACGAAAATTAAATGTTGGTGAGAGTAAAGAAAAATAGAGATAAGCCCCCGAAAAATGGGGAAAAAATCGAATGAATATTTCTTTTGTTTATTTTAAAGATTTTTGTTAAGAGAAACTTAAAATTTGGTATAGAAAAAACTTCGCAGCAGAATTCTGCATCTGCATTAGAAAACTGCACTCAAATCCGTTTGGTAGATTCGGAAATTTCGTGGCAGATAATTTATGTATCGGATCTGACTTCTCTTTTATAGAACTAAGTGATGTTCCTAGGTGATGTAATGTATCTCATCTTCATTCTTTAAGTTTCGATGTATCTCTAGATATTCGTAATACCGATGTGTTACTTTCATGACATGCTAACATTTGTGTTCAACTCGCAGCTTAGGCGTAATTTTACTACGATTCACACATTGCATTGGAGAACAGTCTTTCCTCATGTTCGCAATTCACCTGCGGAACCGCCTATTGTATTAATTGAAGGCAATAAACAACCACAATCAAACACAATCGCCGAATTCTAAAGAAAACTTTGTATCCATCTCTCTGAAGACAGTACCATGAATAAAAATTTACTCATTATTCCTTTTTTTTATTAATCTGTTTCTATCATTCATCTCTTTTTAGTAATTTAATTTTACCTCATTAACTTAATTTCTCTGAATATGTGATTTTTTTTATCTGAAAAAATTACTTAATTTCATTTGAACATTAACCCTATCTTACTAATGCTGAGCGCTTACTAGAAACTATACTATCATACATTTATTTTGTCCCAGAGAATTGTAAAATTAAGTTACCAATTGAGATAAGTTAGCTTGCGTTACTTTCCGTTTTGGGAAGTCTAACAGCCAGAATGTCATTATTGAGTTGTTGTTTATGTTTGAGTTATTTTCAAGTTATTGCGACATATACATATATATACATATATTATATATGAGTTACTGGTTAACCAATTAGTTCCTAAGACCTTTGTTAGTTACCGCATTCATCCCACGTAAATACAGCTAAGTATTAGGTTAAGGTTCTGGAGAAAATAGGTCAGTTTTGCCTTATGCTTATGTTTATGTTTCCCATTTCCTTTAGCGCGCTTGGGAGCAATACACCACAACTGTACATAATGTAATTTTTTATTGATGGTTGTAATTTAGACGAACGTTATAAATTCGTACGGATGTCTTATTTCTTTTCTATTTTCCGCATGGCATTTTAATCCATTTTCCATAGACACAATGAAATCTCAATACCATTAGATATAATATATTTTATCCATGAAAGGCGTGTCTCCCATGTCCGACCACAATGATAGATGTCCTTATTTTACAAAAGCCACTAAATTCATTTGAAAAAAAAGTTATTGAGAATCACAAGGAAAGGGAGAGCTCTTTGCGAAATTAAACAAATTGGAGCCTTATGTGTCCAGTCACAAATTTCAAAAGTCAAGCCCCCAAAATAGTTTGACTGCTCCGTTCAATAGATTAAACATTATATCAGAATCATCCTCACCCTAACCCAATAAATTCGACTAAACGAGAAGCCACCCTTGCATTAAACACTGTATACAAAGTAGCAAGGTATTCGCTTGGAGCATCACTATCATCATTTCCTTCACAGGATATCAATTTACTGATTGAAACCAACAAAGAGGAGAAAAAATGGGAAGAGATCTTCCCCAAAAACATGAATGGAGTTTCCTTTAACCTACTAGTGGTACCATAAAGTTCCCTACAGCAGTGTCAATAAAAATTCTCTTGGATTTTATTAAATTGAGATTAAAATATCCACCAGTCTATTGTTGAACCGATATGAGCGAATGTATGTACATATGGTTGTGCCTACATATATATATGTTGCATTCTGGGGGATGATTTGTAGTCAGTCAGAGTAAGATTTGGACGATTGAGTGATTAGAGATGATCACCTTCTTCTTCAATTGGTTAGCAGAAGCAAGGATAATAGACAAAACAATGTAATGGAATTGTTCCCGACTTTGTTCGTTTCTTATTAAGGGAAAACAGCTATCGAAGCAAAAAGGGAGGAGAATTGTTGATCCTCTTATTATTCTATTATGTGCTTATGTACACCCTCGCAGTGTCAACTTCACTTGAGGCTCTTGCCTGGTAGCATTTATTGACTACTTTACCACCACCGCTTCGGTTTGGGGAGAAGTTCCTGCCCTCAACCTCTTTAAGCTTAAGTGAAAATAAAAGAATGGAATGTCCTGTGGTATGCGAATCTTGCACGCAATAATAAAAATACTTATATTCGTGGTACTGTGAGTTGGGTTCTATCCTTGTCAGTTCGTTCTATACCCTTATTCATTAATAGTATATAAATATAATAATTGACTAATTCTGTTAGAACTATGCAATGAACTTTCAGTGGCATTCTTTGTGTCCGCTTATTGTGTCCTTAAATTTGTCGAATTAATGCACACCAGTGAGTGGGTACGCCAATGAGTCGCAGATATTAAAGGATATTAGAGAAATAAATGCAGAGGGAAGTTATTAGTCTATGACTGTATTGGGGGTGTAAATATGCCTTTATAAAGTGATAATGTAAGGATATCTATTTTTATTATTTAGAAGATGAATAATGGAACTACTTAATATGGTATCGGTATTGTTTATTATTTAATCCACAAATATTGTGTATTATGACAACAAATACTGTCGTGGTGGATATTCCATATAAGCAAAGATTTTAGCTAACTCTAGCAGTACATTTTAACGGTTATTTTTCAGGTAATTGTTGTGTTTGTTTTTGTACATAATGCATGCGTATTGGGGACATTCCCCTTTCGGTGTTGCTCTTGAGTTTAAAAAAAGGACAAAAATGCAAGTTTGTTATAGTAGAAGAAAGCCCCTAGGTGAGCTTTACGGGAGGAAAGGGTGTTACAAGAACAAAGAAGGTGGACGATGTGTCCCTTCTCTCTCTTTCACTGGTGGGACTGGACCGGACACACCATATGTGCAGGATGTGCAATTGCACAGAGCGCAAAGCGCTCAGAGGCGCCAAAAAGTCAGCATAAAAAATCGGACTAAGACGTTAAGTGAAACGTACGAACAAAAAATTTGTGCACGTCTCGCTCAAAAATTTGCATAGGAAAACATCTCAAAATGATAATCTCAGTTCTCAATTCAAAAAAATCGTGCAGAATTTATTTCTGCAGGTATGAGATTTGCTTATTTGACGTACTTGTTTAAAAACGAGAGTGAGTAGAATTCTCGACTTTCAAGATTTGACTCGTTGTTACACACGCAAACAAGCTAGAAGAGAAACAAAATCTGAGAGAGGAAATCCTGAAGGAAAACACATTGTTGAGTCGGTTGGTTTTACATTTTCATTATAAATATGTTATTGATTTGGTAGGATCTGGATAAAATAAACACAAACAGTAAATATTTGCAAAGTCCAGTGCTAAGGTTTCAGAAAATACTAAACATTATTATGTTCAATTCACTGAGCGGATTGCTAGTAGTCTTGGAATAGAATGTAAATATTCATAAGCTCACCATCCAGTCAGCAAAAAAACTTTATGTTGATGAATGTTTCGAAACAATTTTTAATGATAATGATAACGATTTGATGTACATAGTTTTATTTCAAAATACCAAATAAAGCGATTCAATCAATCACAGAAAGCTATGAACAATTTAAGGGATACAACACAAAATGTGCTAAGCCTTAAGTCAAAAAAGTTAGCTTCTTAAATTGAAATGCCAAAACTGAGGACCTGTCGAGCTGTACGCTGTCATTACGGTATAAAGGTATATTCAATTGATATAAATATTGTACTTTAACTCTCCACTTTCATGTTTTATAATGGGTATAATTTTTCAACTTAAGATGAGAGTTGATTGATTTACTTTTTGTATATAACGTAAGTACATGGACCAAGTGACAAAATATATATTATTGTACTGTACTTAAGATATTTTACAACGCGTTTGCCTTGGGAAAAACCAAACTAACAGGTGAACGTTAGAGAACAATATAATGCACAGCCTAAGCGGCCCAGATCCAGCTCCGACTGCATATATATTATTAAATGATTAGTCGACTACCAATACTGCATTGAAATATTGGAATTTCACTTAATTCGGCATTTTGTTTAAAATAAGTTAAAAGTACTAACCATTTTCAATTTCATTTAAATTTAAAGTTAAAACCAAATCATACATTTTTAACTGCACTTAAGGTGGAATCTGAAATTTCTGAATGTATGTTTAGAGAAGTACTTTGAAGTAGGATGATTTTTTAACCCGCCATTGATGAAGCAAATTTCACTTTGATCAATGGTGATGCCGGTCTCACTCACCGGGGTTTTCAACTAAAGATTTTATCGAAAATTAAATCGATTTATTCTAATTTTTGTTCGTATTCTACGTACACAACGTAAGATAAGATTTGATATACTAATACAAAAGATAACTACAAGCAGCTGCAGAGGCACTGTAAATTGCTAATCAATCTATTTCCTATTTAAAAGTTGAACAACTTTTTCTAAATAGCAATACAAATTGGGTTGCAATAAAAGTTAGCTTTGTTATATCTTTAAGGAAGCGTATATTCAATAAACAGATAAATCATGAACTGATTTCCGTATATTAGATTTCGTATTGCTTATACATAATATCTATGTTTAATTTTTATTCTACACACTTGTTATTTTTATAGAAGTTAAAAAGTTAAGCTAATAGATTTTCGTGCTTCGATGGTACTGCTGCGTATTTAAAAGTGAATTAATTAAATGATATAATGATTAAACCTAATTAAAATTCACCCTCAAAAAATTACGCTCAAAACATTTATCACAAAACTATAAATGTTGGCAAAATAATTGATAAATGAGTATGAGACCAGTAAGTATTAGTCTGCATACAATTGGAAAATGAAAGAGAGAAATGGATTACTGAATGAACGGAAATATCGAAGGGACCACCCCTTCAGTTTGCCGACTGAAGGGATTAACGTGGGGTAAGATCGGATGGGCTTCACAGGAATAGGTTTTACTGCTTGTTATTGCTGTCTTCCTTTTGGGAAAATTAACGATGTTCAACCATCAGTGCAGTGCATTTCATTTATAACACAGGATGCCAGTGATGAATTTAATTAGGAAATAATTCATTATCTGCTGATTTGCGTATAGACTATTTCAGTTAGGGAACATTTAAGTAATGCCTCATTTTTGAATTGAATATTAGTAAAGATGGAAGAGTATTTGCCACAAATATATAATATAATATAACTACTGGTTTCCTTGCTATTGGTAGTAGGTATATATGCCATAATTAGAAATTAAGATTTTAATATTATAGAAAAAGAAATTAATTTTTACCGCGCATTAGTCTTTGACAATATATAAAAGTTATCACAATTTCGATTACGTGTTCTGCTTTGTTTTTTAATAAAATTAAATTGTTATTTCTGTCCTGTTCGCCCTAAAATTCCTACTTGAGTAATACTACCTAAGTACAACAAAAATCTTGTTAACCGATTCTTGTAATAAGTCTAATAATTATGTTATTCTTTTTGCAAATTATGCTGGATACGCCGTGCATATATATAAATATATACTTTTACAAGCTTCTGCCAAACGGCTGTCACGCCGAATTGTGAGGCGGCCTGAATCCCTGGTAGCTGCCAAATCAATTGATGCCATCAGTACCCGTGAATGAATAACCATCCTCTCATACCAATCACATATGCAATGAAGCACTACCCTTCAGGATAGGATGCGGGACATAAGCTTTGCATTGAGGTTTTGATTGGGTTCCAATATCGGCGGTGTAATTATACTGTTCACCGACTACGTGTACTTTATCTCTTCACCATTCAATATGACAACCATAATTTATGGGTACATGTCTTGTTGAAGATGACATGAGAACCACCTCGCCGCATTCGCGAGCCATCTTTGGATTGTGAATTGCGGATTGGGGATTATAATTCCATTTCATGTTTTGCGAAAAGTGTGTACATACAGCACTCGTAGTGCACTGTACGGTTCAGGGCTCTTGAAAGCGATTTGCCAATATGAATGATGATGACTCTTCTATGGTTAGCTACAAAATTGAAAAGGTTTGCCACCATGCACATACTGGATAACACACCTACCTTCGTCCAATCGCATGTTAGATAGATTGATTTGATTGCAGAAGAGTTAAAATAAAGTGGTAATTAAAAAAAAAGGAAATTGCACATGCGATCATATGTAACTCACATACATATTTCTTCTTCTCCTTCGTGTGACGCTACAGTCCGGGTGGACCTGGCACTTAACTAGTGGAACACCGACGGTCATCAACACGCGTCGATTGCGCTGTCCCACAGATTCAGATCTTTGGGACGGAGTTATGTTGTCCATGTCCAGGCCTATGTCGCTGTTAAGTTTGTACACTTACTTCGAATCTTCTCCTCCAGATCAACACAAACAGGATCAAAGTTCGCACGCAGAACTTTTCCCTCATAGAAATCGATGACCAGCTTTTTCAGTTGTTAATCAATGTCTCATATAAAGTCACTTTGTCGTTCGAGAGATGTCTCTATTGCTCAATTGCCCCTTGATCCCGAAGAAAGCCGTTTGATCTCGGTACTGATGCAGAGCCAAGAGAGAGAGAGAGCTCGACGGACTTCTCTATTGAGTTCTAGTGTTATTATCTTTGGAATGACTTCTAGTGTTGGAGTGTAAGTTTTTCACCATCTTCTGGTAAGTATGGTAAGGAAGTCACACGACAGAGCTTCGTCTCCGACTTTGATGGAACAGTGAGAATTCCCCATCGTCATCCTGCACAACCTGACTATGTAATGTTAGGAATGTTAGAACAAAGCATGGCGAAAATCTGGTCGATGGTGTACTTCCTTTGCCTGAAGCCACACTGATATGGACTCATCAGATTGTTTATAAACGGTTTTAAGTAATTGGCGCAGTCTCTTCTCCCCCAAAGGGAAACCCCTTTCCCCTTTCTCGTGGTTAGGGCAAACGATATGGCCATTCTGCTCGTCGGACATGATTTCTTCCAACCATATCTTACATATGAGGTGGTGAAATCGATCACTCAAATCATTATATTGCTATTTCTCATTGGCAAACCATGGGGTTTTCCGTGGTTGCCCTAAAACGCAGCTGATCAATAGCAGTTTCATTAATGACCCTGGGCAACGCCTCCAGTATTCTCCGATTGTTTATGCAGGCGGCGTCGAAAAGAGTTTCGTGGCGTTGTTCTGTCTTAGTTCTTACCTTGGCTATAACAAATTGAACTGGTAAGAGTCTCCGTTGGCTCTTCGGAATGTTCTTAAATCAATAGTGGCGAAGGAGTGCCTGCAGTGGATCACAACGGGATCAATCTTAGTAATCCCTCTCCAGTGTCTCAGTGTCTCCGATAGAAATTCCACATGGTCGTGAGCCATGTATGCCGAGCCTAACCATATTATGGTTCCACCTACCTCCAGGCATACGGTGACTGAGTCGCGATCGCTGTAGTTGGAGAGAATATGAGTATTCAATGACTTTTTTTTATAAGAATGCAGGCTCTACGCCTACCCTCATTCCTTACATAGAAAAAGGTTGTAGTGTTGAGTCCACGAATTATATCGTTAACTGTCCAGAGTTCCTGGACCAGGACAATATCCTCTCCGATGGTGTTGATTCGAAGTAGGTTGAATGGTGTTACCCGGAGAATGTTACCCGACAGCCAGGGTAACGTGTCCCTCTCTTTTACAGGCATTTTCTCCACCACTGTTGTGTTGATCTCATCATCGGGGTCAGACTCAAGTAGTGAGTCCTACTGGCTATTGGGGGGGTGCTGGTTAGCTCAAGGTCAGAAAGGCCGGTGGAGTTTGGATGGGGGTTAGTGCAGGCAAGATGGAACCCACCTCTATCGGTACCAAACTGGTTTCAGGAGTTTCCCCCGCGATAGAGGAAATAGTCAGTATATTATCGACAGGTGTTGGCCCGTGGGGTTGTGGGTATGTGCGTCGACTCCTAAGCACTTGGACCTACCTGTCTAGGTTCGATTCCTGGTACGACAAGAAATACTTTTCACGGCCTCACCTCTTTCGAGCCACTGACAACACTAGAAAAAGCTTCTCAAACTTGGCCGTTCGGAGTCGGCATAAAACTGTAGGTCCCTCCCACTCGTGGTAGAACAATAGCACGCACAACACGAGTGGTTGCTGAGAAGCTACGTCCTGGTCCTCTACGGGCTGTAGCACCACCCATATTATTATTATATTATTATTATATTATTATCGACAGGTATGGCAGTGAAGGGAGGCTGTTCCCCTTTCGCAGTTTCCCCCCATCAATTTTATATACCATTAAGGTAATTGACCCAAAGCCATAGTGGATGACACCCTCCGATTTGGCGAGACAGCCCAATGATTCCTTGTTTATTACAATCACTACGGCCCTGGTTTCTCCCTTCAATTCTTTCAACGTTGCGACCATCCAGTGGCACGATCCGGATTGCGGAGTTGGATTGTGGCGGGATCCAAGTGCGGGTCCTTGGTCTACTGGGGATTTGATCCCTCTTACGACTTCGAGCCGCGCAACTTTCCACACCTCTCCCAATCAGTTTATGGGTATTTCGAAAAGGTCAGCCGACCTTGGGCATGTAAAGAACATCCGTCGTGCCCTACAGGTACAAGGCCTCCGTTTTCCAACACCAGGCTGAGATAGATGTCGGTAATCTTCGGCTTCACCTTCTTCCCATTTAATAGAGAGATACTGCAGTCAGCGTCACCTATATATCTAATACGGCGTAAGTGATGTCGCTTTTCAGCACTTCAACATACGGCCTACAGAGTCTACTAACAAGATTTAAATTTCCACCACGCTTTCTGCCTTTTGGGCTCCGAGGGTGACGCCTCCGATGACCTGACGCATTTGGACGTTGTGCCCATAGTAGCGTCCGCCTCTTTAGCTTGGGCAACTAATATAGTAAGAAACCAACTATATCAGTTGCCCAAGATAAAGAGCGCTTGTTATTGTCATTTAGCTTCTCAGGGGGAATGCCCTTAAGGCGCTCCAAACCTGGGATGCAGAGCGCCTCTCCTGTTTTGTAAGAAGGTCCTGCGGCATTCGAGGAGGAGGTAGCTCCGCGGGCAGAGGTTGCATAGTCCGTGCGGGAACTCTCATTGGGAGTTACAGTGAAGGATTTGGGTTTTTGTGTGTGAGGATTCACGCGGCTTTTGACAGTATATAAGGCGGTTTGAGCCGCCTTATCCGACAGCACTTCATGAGCCGAAGTTTTTCGGAAACCGGTGAAATAGCACCGGTTTCTTTTTTTATGGTTTTTGGAATTTTTGTTCAGGTCCCACGAGTAGTGGGGACGGTTGTGCGGAGATCCACATTACACAGCTAAGGCAGAATAAATCTGGGGATTTGCTACGTCTTCCGGATATTCCGTTCACGACTAAGCTATTTTCGAGTGGGCCCCAGCCAAGCTGATCCTCGGCACGGTTCGTATGACACCTTTATCTAGCCCACCGGAGAGGAGAGGGAGAGATGGCTGCTTGTGGGAGGAAGAGAAGGGTTGTGTTCAGGGTACGCAAGAATTTTTGCTTCCCTGTTGTAGATATTCGAAGAAGACACACCCTCACTTGATTGCTATGAATAAAGTTGATTACAATTCTAAGACACGGTCTTATTGTTCAATGTTTTATTCCGGATGTAATCTGAAATAAAACCTTGAACTTGAAACCCAAAATGTTGACAGGCGGAAAGAATAATAAAAAATTACGCTGAAGTATATGCAATATAATGTAACGAGTTTAATGTATAGTTATGATGGGCATTCTATTATATTGCAAGTGATCATTTACATTTTCCATTAAAACATATTGCAAGTGAGCATTTACATTACACCCCAACATTATGGTTGCATCTTACCAAAGAAAATGCATGGTATTACTCGAGCTGCAAAGAGGCTATCAGGTTGAGAGAGTTGAATTTCCTGGCATACAAAGCCAACCCTACTGAGGAAAACCGGAATAAGTTTAACTATCCGACGTGTGAAATTCTCCTATGATCAAAAGTTGAGGCAAAAAAACTTTTGGTCATTTGTAAAAAACATAAAGAATTCCACCTCGTCTTCAATTCCCACGCTCATTTACAATGACATTCCAGTTGTCAGCTCTTTAGACAAAGCCAATCTGCTTGCGGCGCATTTTGCAGCCAGCTCAACACTGCCAGATTCCAATATGTCTCCACATGTACTTGAGAGCGTTGATTTCACCATGGGAAAAATCTATTTCCGCACTCGTACAGTTGCAAGAGTACTTAAAGATCTCGACGTGCACAAATCCGCTGGCCCGGATGGTATTCCCCTTATACTTCTGAAGAGGTGTTCTTCTGCGCTGGCAAAACCATTGCGTAAGCTTTTTCATCTATCCTACTCTTTAGGTCTCTTTCCGAGCAGATGGAAAACAGTCATGGAAACGCTGATAAATCGTCAGCTTATGAAATATCTTGAATCGCGGAAACTTCTTAATGACCGGCAGTACGGTTTCCGTAGTAACAGGTCCACTGGTGATTTGATAGCTTATCTCACCGAAAAGTGGAACACATCTTTGCATAATGCAGGTGAAAACAAGATCGTTGCACTTGATATTTCTAAGGCATTTGACAGAGTTTGGCATCAAGCTCTTTTGTCGAAAATGCGTGCATATGGTATCGATGAATCTCTTCTTCTATGGATTAGAAATTACCTTTCGAACCGTTCAATTCAAGTTGTTTTCGATGGGTTCAAGTCTGATATCCACCAAATAAATGCTGGTGTACCCCAAGGCTCTGTTCTGTCTCCGACACTCTTTCTCATTTTTATTAATGATCTCTTGTCTGCTACTTCTAATCCAATCCATTCCTTCGCTGATGACAGCACCCTCAGCTTTTCATATTCGTTCCGAGACTCACGACCCTGCCCTTCGGCCGTAGAATTGGAACGGCAGCGTATGTTAAGCTCCTTGAATTCCGATCTTGACAGCATAATTAACTGGGGAAACAACAACAGAGTGGAATTCAATGCTTCTAAAACTCAATGCTGTCTGCTGTCACTCAAGCGAACCCTTGTTAATCAGCCATTATCCATGAATGGTGCTTGTGTCGATGAAACCGGAAAGCTTTCCATCCTTGGTATGTGTATCAACAGAACACTTAGTTGGAACGATCACATATTTGAGGTCGCCAAAAATGCTGCGAAATGTTTAGGTTTCCTTAATCTCTGAAAACCCTCTGATTTGGCTTTCATTTATAAGGCGTATATCCGCCCCAAGCTTGAGTACAACGCTCATATCTGGTCTGGTGCCCCAAAGACCACCCTGCACCTACTAGATAGAATCCAAAAGCGAGCGATAAAACTTATAGGAGACAACAATGTCGCAAAGTCATTAGAAGCGCTCGAACATCGACGTACCGTTTCTTCTTTGTCCGTATTTTATCGCTATTTCAACAAACGATGCTCAAGTGAGCTAGCCAACTGCATTCCTCCTCTCCATGAATTCACCCGCAATACTCGTCTCGCCAGGAATGCTCATCAGTTTACCCTTAAGCCTACTTTCGGACGCACAGTTAAATTTAGAGACTCGTACTACGCGAATTTGGAATGCTCTTCCCAGCCCTATATTTCCCACAGACTACAACCCGCAGATATTTAAGACCAATGTGCACAGGTGCCTCCTCTCCTTGGCCCTGGCCAAATGCCAGGATGAACTTAACAGAAAGGAGGCCGATCGACCCATCTCAGGGAAAAGGTGGATGATAAAATTCTATAACTAGCGATCAAAAGGTGGGATACTATCAATAGCCCAATATCAATAGAACTAAACTCGACAAACTCCTTCAATGTGGCAACAGCCTACTAAGGATGGTAGTCGGAGCTCTACCGGGACATAACCATCTGAAATATCATGAAACAAAAATGGGACTATCCCATGACTGAATATGCAGCCACTCCTCACTATCTCTAGTGCTGCCTCAGCCTCAACCAACTCAGACACATGACCATGAGAGAATTCTTCTTCCAGTACCTGCAAGAACTCAACTCACTTTTCATAAGGATTTTCAGCTTCATAAGGATGTCGGGCTGGTTGGACGAAGAAAGGTCTTCGGTAACTGCTATTCCAATGTCTCGATTATATTATCGACAGGTGTTGGCCCGTGGGGTTGTGGGTATGTGCGTCGACTCCTAAGCACTTGGACCTACCTGTCTAGGTTCGATTCCTGGTACGACAAGAAATACTTTTCACGGCCTCACCTCTTTCGAGCCACTGACAACACTAGAAAAAGCTTCTCAAACTTGGCCGTTCGGAGTCGGCATAAAACTGTAGGTCCCTCCCACTCGTGGTAGAACAATAGCACGCACAACACGAGTGGTTGCTGAGAAGCTACGTCCTGGTCCTCTACGGGCTGTAGCACCACCCATATTATTATTATATTATTATTATATTATTATCGACAGGTATGGCAGTGAAGGGAGGCTGTTCCCCTTTCGCAGTTTCCCCCCATCAATTTTATATACCATTAAGGTAATTGACCCAAAGCCATAGTGGATGACACCCTCCGATTTGGCGAGACAGCCCAATGATTCCTTGTTTATTACAATCACTACGGCCCTGGTTTCTCCCTTCAATTCTTCCAACGTTGCGACCATCCAGTGGCACGATCCGGATTGCGGAGTTGGATTGTGGCGGGATCCAAGTGCGGGTCCTTGGTCTACTGGGGATTTGATCCCTCTTACGACTTCGAGCCGCGCAACTTTCCACACCTCTCCCAATCAGTTTATGGGTATTTCGAAAAGGTCAGCCGACCTTGGGCATGTAAAGAACATCCGTCGTGCCCTACAGGTACAAGGCCTCCGTTTTCCAACACCAGACTGAGATAGATGTCGGTAATCTTCGGCTTCACCTTCTTCCCATTTAATAGAGAGATACTGCAGTCAGCGTCACCTATATATCTAATACGGCGTAAGTGATGTCGCTTTTCAGCACTTCAACATACGGCCTACAGAGTCTACTAACAAGATTTAAATTTCCACCACGCTTTCTGCCTTTTGGGCTCCGAGGGTGACGCCTCCGATGACCTGACGCATTTGGACGTTGTGCCCATAGTAGCGTCCGCCTCTTTAGCTTGGGCAACTAATATAGTAAGAAACCAACTATATCAGTTGCCCAAGATAAAGAGCGCTTGTTATTGTCATTTAGCTTCTCAGGGGGAATGCCCTTAAGGCGCTCCAAACCTGGGATGCAGAGCGCCTCTCCTGTTTTGTAAGAAGGTCCTGCGGCATTCGAGGAGGAGGTAGCTCCGCGGGCAGAGGTTGCATAGTCCGTGCGGGAACTCTCATTGGGAGTTACAGTGAAGGATTTGGGTTTTTGTGTGTGAGGATTCACGCGGCTTTTGACAGTATATAAGGCGGTTTGAGCCGCCTTATCCGACAGCACTTCATGAGCCGAAGTTTTTCGGAAACCGGTGAAATAGCACCGGTTTCTTTTTTTATGGTTTTTGGAATTTTTGTTCAGGTCCCACGAGTAGTGGGGACGGTTGTGCGGAGATCCACATTACACAGCTAAGGCAGAATAAATCTGGGGATTTGCTACGTCTTCCGGATATTCCGTTCACGACTAAGCTATTTTCGAGTGGGCCCCAGCCAAGCTGATCCTCGGCACGGTTCGTATGACACCTTTATCTAGCCCACCGGAGAGGAGAGGGAGAGATGGCTGCTTGTGGGAGGAAGAGAAGGGTTGTGTTCAGGGTACGCAAGAATTTTTGCTTCCCTGTTGTAGATATTCGAAGAAGACACACCCTCACTTGATTGCTATGAATAAAGTTGATTACAATTCTAAGACACGGTCTTATTGTTCAATGTTTTATTCCGGATGTAATCTGAAATAAAACCTTGAACTTGAAACCCAAAATGTTGACAGGCGGAAAGAATAATAAAAAATTACGCTGAAGTATATGCAATATAATGTAACGAGTTTAATGTATAGTTATGATGGGCATTCTATTATATTGCAAGTGATCATTTACATTTTCCATTAAAACATATTGCAAGTGAGCATTTACATTACACCCCAACATTATGGTTGCATCTTACCAAAGAAAATGCATGGTATTACTCGAGCTGTAAAGAGGCTATCAGGTTGAGAGAGTTGAATTTCCTGGCATACAAAGCCAACCCTACTGAGGAAAACCGGAATAAGTTTAACTATCCGACGTGTGAAATTCTCCTATGATCAAAAGTTGAGGCAAAAAGTGCTTCAATGTCCCAAAGGTAGCAAAAACTTTTGGTCATTTGTAAAAAACATAAAGAATTCCACCTCGTCTTCAATTCCCACGCTCATTTACAATGACATTCCAGTTGTCAGCTCTTTAGACAAAGCCAATCTGCTTGCGGCGCATTTTGCAGCCAGCTCAACACTGCCAGATTCCAATATGTCTCCACATGTACTTGAGAGCGTTGATTTCACCATGGGAAAAATCTATTTCCGCACTCGTACAGTTGCAAGAGTACTTAAAGATCTCGACGTGCACAAATCCGCTGGCCCGGATGGTATTCCCCTTATACTTCTGAAGAGGTGTTCTTCTGCGCTGGCAAAACCATTGCGTAAGCTTTTTCATCTATCCTACTCTTTAGGTCTCTTTCCGAGCAGATGGAAAACAGTCATGGAAACGCTGATAAATCGTCAGCTTATGAAATATCTTGAATCGCGGAAACTTCTTAATGACCGGCAGTACGGTTTCCGTAGTAACAGGTCCACTGGTGATTTGATAGCTTATCTCACCGAAAAGTGGAACACATCTTTGCATAATGCAGGTGAAAACAAGATCGTTGCACTTGATATTTCTAAGGCATTTGACAGAGTTTGGCATCAAGCTCTTTTGTCGAAAATGCGTGCATATGGTATCGATGAATCTCTTCTTCTATGGATTAGAAATTACCTTTCGAACCGTTCAATTCAAGTTGTTTTCGATGGGTTCAAGTCTGATATCCACCAAATAAATGCTGGTGTACCCCAAGGCTCTGTTCTGTCTCCGACACTCTTTCTCATTTTTATTAATGATCTCTTGTCTGCTACTTCTAATCCAATCCATTCCTTCGCTGATGACAGCACCCTCAGCTTTTCATATTCGTTCCGAGACTCACGACCCTGCCCTTCGGCCGTAGAATTGGAACGGCAGCGTATGTTAAGCTCCTTGAATTCCGATCTTGACAGCATAATTAACTGGGGAAACAACAACAGAGTGGAATTCAATGCTTCTAAAACTCAATGCTGTCTGCTGTCACTCAAGCGAACCCTTGTTAATCAGCCATTATCCATGAATGGTGCTTGTGTCGATGAAACCGGAAAGCTTTCCATCCTTGGTATGTGTATCAACAGAACACTTAGTTGGAACGATCACATATTTGAGGTCGCCAAAAATGCTGCGAAATGTTTAGGTTTCCTTAATCTCTGAAAACCCTCTGATTTGGCTTTCATTTATAAGGCGTATATCCGCCCCAAGCTTGAGTACAACGCTCATATCTGGTCTGGTGCCCCAAAGACCACCCTGCACCTACTAGATAGAATCCAAAAGCGAGCGATAAAACTTATAGGAGACAACAATGTCGCAAAGTCATTAGAAGCGCTCGAACATCGACGTACCGTTTCTTCTTTGTCCGTATTTTATCGCTATTTCAACAAACGATGCTCAAGTGAGCTAGCCAACTGCATTCCTCCTCTCCATGAATTCACCCGCAATACTCGTCTCGCCAGGAATGCTCATCAGTTTACCCTTAAGCCTACTTTCGGACGCACAGTTAAATTTAGAGACTCGTACTACGCGAATTTGGAATGCTCTTCCCAGCCCTATATTTCCCACAGACTACAACCCGCAGATATTTAAGACCAATGTGCACAGGTGCCTCCTCTCCTTGGCCCTGGCCAAATGCCAGGATGAACTTAACAGAAAGGAGGCCGATCGACCCATCTCAGGGAAAAGGTGGATGATAAAATTCTATAACTAGCGATCAAAAGGTGGGATACTATCAATAGCCCAATATCAATAGAACTAAACTCGACAAACTCCTTCAATGTGGCAACAGCCTACTAAGGATGGTAGTCGGAGCTCTACCGGGACATAACCATCTGAAATATCATGAAACAAAAATGGGACTATCCCATGACTGAATATGCAGCCACTCCTCACTATCTCTAGTGCTGCTTCAGCCTCAACCAACTCAGACACATGACCATGAGAGAATTCTTCTTCCAGTACCTGCAAGAACTCAACTCACTTTTCATAAGGATTTTCAGCTTCATAAGGATGTCGGGCTGGTTGGACGAAGAAAGGTCTTCGGTAACTGCTATTCCAATGTCTCGATTAGAATTATAAGGGTACAAGGAGGAACATTTCTCCCACTAGGTATCACAATAGGTCTACCTACTTTCCTATCCTATCCTATCTTAGTATCAGTCTCCTCATAGAGAATGACTTCCCATGAGTCATTGACAGTTACTAACCCTTCGCACAGCGTCAAGGTGTGCAACCACACGAAGGATGTGGAAAGGTAAATTAGAGGAACTCACATTCCACTTGGAGAACCGAAAATCGTTGTTCTTGTTTCGTTCTCTGGGGTATTGAACAGTGTGTCCCGCCGCCGTTGACAAAGGCCATAGGGCTCGTCTGCCGCTTACTTTATTCCACGGACCTGAGCTTCGAATATGTCGGAGTAGCACTAAAAGGAGAACGGTTGCCTAATCAGTTGTTCAGATCCTGCGCTGGCAGCCATAAAGAGGGAGAAGTCTTTGTTCAGACTCATTCTCCCCTTCTCTCGTTTGCACCCGGCTACTACATTCCACGGAAGTTGGATACCCTGTCATCGATCGAAGGTGCTGGGCTACTAGATTTCACCTCATAGAGGTGGTAGGAGTTTGTTGTGTGATATGTGCTGGCACGAAACGCCAAATCAACGCTTTGCAATTAAATACTTACACATTTAAATTTTAGTTTTGACATAACAAAAAGCCTGTGTAAAGCGACCCCAGGGACATGCTCTTCTAAGTTACCCTAACAAGACAAGTGTAAAACATGAATTTATGACTAGTCAGAGAAGTCAACACAAACTGTATGATGCTGTGATTATAAACTACATACAGCCCATGTTTCCACCCCATGAACCGCACCCTTGAGACATGACACATAGTTGCACTTTACATCATTGATTTGCGTACTAATGGCCAAAACACCCCAGGAGACTGCCGTCGTTGCCACCCAAAAGTGCGTGTCCTGCCACGTGCCTATCCAGTTAGTAAAATCACACAAAAATGCTTGGTACTTGTTACTAATTCGTAATTCGTAAGCAGACAATATCCCATAGTGTGTTGTTTTTGACTGACATTTTTTTACTCATCCCATCACCGACGTTCAGTGTAATCAGTCGTGCAAAAACGCAAGATTTCGTATGTATAGATTTATATTTGTAGGTTTTTCATTTTTGTTTCATTTACTGGCTCCCTGCTGTGCTGAACGTGTTTTTTGTGGCCATTATTTTAGTCTCAAATCTTGTTATTATTTCATTTTCATGATTTTATAAAAGCAGTATGAGAAGCTTGGTTAGGATTTTGTTGACTGTACTGTGGGAGAATTGGTAATTAGCAAATCAATAGAGATGTTAAGTAATCCAAAGAGCTTCAATACTTGTAACTTATATACATTTACCTAAAAAGGGGATCGATTACTTGAATAAAATATTAAAAGATAATTATAATATTATAAAGATTTTTCTTTCTGAAGGCAATTCAGCTTTTGCGAATGATAACTTTAAGCACTGAAATTAAAAAGAGAGTATTATTTATTTGTTTACACCCCCGGTGTCACCAGTGGTACCTTTAGTTTAGAAGTTTTTTCCCAACGGGGTGGTGGTAATTTTTTTTTGACTGAAATTTATGTAAATATATTTGGTACATATTAAGTTATAAGAAATGAGGTATTGTTAATGAAAAATACATAGCTTGGTCTTGGGTTTGATGATCCGTTTCATTGTACCGTTAGCTCAATGTTGGGACTTTCAAATTTACAAAAATTTACGTATTTTTTAAGCAAATTTGACATTGCACAGTTCCTAAAATTAGGTACTTTGGAACCTAATCTTATATTTGTTTTAAAGAACATACATTTAGCCTTCAAACTGGATCGATATTTTTTTTCATTTTGCTTACCAATTTTTTAGTGTCTAGATTCTATGGCGAGAGACAAACTTTTTCTAAAAGCATTCTCTATCGACGGTACAAAATCAATAACCGAGTTAGGCCCAAAACTCAGAACGAGGCGCTTTAGTGGAGCAATGTAGTGTATTTTTCCCCATTTTCAAACGATTTCTCTTGCAGTGCATGTGTTGTACAAGTGCAATGTGAGGAGCCGAGGAAGGTTTTGATAGTGAATTAGAATACTTTAGGACATAATAATATTTTGCGCGGTCACAAATTGCATGACCGATTCACATGTTTGCAATGACTATACAAATGGGAAACTAGGGTGTTATTGCCGATGAAATTGATTTCTGACTTGGAACTTGGGTTTATATTATAATTACTAACATTTTAAAGATTTGAATGGACAATATGAACTTTTGTTTCAGTAAATAACAAAAGTATTTTAAATAATGCAGCATTTTAGCTTTTGTTATGGAAATTAAAATTTTTTTGCGAAGGCAAGTATTATATTTGAATGTAAATTCCTATGTGAAATATTTCCAACTTCGAAAGCTTTTTATCAGATAGTCACGGAAACCTAACATCGTGCCAAATCAATCAAGTAGTTTTTGAAGTGAGAAAAAGGTTTTTGCCGCATTTTCAGCAACGGCAAGGCTTAGGAATGTCGGAATAAAGTTTATCGGTATTATCCAATTCGTAATAGTAGAACATTTTTTCGTTCGACAACATATTAAAATGTTATTTTCCAAATGTTGGTATCATCTGATTCTTGCATTACGTATTTAAGGCCTGAACCGAAAACAAAAGATTCGCTTTCACTTAGTAATGAAGCGCAAGCCCTATTATACTAAATTGCTTAGTTTTTGTTTTGTTTTTAGAAAAAATGTATGTTAACAATTCTAATAAAATGTTATGTATTTATATAAGTAGTGATTACAACTTTGTTTTAAGCCCCAATTTTGAATCATTGGCAGTAATAAATTAATTATTTTATGTATTTAAACCAAAAGTGAGCTTTTTTAATTTTTAAACTTAAGATTGCACTTTTAAACCTATAGCTACATCCTCCATTTTGATCACGGTAAGATCTCGTGAGACTTGTACTATGCCCCAAATTTCATTAAGATCGGTCAACGGGTTGGAAAGTTACAGATTTATTTCCACCTCTTTCTTACAACGGGACCACTGTGCGTCGTCGCCAGTACGCACGGCGACCATCTCTATTGGATACATTTTGAGGTGATATACGCCTAAGGTGCTTTCAGTACTTTTTTGAATTATATTTAACAAGATTCATACTGTTTCTTGGATCAACCTCTTGATGCAAATTATAAAGATATTTTCCAGATGATTTAAATTTATTGCAAGTACGGACAGACTGATAAAGTAATCATACCATCAACCAAACGACCCGTCGAATAGGATATTTTGCAAGATGATCTAGTGGGTATAAGACACTGCAGTACTTACTGTGTAACGTACTTATCAGGAAACCGTTCATTATGGAGAATAACGTAGTAACCGTTACTAGTTTATTTTATCTACGAAGTATGTGATCTTAAATATGGATCACAACTAATAGTGGCGAATTATTCTATTTCATGCCATTGCTTATGACGATGAAACGATATCGATTAATTAATTTGAGTGACTTCGAGGCCGTCCAATAAGTAATGTACTAGTAGTACCGTAAGAGCTAGGGTGTCACTTGCAATTATATTTGTCCTCCCTATAATTAACCGACGTTGACTGTGAGCGTCTTCATCTGTTTGTCCAACTAACTAAAGTCCAAGGCTTCTGCATCCAGGCAAACATAACAAAACCAACTGGGACGGATTCAAACATGACTGTTAAAAAAATATTATTGTAATTAAAGGCGCCCCCTCAAATAGACGTAGAACTCCAAAAATTTATTGAAGATATTCAGTATTACGTATGGAAAATATTCATATAAGAAAAATAAATAGCCAATAACAATAAATGAAACTTCCCGTGCAATAAACTAAAAAAATTCTACAGGAGTTTACGAATCAAGAGACCTCTACTTATTCTCTCTCAGACTCAGACTCACTCAGAGCCCCGATAAAGATATCTCAATCGAGTACGCGATGGAAAATTACAATGAGCTTCAGACAAGATATACGATACATACAATAATATAAGCATATAAGCATATAAGCATATAAGCATATAAGCATATAAGCATACAAGCATATAAGCATATAAGCATATAAGCAATTACTTAAACCTATATGGACATATGGTACACAAGTCTCGAATCTTTGATATTCTTGAGCTGGGTCGCCTTTCGATAGAAGCGAATTTTCCCTTTTTGATAGCTTAGCCGCAATGCAATATTTGTTTTGTGGATTTTGTTGCGAGGGATCCTCAGGCTACTTATTGCCATATTATAATGCGGGATCACTTGCCGTATTTTGGAATATTTTGGCGTTGGAGTCTCCCTCTATTTTGACATCGCTCGGCGGAGAGGCCCTACAGGCGACATTCGTCGGTAGGACACATAAGGCTGATGTTGTACGATCTACCTTGTATGCGCATCATAGCCAAGGGATCTCTTATCGGTTTGAAGTCGATGACCTTCGAACTTAGCAAATCCGCATACCAATATGACAGCGTTAATATATGCAGCACATTTTTTACAAATCATTTTCTATCAATTGTATTGCCGAAATAGCAGCATACAACTCACAACAGGTGTTGTACAGGCAGCGGGGTAGGTTACTTTAAACATCGATTATTATTGCATATTATTATTATTATTGAGGGTTAATTGCAACGATACTTTGCATATATCTTTTCCTTGTCAAGAGCTCCCCTCCCATGCAGCTCTTTTCAGAGTTGTATTGAGGGTTATTTGCTCCTAGTGTGCGAAGGTGGAAGAGATTTATCCTAGAGTATTCTTTCTTAGCCACTTTGATTTAGGAATCTGAGAATGAGAGCCGGTTCTAGCGACTTAAATTCTTCCTCTGATATTAGGTGTTTGCCCAGATATCAATGCCCAACATCAATTCCAAGCGAACAAATTTGAACTAAGGCCGGCTTGATACACACCAATCTAAGAAACAGGTTAAAGGCAAAACGTCTTAATAAGCTTTTCTTAAAACAAAATATAAACTTATTTGAAAACACTTTAATTTAATTTATAATTTAAATATATGGTATCTAAATAATAATAAAAAAAATTTGGGAATAGTTCTTTGTTTCAGTTAAAATGATTTATCGATAGTTAAAAGGAAAACATCGACAATATCGAAATTCTTTCAATGTAAACAAATAGTTTTTTAAAGTGGCATGTGTGCGATTTGTGGAATTGTGATATATTTATAAACATTGAGTTTTTAGTAATGACACTGCAGTAGAAATAGTTATCTAATCAAGAAATTCTCCGAATTTCTGAGTTCAACTGAGAGATTTGAATTCTTGAGAATGATGTATGGAGTAAGTACATTATAGCGTCCCTTAATCATTAAATTTTATTATTCGAACTGTGTTTGGCATGGCGAAGGAAATCTCGCATTCATGGGCATGCTCATGTTCAAAGCGGTGAGCCGCTCAAGATTTTAGTTGGTACCAACACCCGTTACAAATGCTTGGCATCCTTAAGGGATGCATTTTATCTGCTTAGCCTAAGAAAAACCGTAATGGCCTAAGTGAAAACCATCTTCTTACTCACCTATTATTCAGAATAAGCAAGGATGTCCATCATAATGAAACTGTTATCAAGTGTACACTTTTTCTTTGGATGATATTCGCTCATTCGTGCACATATACAGAAAGAGAAAAATTAACATGTTTTCTTACTCGCCTAAGATATTGAATTCTCAATGAAACTTCGATGGATGATGGTAATACTTGGTCCATTAAATAATACAATTCAATTCTGTAACATATACATATTTGTAATGATTAATGTCACATGATCTCAAGTTTCTTCAATAATTGTATAAATAATGCATTGTACTTGTAATGTAATGTGACAGGGCTGTGCGGCTGATAACACTAAAGATAAAATGTGGTGGTGGCAGGCGTGTGAATTGTTTCAATTTTCCCCCAATACGGGGTACGCTTTACATTTAGTGGTGGCGAACGACAAACCGTAAATGTGTTATTTGGTATTTAAGGGTGCCTAAGTGAAACAAACACACTGTTAGTGCAACAAACAGGGTCTATGAGTATCTCCAGGGATGCTTTGGGCACACTCTGTAAGTGTGCTAAGATTATTGGATTGCAAGTGAAATCCTCTGGTAACAATTGAGGCGAGTAAATATTGAAAGAAGGGTGTAAATCGTTGTTTATTCTTTCTAAATGATGGTCTGAACTCAAGAGGGGTGATTGAGTTGATGTATTTTAAATACTAAGAAACTTCTATGATTTTGTATAATAATGGTAGATACAAGAGTATATGCTACATATTAAATGTGGCTATGTACGCTAGTATGCCGTATATTGGACAGATTATAAAATTGAGATGATTCCTAAATATACAACCTTGAATTGCAGTCTTTCTGGGATTACTCAAACCTTCAGTTATCACTTCATAGATATATCCTAAGTTCTTTATATAATTACAGACCCATTAAACACAAAGGGGTCTAATTGCAATTACAGATGAAATATTTATTTTCATTCACCCTATTTCTTTAAATTCTTATAATCTTCCGATGGACATCCTGATATTAATAACCATTTGGCACGTGCGTAAACGTCGGCCAATTATTTTCTTTGTGGTTTATTACGTTTATCATTTGAAAGGTGATATGTTTGTGGTAATAACACTTCATAACAAAGGGATGGATTTTTGAAAAATATATATGTATTAAGTATTGATCTATAATTATTGTCAAATTATTTCGATCTTTCTTGTTTTTAACAAATATATATATATAGAAGAACTTGTTTTCTTCGAAAGAAAAGTTCTGTCTGCGTGTGATCTTTGGTCCGTTTTTACATTAATGCCATATGTAGAAGAAGAATCAACCACGAATTATACGGACTGTACAGCCTAAGGTGACCGGGCTATGTAGAGGGAATTGACAACATTGATCCGACTCGATCTAAATACAGTAAAAGCTCTTTTATTCGGAACTCTTTAATTCGAACATTTTTCTTTCTACTTCAAAAGATTTTTCCGAATAAATGAGAGTCGGTTTTCAAATTTTACATTTAGAAGTCGGGAAAAAAACCATAAAAAAATTTGTAGTGGGGGAATCAAGGTAATCCACATTTAGATATTGTTTGGGTTACACAAATAATATTTCGTTTTATGTTCTTGCATTTTTAAATCAATAGGAACGCGTTTTAGCATAAAAAATCTCTCATTAATTCGGAAAATTCGGTTATTCGGAATGACCTTACCCCCAACCATTCCGAATTACCTAGCTTTTACAGTATTATAGAAATCAATCGGACATATTTGTATGTATACGAAATTTTGATCACATAAACCACTTTTTTCCTTACTAGTAGTGAATACCCAGTACCTACTATTTTACGTTGTAATTTCACAATTATCTCCTCTGACTTAACATTTCAAGGATATATTACATTTGCATTTATTACCCGTTTACGCAATGCAACAACACAATTTCATAGTAATGTTTACTTACTTTAAGCCTCCAGAAGTTAACCAGAGCCATCAAGATGAAATAATACAAGACAGGGAATCGCCGCATATAAGTGACCAAATTAGATTATCTTCCAGCACATTTAACAGATTCATAAAATCGTTAAGCAAGGGACATCACTATGCTACTGGAAGATAGCGTTCTGGTGATGATAGTAAGGTTTAAGGACTTTACAGTTTCCCCATTTAATTTTAGACAAACGTTCACAAATATCTCTATAGTTTTGAAAATTTTGGGGTTGAATATTTTTGGTCTTGCATTACAAGTTTAATTTACATCTGTACATGCATACGTAATAGGACCAAGATATTTAACTTTTATTTTTTATTGATTTTCCTTTTGACTGCACAATATTTACCCTTCAGTGTGAAACCATTTTTCTACTAAATTTGCATAAAGCGACATGAGCGCTGGTATTCGTTTGAATGCTTTTAGTTAAAAACGACAAGTTGCAGCACATTGAACGAATCAATTTTCTTTGAAATACATATTTCACTACGTTTTATGGACATATATATGTATGTATAATGTATGCTTATTTACATTGATTCTTTTTAGGTTTGGTTTCAAAATCGTCGTGCTAAGTGGCGGAAGACTGAAAAGTGCTGGGGTCGGAGCACTATTATGGCCGAATATGGACTATATGGAGCAATGGTGAGACATTCCTTACCGCTTCCGGAAACTATAATAAAGTCAGCCAAGGAAAATGATGCAGTGGCTCCGTGGCTACTAGGTATGGAGGCAAAAAGTAAATAAATTCAAATTTGTTACTTTTATATTAATATTTTTTAACTGATAAAAATATGATTTGTTTGGGTTGTTTAGAACCATTGCAAATCGTAAGTAGAATCTGTAGAATACATAATATGTAACATGTAATATAATAATATGGTTAGGGTATGCGCTACAGTTCGAGTTGGACATGGGCCTAGCTTCTACTTTGTCGGAAAGCTTCCCTTGAAAACGACTCGAAGTAATTTTATACTTTTTTTTTTATTATTTCTTATATATATATATATATATATCTAATAAGATACGCCGGCTATGATTTTTAGCACTTTGCTTTGATATAATATTAATGTATTTCTGTTGTTTGTTTTGGTATAATCTAAAGTGGTATACTATATGTTTATTTGTTTATTCAACCTTTCATGTTACAAGCTTATGTCTGTTGTCAATGTTTGATTTTGAATAGTTTGTAATTGCTGAGTTCATATCTATAGTCCGTTGAAGTTTTTTTCAAAAAGCACTTAAGACGGCAGTGCATTTTGTTCAATTATAGAATTCAATAAACGCTCAATTTATTTATTTGGAATGGAATCAGCTTCTTTAAGCGCGATTTTCGAAATTGTTGTCTATACATATACCCTCTGATTTATCAATTTATAGATGACTATTGGAAGGTTTTCGATGTTACCATACGTTGTCGTTTTTTTGTTTGGTATGTAGATAGTATATATCATGTATATTTATAGCAACATCTTTCCTTGCGGTACTCTACTACCTCTATGAACTTGGATACAAAGTAATCGATTGCGTGCTTAACACGAAAAATCATATCAGTGAGATATGGCTGCAAACTGCTGTACAGTGTCTCCAAGCAATTTTTTTTGATTCAAAGGCTGCTGAAGCTTTTTGACATAGGGTTCAAACAGTTGTGAAGCAAAGTTTGTTATGCTGTGAGGTGATGATTACAATCATCTAAGTAATCTAACCGAATATTGCTTTGCGTCGATTCCTACAGAATGTCCCCATTTCGCAGTATCTAGATCCAAATACAGCTCTGACTCGCAGGGAAGTAGTAAAGAGTACATTGGATATTCTCACATTTTCTGCAACCCACCAGCTAACCAAGCTTAAGTGAGCAGCTCACCCGTGGATTCCATATTACATATGTTGTATTTGTGTATTCACTTAATACTATATTTTGAAATTTGAAACTATATATTTTATAAAGTATACAAGAAGCTGAAGTGTTAGTAGCTGTATATTTTTTTTCCACACTAAATTTTCTTGAGTGATATAAAAAGCAGCTCTTCCTTTTCTTTTATCATGCTAAGAACGAATCCCTTTTTGTAACAGTAAATTAATAACAATAAACCCAAACATATGTATATGTACATATATAGAATATATGTGCTCATTTGAAAGGTACAAAATAAAGCGATTGAATTATTTATTCAAAAAGCATACCCTTCGATTGTCTCCTCTCTACGCTAGATACGCTACGAGATTTATCTCCAAAGCTCTCAAACTGTTCAATTAGCAGCCCGGAATAACCAATACTTTATAGATGCCAAATGAAATTTTAAATAGATATATTTCGCAGCATTCTAATCTTCCGTCATTCAAAAATCTATCTAGCAAATTCAGGTAATGGGCAACATTTCAGAAACCATTGTGTTATTACATGAATGGAGTGAGGGGGAAGAGATAGTCTGACAATTGTATTCTTACTATCTCACTATATTTCCCGAACTGGTCGACAAGAATTGCTGAGTTAATATTACATTTTCTAGCGACAGACATGACTGCACGAATGTCCAGTCAATGACCCGTTTTGGCTTGCTAGAAACAAGTTTCAATAACAAACTTTACAGATTCATGAGTCTAGCATATACAGGACTGGATGGAACGAAGAGAAAGTTGCGTAAAGAGAAGCTGATAAATATAAATACATCTATTCATAAATGGATATATCGTGCTAAAACATTATCAACATTTTTTTTAATATATCAATAGTTCCACGTAATTATAATAACTTATTTATATATATTTTATCAATACAAAATTAATGATATGGGTTAATCCCTTAATGACTTAAATTACGATGCGGCTATATAACTGATAGGCAAAAATAAATTGTTTCTATGCAGGTATGCACAGGAAATCTCTTGAAGCACAAGAGGCACTTAGGGACGATAGCGGAAACAGTGATCATGATGACAACACATCGAAATCTAATGATGAATTCCGACAAATGACGTCCTCGTCGGAATCTCTTAATGTTGTCAGCCCTCCGCCTCCACAGCATTCTTCATCAGGCACAGCACCTACCGGCCATTCAGCATCTCCCACTAATCCTCATGTCGACCTAAGTAGTCCGCCACAAGCGCACACCCCACATCAAGTGCAAAATCATCATTCACCTTTGCATCACACACAACAGCAAACGCACCAACACCAACCACATCACAATCTCCAACAACAGCATCAACAAATGCACCACCATCATACAGCTCACCTGTTGGATGCATCTGGGAACAAAGACCTTCATTTACTCATGAATTCAGCTGCTGCTGTGGCCGCTGCAGCTGTTGTTGGACACCCCACCCACTTACCCGGATTACATCCTGGGGTTGGGCCCTCTCCCCCTCATGCACATCCACAATCACATGGAGCACCCACAGGCTACATGGACCAGGACCAGGAAGCCTTTAGGTGGGTTAACAACTACAATCGTGACCCAATTTCAATGATACGGTGATTTGATTTTTACTTCAAATTTTAGTTTTACAATAGAAAACTTTCAACTATTCAAATATTTTTCATTGTTTCAATCTATTTTTTAGAAATAATTCAATAGCCTGCTTACGCGCTAAGGCTCAGGAACATCAAGCGCGTTTGCTTAACAGTGGTCTCTTTCTTCAAGTACGTTCATTAGCTGGTCTCCAGAGCCCTGCTGCCAGTAGCAATGCAAGTCTCTCACCTCTACCCCAAAACAACAACAACAATAATAACAACAACAACGATTGTGATATTCTAAAAATCCAAGAGGACGCATCAGAGCAACCATATTCCTTCAAGCGTAGTAGTTCTCCTGAGGAGCAGGCTCTACGTTCTACTCAGCCGAACGATATCAACTTATTTTATCAACAATCCAATCATCTTAAAATCGAACCAGGTCAAGGACTAGGATGCGGCTCAGACATTTGATATAGAAACACTGACAACGACACACTTTTCCAAAGAAATTTCATAAGCAACGATAGACATGAAACAGGAGAGGACACGTAGGTCTTTCCTCACAAGATTTCGAATTTATTCTTACGGGCATTGAGTCCTCCTGTAAATACATTCATATGCAATGTTAGCATGTAGATTAATTGATTTTCTGCAGTTATTAATTATTTATGATGACAAAGTACACAAATTAAGTATTTTTATGAATGAAATTATTAAATAAAAATAAAGCTGTGGCATCGAATTTATTTCAAATGTAATCACTTAATTTACATATTTCGATCTCACATACATACATATGTACATATGTATTAATTAAAAAATATTTAAAACACATGTATGTAATCATTAATGGTATATCATAAAAATACCATAAATTATTGATGTGTAATGTACTTTACATGAATATTTTCATTCATAGTTAATTCCAAAATTCAACACGTATTTGCGATAATGATATTTCTTATAAATTGTATTTTTATTTGTGCAATAAGAAAGCAGATTCAAACAATATACAGACTTACTGAATATGTAATACTTATTTCTATGTACTTTCATACGAACCTGAAATATTTGGGAATTTAAAAATGGCAGTTTTAAGTAAGGCAGCTTAAACTTTTATTTTTTTTCAATATCCTTATATTATAGAAAAAAGTCAACATATATATATATAGATATATGTATAGATATTTTTGTTTTAAGTACGTTAATACGTACTTCTTGATCCCCGCTAAGCAGCTGTTGGATGTACTAAAATACATCCACTTTTCCCTGAGATTCCCAAGATTACCAATTTACATAATTTTGAAGAGCCTGGGTGCCGTTCCTTTATTGGCCAGGCTTTTTACTTTTTATTAAAATACCCTATTTTTTGTTTGTCCTATATACTTCTTCGTATCCCGCATTCTGTCCCGGTACTCGTCCTGTGCTGCTCTTGTTTTCCGTTGCAGCGCATTTTTATGTGCCGTGTCGGTTGCACGTTTCCTCTGCTCACACTCGCCATCATACCACGAGTTTCTTATCGATGGTGGTGTTATCCTAAAGTTATTTTCGTTTCCTATTTAATGGCCGAGCGGCAATGCAACAACATCTCGTTGGCATTGTTGTTCGACGTAGGCATAGCGGAGAGTCTCTCACTTAGTTGCTCTTCTCCGTTGTGCATATGGACGATATTGTTCCACCGTCCGGTGGCTGTATGAATTATTTTCTGAGGGAACCTCGTGCTGATTGTGACCATATTACGAATGTCACAAATTCAGCTAGTCGGAATCCGTTATATGTTGTTCTGTTGTGGAGGCTGAACTTTCCGTTCACTCCGACAAATGTGTTTTCCTTACCGATTTCGATCTCTTTCAGAACGATTTTGAAATCGTACTCCTATCAGTTCAGCCTTTTTGGTAGGAGCGTGTGCACATACATATAAGGCTGATGTTGTAGAGTCTATCATGGATGTGGATCACAAATTTTTTAATCATCTTTTATGTTAACATGATTTGCGATGTTGTTTTGTTTTTCATGAGATATATATTTTTCTCTGTCGCTTTCCTACTTATCTCGTTCATGTGGAAAGTGGTTGAACAGTGGTTTCACACCTGCTTCCATAATGATATTGGTCCAGTGTGTGGAGTAGGTATGCATTGATCTTTCATGACATGAGATGATGTACGCACATTCATTCTGATTCACATATTTACAGTTGAGGGCATCATTAAGATAGAAAAGTATCCTTTTTATTGCTTTAAACTGTACATGTGCAATCTTAACATTCTTTAAACCGTGTTGTTCATTCCCGGAATTGAAGCCTTACGCGAATGTTGAGTACTGAATCAGCCCACCCTGGCGTCCGCGGTCAGTACAGTTGCGACCACTGGGGTTCAGTTAGATGGGTAGGTATTACTCTGCTTTTGCGGTAAATTTATAATGAATTGCGTCATGTGGCCTAACAAGGGGACTAGCGACTCTTTATTAATTCATAATCCTTCAATTATGAGTTCGAAGATCCGAGCTCCATCGTTAATCAACCTACGTGAATAAATCGGTGGATCGCTTGCAATCACTCACAATACAGCCCCAGCTGTAGCCCCAATTTGTGCGCCTTTCTGGACTTCTGCAAAGTCCTAATGCAGAAAAAGATTTTACATTTGAGCAGAATTTCTGAATCTATAACTAGTATACTATCCCGCAATCCCACAACAGAAATAGTTGTTGCGGGTGATTTTAATGTGATGGGGTTGGCTTCCAGTAGGGCGGTAGAGCAAATATTTTCCCTCTAAAGCTCCTTAAATTTCATTTGATATTCTGTGTTCCTGTTCAATTGTTGAGTGTTTCTCTCGAAACCCAATTTGATGGTCAGGTATTACTCGCTTCTCTTCGAGAAATTTTTGAATGCGTCTTAACGAAAGTTTTTAAAATATTTTGGATATTATTGGTAACAGCGATATGGGTCTGTGCGACTTTTTCTTATTTAACCGACTGCCCGGTTGGACCATAATCACTTCCGCAACCTTCCATAAGTCTAGACCATATAATAACATAATTTGAATCGTCGACGAACCTTTGTACAATAAAAAGCTAAAATATTTCCTCCAAAGGATCCGCAAAAATATCCGCCTTTTCTCTACCACTCACTCATCATTGTTTTTCTTGATTGGCGCGGATTATATTTTGGGGTTCTTGAGATTTTTTACTGGTTTCCAGAGTGAGTAGTTTGTACATCTTTCATTTGTTAGGCCTTCAGGATAAGTCGATACATCGTGGTTTTTAAAGTCTTGTGTAGCTTGTTTTAGTTGGTTGCACAGACGATTTAAGTACGTTTTATGTTGTAAGGCGCGAGACCTTATTTTGGGTGCTTCTCTTTTTTCGAGAACAAGTTCTTTTTTTTATGGCGAAAGATTTGTTTCATTGAATTTGGATATTTTATTGCTGCGAGGAACGTTTTTTCTAAGCTGCTTTCTGGATGTTACTAATAAACTTTTCAAGTTCGAGTTCTAATTCTAAGCGTATGTTCAAAGACGCATTTAGACCAATATTTTCTTCACAGTCATGGAATATATAGATGCTATGGTCATGTTTGATGTCTTGCATTGAATCTGACCATAGCCGAAGGGTTGATAAGCGTCGCAGTCCAAGAGAGTTTCGTTGCTTAGGCCAAGCACATTTAGGTGTTTGGCGAAGGTGTAGTGGCCCGTTAGTAAGCCGGTAAGTCGTCTGTTAAAAGATAACAAGAATGCCGCGGATTTCTTACAGATATTAGGCACCATGCGCTTGGTTTGTCTACATCGTGGAGAGTTATGCCACCTTCGGTTGTGCTCTCGAGAAGAACAGCCATCGATGGAAGCCCTAACCGAGGACGCAGATAGTCCCAACGCAGGTTCGCTATTCAGAAGTGCATCAAGAGCAGAGGCAGGAGTCCTAGGTGCAGCCGAGACAAACCGTTCTTTGAAGCTTAGTGAAAGCAGCAGTTACGTATTTACGCGAAAGCTTATTCCACCAAACGACCGATTCATATGATAGAAGAGGCCTTATCATAGCCGTGTAGATCCAAAGGGGATACTTTTGGTGATAGACCCCAGGATTTGCCGAAAATTCCTTTCCACTGCCAGAAAACTGACAGCGCATTGGTGGTGGATTCAATGTGTTTTTTCCAGAGAAGTTTTTTATCCACGATAACACTTAGATATTTAGCTTCATCGGAAAAGCGGATGGTGACACCTTTTAGTACTAGTTGAGTCAGACCAGTTAGCTTTCTCCTCCTCGTGAAGTGAACAAACTTTGTTTTAAGAGGGTTAACTGAAAGCCCATTTCTAGTACAGCGCTTTTGAACACACAGCCGCTAGGCACGATCCGACAGACAGTACAGATACATCATCTGCACCCTGAGGGCAGCCTCTATTTACCCCCAATATTATGGGCACAGTCCGCATCCGCAATTATAGTTCTATTCATTGGCATTGCTTCAATCCACAACACTAATGATTCCTCTACACAGTGTTCTCTGGCCGAGTTACACATGCCATCAAAAGTCGCATTGTCAAAAGCACCATCTATATCGATGAAGATGCCCAACGCGTATTCTTTCTCATCGAGTATACATTTTGAAGTATTTTGAAGTGCAGTCTCGCAAGATTTTCCGCACTGATAAGCATGTTGCATTTGAGACAGAGGATGGATTTGCAAAGCAGTTTTGCGCAAATGCAGCTCAACCACCCCTTCCTTTTCAAGCCTGGTCGGTCTGAAACTCTTAGTGAGTAGTCCCCTTACCGATTTTTGGTATGAAGGATACCCTAACTGTGCGCCAGGGGGTCGGGGTATAAGCCAATGCTAGACTGGCAGTGAAAATTCATTTCAGAACCGGTAGTAACGGGTCGATGCCTGACTCAGTGTAGGTACCATCGGGTTTCCTGAGTGTTTCCAGTCTGACTGGTTTGTCAGATCAGAAGACAGTTTGGAAAACAGAATCGTAGGGGAAGTAGGCTGAAACAACAACGAAGTTATGCCACCCTCTGTTCGCTTCGTAGCTGATAACAGCATCAACCAAATCTTGTCCACAGAACTGTTGCTTTGTTACTGAGAGAAGTTTCAGCACAATAAGACAAGTTCTCGGCCTTTCAGACCGCTCGTCATAGAGTAGTGAGAAGCCCCATAAACCACCAATACCACAGATGCGTTTTTTTCCACACCCATGGTTCGTAATGGTAGTTATGTGAAGCTTTGTTTTCATCATGGAAAGTCTGCTACATAGGATTGCAGTGGCATCCTTAGAATGATGAAGGTTGATTTGGGTAAACAACTGTATCTTAGTCAGGGCCCCTCGGAGACTGCCTCGTTTGGAGCCCGTTCAACCTTTTCGGTTTCCTGAGTCATGCCATCAGTAGCAATACTCTGATCAGGGATTGGAGATTAAGCGCAACAGGCAGAGCCTCTCCGCTACTTTTCATTCTTTCCAACTTTCCAACTCAAACTACCGAACGTATCGTAGAGTGAGTGGCAGGAATCTTCGGCGATTCCTTGGTCAGCGACGCTATGGGCGAGGGTAGTGGGGAGTATGATGGGTGGGGCCTCCAGAATCCTTGCCCCAGCTGCAGTCGAGAAGACTATGGATGGATTTTCGCTATAGCGACTGCCACCTGGAGTGATCGATAATTTTTGGTCGAGACGTTTCTGGCTTTTGGTTCAACGTCTCACCTGGAATAGTACATATGTGTTGAACTTTTTATCAACCCTCCCAAGGATTCGCCTTAATCAGCCGACAAATAATTCTGTCCTCTCTTACAGTTGTCTTTCTTGCACTTTAATTTTTTTTGGGTTCTCCGTGCCGCCTGCGTTCGTATAGACCATAATACCATACACCATATTTTTAGAACAAATCAACTCCTTAGCAACAGAATCAATAGAAGCCTTTTCCTGGCAGTATTTCTGGATTATCAGCCTTCATAATTCTGGTGTGTAAATCTTATTTTTGTCCATAATGTACGATGATATTTGCTAAAGGATGAAGGTAAAATAACTCAAAAGATCAAATACACTAATGCTAAGGAATTACCGTAATATAATAAAACTGTTTCAATATTATATGTTTCTAATAATTGTTCCACAGGATTATACCCTAGATCTTACTGATACCAGTTTCGTTGGTGCAGCTTGGAGCGTCAACTACCGGAGTCGCTATTCGGCGGCGTGCGAGACGTTTTTACCAATAAACACAAAATGTTGGGCGTAGATTCCAATATACCTTTATTAATTTAAGAATTACAATTAGTTCAATAAATTCAAGTTACAAAAGGAAGACTTGCTGTCCCTGATGGTTAAATAAATTAGTTCTATGAAACTAGAACACGTATTTTCCAGTTGCAGGCAGGAGAAGAACGTGCTTTTGGTGGCTTTACCTTTGAGTTATTCGCGAAGGGATTTGTTAAATGCAATAATTGGCTCTCGCCAGAGTCCTTAGAGCCTGTCATCGAAGAGAGTGTATTCACCAGTGTAACTGGGCTACCACCTGGAGCATCCATTTGTTTTGTTCATTGCATGTTTTCTACGTAAAATTTGTAAACCATATACGAAGGGTGGATTTTTAGACTCCTCTTATGACAGGCATGCCTACCTCGGGTATATTCTGGCACCTAACCCGAAGTTGAAGAAATATGCAATCGAAGTTTTTTCTCCCCTTGGACAGTCAGACCATAGTCTGGAGTCAGCTAAATTCTCACACTCCCACCAAGAAATAGTTAATAAGAAATATCATAGTAGAACAATATGGCAATACGAGAATGCCGAATGGAGCGGTATAAATTCGTTATTTATGTCTTTTAACTGGTCTTCATGCTTCGATGGATACTTCATTCCAAGTAGGACAGTTAGTTATGATTGTGAGTTGCGTCCGTAAGAAGGAATAGGCTATCTATCTGTTGCGCCAAACACCCCCAGAGGAACATCAAAGTCTCTACAGGCGGGGTAGAAATGACTATCGGGTGGATATTCTCTTAGTCGTGTCACCCAAGATTATATGCCACAGTGACAAATTTGTATTCTCTTAGTCACTTTATGTGACGTTTGTCACCCACCCGACGATCTTGTGTATTCCCTTAGTCACATTTTATGAAAAAGTGAGATAGATATAGAATGTGGTAGAGTGTGAGAGATTTTTACACTTGCATGGGTGGGTGACACCAAAGGACAGAGAATAAATATGTTATTTAGAATCTTAATTTTTTGTTGACAGGTTCCCGTTAATGGTTAAAACTACAACGAGACCACAATTTGAGTGCATGGGCTTGTTAATGGAGGAATTGCAAAAGGTTTTAATCGTCGGAGAAAAATGAAATTGAAAATTTTGGAAAAAAGGTGGGGAAATATTATTCATCGTCGGTCCTCCATTGCGCGATTTTTAGGGTTGGTAAAAAGTATTTATCTATGCACATTTTCCATCGAATATGAACCAATTACAAACTAAAGACAAACAATTATAGCAAAGACGTGCTAGTCCTATGTCCACGTTCTGCAACAAAGTATTCTAAAACTACAAATATTAGCAAAAGTAGTTAAAAAAAGTTTAAAGTTGTTAAAATGTTGTTGTGCTGTGTACGGGTATTGTGTTAACAACGATAAAAGTAAAAATAAAATTGGAAATGAGTAGCAATCCTTTCCAAAAAAAACTAAAAAGACGCGAATTTGTGGCAAACTTTTTAAAAAGAGTGATTTTGTCATTAATACTATGTACGAGCGAGAATAGTTCTGAAAGCAACCAGAATTAAAGAAGATGCTGTTCCTTCACTTTGGCCACAGGCTGAAGGCTGAAGAAGTGAGGATCCCACGTAATTTACGGATTCAAAACAGACTCTTGACTCCAAGGTATGTGAAGAACAATTATTACAACCGTTATTTACACATTCAGACTAATAACACTGTATCGTTGGTATTTTATTTCAGTGTTTGCACTAATTGTGCAAGACAAGGTGAACATAGAGCTAGAAGTCTCCGCGTTGAATTTATTCCTTCCAAACCAATGTGAATGCTCTACACAAACTGATGCGATTTGTGTAAGCGATTGTAGTAAACGAACTGATGAAATCATCCCTACATATTTTCAGTAAGTTGAAGACTTATTAAATTACTGTAAGAGAATATCAACTATTGTTTGTATTTTGCATATAATTGGAGCATATATCAAAATTGAAAGCAGAAAAAGGAAGCAGCAACAAACTGTTGACTCCGTTTGTCATATTTTTGCGAAGGGCCAATTAATAATATTGGAATGTCGTCACAAATGTGCAAAATGGTCATCAGACGATATTGCTAATGCGATTGCAATAAATGCAGCTGGGCCCCGAGCCATGAAACTCATCCGGAACAACTTCGTTGACAATGGTGGTTTCATTTTGGACGGGCAACTCATTTCCAAAGATATCATTGAAGAGCTAATTTCGAAAACGAATGATAAGTCTGATTTAAGTATTGCTTATAAAATTTCACTAACAAATTTATATGTTAAAGGTGCAGAACGTGAAAAAGTGAAGCTTGCAACAAAACTTTTCTCGCACACTGTCTCTGAAGCTATTATGCGGGCGTGTAGTTTAGGAGAACTAAGTTCCGAAGGTTGGCTTAAGTGTTCTGTGTCAAACAGGTAATATTTCTTTCCTTAACAAACAAGTGTTACATATGTACATCTTTACAATTTCGGGTGAATGATTGTTTCCACTGTCTCAACGTAAGAGTTCCTTACCAGGATACTCGCGAACGAGTTCAAAGCGTTGGACTTTCAGAAGCGCTCCAATTTGGAATTGTCTCAATACATTTATTCATTGTCATGGCGAATAATTCTCTAAAACTTCTCTACAACGACTTGAAGACTGAATACAATACTTCGTATTTGCTAACATACAGACTCAACCAAGATGTTTTAGAGAATTTCGGATTCGATCCAAAGGTGGTCTATATAATTATCCAAACCGTTTGGAATTCATGTATCGGCTTCGGTCAAACATACTTGGACGAAATGAAGGAAGTTTATCTATAAATTGTATGTTTTATTCTGTAAGTATATACATATATTCTTTTAATAAAATACATTCGTATTTACATTTTATTTTTTTTTTGTTAATTCATTTTTTTTTTATTAATTCAGTATAAGCTTATATACTAGACAAAAATGCTTGAAGCTAGTTGGACGAACAATTTTACTATTTCTAACTTACTGGCTCTCGGCGAGCATTCTAAGCTAAACTTAACCTTAAACTATGTCTTTCGACTTAACCTAACAATAATAAAATATATACTAATATTTAAGGACAAATTTGTATTATGAAAAATTTAAAAAACATAATAACTTAACTTTTATTTTATTTAAAAACTACAAACTACCTTACATTCTACCTTAAAATAAACTTAAGCAACTAACTTAAACTAATCTACATATATATGCATATACATATGTGTATACCCATATACAAATATGTATACGCATACATCCCTATATACATAAATGCATGTATGTATCTTCTTGTAATATGCAATACTTTAGTAGATAATACACCTGATTTAGAAGGCACCGGCTATTGAAGTTGCACTCTACTGAAGAATGAAGAAACTGAAAAATCTGGAATTCATAGCAACTGAAGAGGCGGCAGATGAGCTGGAATCCCTACAGTACGATGGACTGGAGCATTTAGCGGGATACATTTGCCACAGGATCAATATTTCAGTTTAAGCTGTACAAAATACACAGCAAGAGACATCGTTTACGTGGACAAAGGAGGGATTTCTTCAAAAGCCTAAGGATGAAATGATGGTGAATGTGGAAAAGGTGGAAGAATTTTTTTTAAAGTTTTAATAAAGATGTTATATTTTACTTTCGTAACTATTTAAAGCAATTACTGATTTTATCGAAAGACTTACCGTCCGAAAAAAATAAAAGTAAAGAAATGTTCTTCCGGTCACGTATGTACTTTAGAGTTAAGCACCCCAATATTATAATAGAAGATAATTTGACAACAAGAAAAAGAAAAATGTTAAAAACAATATTGTGAAACAGTAGCGTTAAGCTAGTCTGTTTTGAATTTGTGAAATTTTGCTGTAAACATAGAATCAATTTTATATTAACTTATGTTCTACTAAATTACATACTCATGTGTTCAAGAAATGGAATTCGTCTTTTTGTGTTATAATTTCTCACACACAGCCATATTAAATTTGTTTCCAGTTCCCCCTACACCAAGTCGCAGATGATTGTTGTTTTAGAATCGCTATTAATCAATATTTATCATTATAAATCGAATTCAAACCTTAAACAATTATTAGCGTACAACATATGTAAACAAAAAATTCATCACACTGGGCAGCCATATTGGATTTTTTTCCATTTTTACTTTTTTTGACATATGCGCAATATATTACCTTATTATCTGTATCCTGCATGGTAACACTGTTCAGAAAGCAGCTTCTAGACATCAACAATCATCCTAACAAGGCAATGAGGAATCTGAGAAATACCACCCCCAGACAACGCTACTCAACGCGCTAAATCTGCTAAGCGAGCCGAACCAGAGCAGCGATAGCAATCATCATCGAGACTAAATCGGCTACCACACCACCACCCCATCCCAAAAGGACCAACATGGACACACGGTTTTGAACAACTCGATGTAAGCACTGGACATTTTAGGATATAAAAAATAAACAGTAAGCCGATATTGTAGTACCAAATGTTTAGTTAAACAACGCCCAAGCCTTGTTCACAATATACTTTTTAATCACAAGTGATGTATAATTCATTGCATGTCGAGTCGACTTAACATGAAATGCCCAAAGGGGGCGCGGCATCTCATGTTATGTAGACGTCCGACATTTCTGTCTTCGTTATTGTTTGAACATAGAACTGTAACATGAAATTTGACGGATGTTTATTGTATCAATTATAGCACCAATAAAACATACATATTAATAATCAATTGACACATACAATATTTATTGAATAAAAACATTAAATTAATTATTTGGAAAACAAAATACGCAATATTATTATTACTGTATTACTGTCAACTGTGCCCAATATTCATACCTTTTCATTCTTATTAGCTCCCCTACCACGCAGCTCTTTTCAGAGTTGTATTGAGGGCTATTTGCTCTTATTGCACAAAGGTGGAAGAGATTTATCCTAGAGCATTCTCTCTTTAGGAATCTGAGAATGAGAGCTGGTTCTAGTTACTTCAATTCTTCCTCTGATATTAGGTGTTTGCATAGATATATTTGTCTTTTGTGGGTTAGCCCCGCACAAAATCCCAGTATATGCTCTGGAATTTCATTAGATTCTCCGCAGAATCTGCAAAGACCTTTTTCTGATGCTCCTAGTTTTTTGTGTTTTTGCTCATTCTGATACATGCTTCAAACCTCTTGCGGTTATGTTGTTTCATGTATCTGCCCGGTTCCTTCTTTCTAGTTCCCTGAACTCTTCCCTGACGACGTGATCTCCTACAGCGCAGAATGGTCATTTAATTGATTTCTATCCCTGTATGGCCAGGTATCCAACAGAGTTTTACTCTGTTACTCGTACTCAGCTTCTTAAGCTTCTGTAGACATTCCCACACATCCTGGATTTGATGATATGGGAGTCCAGTTGCCAGGATAGCGGTACGACATGCGGTACGTTTGGCAAGTTCTCATGGCCCCTGTAATACAGAGGCATGCCAACATTTGAATTTTGTTGAGTGTCTCTCTTGCACTGATCAGGTTGGTTCGTTTGGCAAATGCTATTGCACCGTATGTGAGTGATCGTTGGTCTAACAACAGCTATGTATAGCTATCTTAAGATACTCAGACAGCTACCCTAGGATTTGCAGGTATTTTTTTTTTAAATTAATTTTTTTTTTATTTTTAATTCAAAAATACTTAAAACTAGCTTAACTATCTTAACAATTGTTCTAACATCTAACCTAATGACCCTATATGAGTACTCTAAGCTATTCTGATCATTTTCATTTTAGTTCATTTTTATTAACTTAATTCATAACAAATACTTAAATACTAGACAAAAATGCTTAAAACTAGTTGGACGAACATTGTTACTACTTCTAACTTACTGGCCCTAGGCGGGCACTCTAAGCTAAACTTAATCTTAATCTAATGTAAAATCTAAATGTCTTTCGACTTATTCTAATAATGTATTTGGAAAAATAAAAAATAAATTTAACTGTAAATTAAAATTAAGAAAATTATAAAAAACTTAATATCCGAACTGATTTAATTTAAGTATGCCTTTCGGCTTAGTCTCATCATCATCATCTTCTGACCCGCATGATCCACTAAAGGGGTCGCGGGGGTAAAATACGCACGAGAGATCTCCAAGCAACTCGATCCTCCGCCATCGACTCTAATTCATCAGGAGCAATGCCCAAGCGTAACCCGACGAGTTTTTGGACTTGGTCCAACCACCTCGTCCTGGGTCTGCCAAGCGGTCGCCTACCTGATGGAATCGCATACAACGCCCGCCTCGGAAGTCGTGATGATGAGGACATTCGTGCCACGTGACCAAACCACCGAAGCATAGCCCTTTCCGTTCGAAAAAGCAGCTGTTCAATGTTGAGTTCCTCGCGCACTGCCGTGTTTCTCACCTTATCCGGGCGAGTAATTCCCACAACAGCACGAAGAAATCTCATCTCAGCAGCTTGCACTCGCGATCTTATTCTTTCGGTCATTACCCAAATTTCATGACCATAGGTGAGAGTTGGAACAAATACTGAGTTGAAAACCGCTAACTTGGCTTTGACACAAGGCTCGGCCTTTCTGATTACAGAACTACCAAGCTGTGTCAAAACTGACCCAGCTTGACCAATCCTACCGGAAAGTTCAGCATTACTCCTTCCATCACTCGTGAAAAAGACCCCGAGATACTTAAACTTCTCCACCTGCTTCAATAGGACTCCACTAACATGCAGAGTGCATTGAACAGGCGTTCTGGAAATGACCATAACCTCCGATTTGTCCACGTTAACCCTCATTCCAGCATCAGCACATACGGCCACAAACCTATCGAGTGCGCGTTGGAGTTCCGTCTGGGAGGATGTGAGGATAACCGAGTCATCTGCAAAAAGAAGATGACTTACCCTCAACTCTCCCTATGTAAAACATTCCTCACCTTAGAAAAGGTACTTTATCAGTGAGGTACAGCCTACACAACACCAGGTGATGATCAGTTGACCTGTTCAAGTTTGCCTCGTAGGGATAGAACTTCTTGTACTCTGACTCGGGTGTGCGATACAACCGGAGATAGGTGCGAAGACACTGTAACTCACTCGAACCTCATCTTTTCTATCTGGGAAGGACTCATACTGAGCCACAGAGGACAACCGTAGGGCATAACTTTGCCACAGCAAAGGCCTTTTTAGCTTTCGCCAGAGTAATATCTATATGTTTGTCAAAGTACAGATATTGGTCCAACCAAATGCCTAGATACCTTACTACACTTTTCACATCCAACGGCCGTCCCTGCGGGTCAACTATGCCGAACTTACGCCAGTTTGTGCGCGTATCCCATGCTGCCATATACAGCGGGGTCTTGAAAAGGATAGTTTCGCACTTCAGGAAGTTGATAATCAACTTCCAGACGTCGCAAGATCGCTGAATTTGTTCGAAGTCAAGCAAGTTACTTATATTACTTCGACCTTCGGACCTGATCTGTACGCTAGTAGATCGTCGGCGTACGCAATTAAGTGCGGCATGGAACCTATAAGATCTGCAGTGAATATTGAGAACAAGATTGGCGGACCAACAGCTCCCTGTTGCATACCATTTTTGATGACCGTGGTAGAAGTTACGTCGCCACTTTTCACGACGAACTTTCTGCCTATTATCATGTCGTAGATCGTGTATAGCAATGGTTTACTTACGCCGAGCCTGACCAGCTTGAGGAACAGACCCTCTAACTAAACGGTGTCAAACGTTTTCTCCAAGTCAATCAGACATGCATTGTTTTTTGTCTTTGTTCCACTGAATGTCGGATACCAGTTTGGACGCGGCATGTATGGTTTCATGCCCCGCTCTGAATCCGAACTGGTTGTCCGGTATGATTTTATTTTCCTCAACCCATTGTTTCAGAACTCAAATGACTATCTGGAAGAAGACTGAACGACCGAAGATTTGTCGGGATAGATTTGTCTTTGTCCCGTTTAGGGATTGGTTGCACCACAGCTGTTTTCCAGTGTGCCGGGTAAAAAGCGTTACTCAGAGCGTTGTTAAACAAGGTCGTGTAAATTTGCACCGCTTCGGGGAGAACACGGCTAAGCATAATATTCGGTATACCATCGATTCCCACCGACTTTTTCTTCTTCAGCGAGTTAAAGATACCCTGAAGATCTTCTTGAGAAATCAAGATGTGATTTCCATCATTGGCGACGGCATTAATTGCCATGTTATCGTCACTGAACCTGGTAAAACCAGGAATCCAGCTGAAACGCAGCTCCAATTGCTTTCACCTTCTCCTGGGGATCTTCAACCACGAAGAAGTCATTGTCTAGCACTGCCCCATCTGGATCGATGCCAACTGAAGACAGTAATTGTTCGTTATTTGTCGTCCTGAGAAGTCTAACGGCCTGAATGTCGTTTTGATCTTTCCTCCGAAATATTTTATTATTAGATCGTTAGATCGTACAGCCCGATCTCCGACTTCAATTCCCTGACTTCCGCGTTTTGTGGATCTGTAAACCGCCTGTGCAAGAGTTTGAGTCTTTACAGAAGAATACTTTTGTGCACGTAAAGTGCATCGATGGTAGCATTTCGATATACATCGCTGTCATCGATTTGTACTACCTTCGGAATAGTCTTGTCCATGGTACGTTTAATTACGTCGTCCATTTGTATGAGGTACCTGTCAACCTCTTCGTTCGTTAGGTTTCTGTTTGATGGAGGATTGACCCCACTTGAACGTAGTTCTGTGGATAACGTCCTGGAGAAGCGAGGCCAGCGGGCCTTATTGTAATTATAAGAATTCTTCTGGACATACTCCTCCAGTTCTTCCACTTCGTTCGGGAGGTGAATAGCCGCGAAGAGTCCGCAGTGATCACTCTCTTACTCAACCGCAGTTAAACAGTTCCGCGTGCGTCTTTCCACGTCTAGTATCGTTAGTCGTCTGTCGATCAGCAACAGATCCGATCCAGATAGGACCCGCATCTGGGAAACGATGGCCTATCAGTTGAAGCAAATCTAGCGTGAACTCAATACTGTGCTCTGCCAACCAGTTATACAGTGGGGTCCCCCTGTCGTTATGCATTCTATTACCCCATTATTTATGCTTGGAGTTCAAATCCCCAGAATTATATAAAAGTTTTCCTCCGAGCTCAGTCGAAGGCTAGTGAAAAGAGTATCGAGTTCTGAAATGAAGTTGCGATTGAGTGCAGGATTGCAACCGCTTTCCACCCTGGAGAGGAATGCGTGCAATACACGTTTCTATCACTTGAAATTTTTTGCTATCTATATTTATATGCTATCTATACTTCACTACTATACATGACCTTATGACAAAAGCCTGATTAAGAGAGCGACCCCGCCCCCTCCACGTGGTAATTCTTATACCAGAGTGCGCGCGTCTGGTTCAGCTTTGCTTCGCTGGCCATCAGCACGTCTGGATTGTGAGCTTGCATAAGGTTGCCGAGCGTTAATTTGCGTTCTGTCCTAATCAGCGAATTCACATTCACTTCTAGGATCTTAAGGTTACTAGCTGCGTGCTCAGCCATTATACCGATGATGCGTTTGGCACGGCAAACACTGTCGAGTAGATTAATTCCACTCGCGCTGCTTGCTCTTGGAACTGTTTCTCGAGCTGAGCGATCTGTCCCTGGATAGAAAGCAGTACCACCATCATATCCAGATTCGCTTCAGGTTGCCTGGCCACTGGGACCGGGGTCACCTTCGTCACTATCTGTTGTGCCGGTCGCCTTCCTGATGTCATTTGGTTGTAGGAGACGGCCAGCGTAACAGTGGTAGCTGCAACACGGGGCACTGGCCTCGCTTCTACCATTTTGACTTGTTTCTTTGCCTCTATACTCTTTCTGCTCTCCTGGACTTTAGGACATCCCCGATAATTAGCAGGGTGCCCATTGGTCTTACAGAGTACGCATGTGAGCATAGCCCTGTCCTCGACTTTTTCCTTCCCTAAACGACATTCCCCTGGATTGTGGGTTTCTGCGCATTTGACGCAGCGAGACTCACTGTTGCAGTTAGCCGCGGCATGCCCAAACCTCTAACAGCGAGCGCATAG
>OU026149.1:56779039-56941539 GCA_907269125.1 Eristalis pertinax | reverse complement strand
GGAAGAACAGAAGTTTCGTGTTCTCCCTACTCGTTACGGCAGTGATGAAGGGCTTAACCCCAACGAACGTGACATCGTCGCTCTGCGCCTGGCGCAGCACAGTGAGGATATTTTTGGGATCAGTAGCGGGATCCACGTCCTTAAGGAGCATGGTCTGCACTTTTTCCTCTTTTGGAGTATACGAAAAAAAGTGGGCCCCAGCCGCCGCTAGCTTTTCTTTTATGACGCGGGCCAGTGGAGCGATAGCCTTGAGGGCCTTTTATATTTTAATAAAAATAATTTTTGGTGGCCAACTTACATAATACGTCGAAATCCTTCGTCTCCAGTCCGAGGACGTTGATGGGTAGGCATCTCTCCTTCTTAGCTGCTGCTGCGTCTGCCTCTGAGGATGTCGTTGTTGTTGCGCTGCTGCTTTTGCATAGCACAGCTGTAGCTGCGATTAAGGCTGTTTCTGCTGTTGCTGCAGCTCTTGTTGTTGGAACTGCTGTTGTTGTTGTTGTTGATGTTGTTATAGCTGCTGCTGTTGTTGTTGCTGCTGCTGTAGTTGCTTCTTCTTCCGCAACTTTCTTGTCGCCTGAGGCAGTGGAACGGCCTTTCACCTCATTAGGTTGCGGATGAAGCTTATTCCTCCTTTTCTTCCTCTCCTTCTTCTGCGATGGCTGGTGGCCTGATGTGCCAGCCTAGTGGTCTGGTGTATCAGGCACCGCTTCATCACTTTTGCCCGCTTTTAAGAGAGCGGATCGCTCCCTCGGTCACATTATAGTTCAGTGGTTTTCGTTTTTTTACCGTTGACTGTGAATAAAAAAAATGATTGCGTTTCTGGTTTTCGAACCCAAACCGCGGGTTTCTTTAGCTCCGCGGTCTAGCACCACTTCCTCTGAGCCAAACTATTGGCTTGCAACTTGCTGTGTTTTTAATTATTCCAACTACTTTCCGTTTTTCTGACTGCTACACAGGTTCGTAACTTCCTTTCGGTATGTGGATAGTATACATTATATACCTTGAACCTTAATCCGTGAATTTTGTTATTAGAATGCTAAGGTTCTTGGATTAATATATCCACGTCTTCTTGGAGCATGTAGAGCATCAAGTCTTCGGTAGCTGCTTTACAGTGGTGCAAATTAATTTGCACTACTATCAGCTTCTATTGACTCTCCGCGTTTATTGGAGAGACTCTTCTTCAAGGAACCCAAACTTGATACTGCTGGATCTGCGGCGGATGTGTTGAAGTGACTTTTGGTCTATAGCAACCACGAGGACCTTTCGCACTCCGTTCTTGCTCTTGATTGAAGAACTCATTCTCCAGCTCTGGGTGTCGAGCTTCTTGGTTTGCTTATCCATCAGCTTCAATATGGACTCGTCGTTTTCGGGAACCAGCGGAGGAATGCATATTGAAGCCAATTTGCGAAGCGGTATCATCGAGCGAGGGATGACTCGTTGCAGTTGCCGATCATGCGCTTTAAGTCCAGGGACTTCTGGTTGGTAGAACCATCTTCGAAAAGCATTGCATCTAGTATTTGACCTCTACGGTGAGTCAATTGTGGGATCTTATCCTCCCATCAGGATTGGAACGGTCGACAAAGACTATTTGTAGATTCATGGGAAGGTCGAGACTGGCTGATGTTTTCGCCTTTTTCGCTTGTCTCTTTATCAGGGTGCCGGATCTTGACGTTCTGCTTCAATCCTGAGGCAGTGTTTCCCTTGGAGGAACTCGGTTGTTGTGCGTTATTTTCAACAGCAGCCGCTTGTGTTGGCTGTTTTTGGGTGTTATTTGGGACGGTGGGTTTGATTTTGGCCATATACGATGGCTTTTTCTAGCGCGCTGTGCCTGTTTTTGCATCTTGAACGAAGGTGGTAGCCTGTTTGTTTTCGAAGTTAGCTACCTCTTTCCTGTTTCTTTATCAAAGAGTTTTTCCATTCAGCTGGCGTTGAGGGGTCTCTAGCGCTCATCTTCTTGATAAATTGCATCGACGGCTTTCGCAGATAGATCTTCAGTCCAGTACCATTATAAGTTTTCAAGCATTAAGCGCCGTTTGCTGATACTACACTAAAATCCAATTTCATATCCAAGTTAAACTTAAACTTTAAGTTCAACTTTATCTATTCTTCGTTGCTCGTAAATATTTAAGTCGTACTTAACTATGACCCGGTATTTTTAAATGCAACCAAGTTCACTTCGATTTAAAATTTCATATTCGCTATTTTTAAGGCGTGAACGTGAGTTCTAATATGGGTTCCATAGATGGAGAATGGAAGCGAAGCTATTCGAAGGAAATGTTTCTTGGTACTTGCAATAGAAAATAGCTTTCTTCGGTAATTTTATGTTGCTTTAAATGCTCGATCATGCTTTCGAACCTGCAAAACAATCTTGTATACTCTCGAAGCATGAATTCCTCCGAAAACAGCAATATCCCACGTAAAATGCAACAAGTAGTTGAGTGATATGTGCGATCGAATTATTTCTTAGAAATTTATGTTCATCTGCATGTTCAAATGAGTATGGAAAACCGTACCAAATGAAAGGACATTCCAAATTTGATACTATCTGCTGTAATCATGAGCATAACCTTGATTGTTGGTTATGTCCTTGATTTGCCGAAAACTTTTATAAACCAAAGTACGTCAAAGCTATACAAATATTAATTTCTGTTGAAGACATGACGAGGTACACCAACTTCTTAAATTTCTATCACTTCCACATCATCTTCAAATAAATAAAGTAATTCAAACTTCATACTCAAATTTGTCCACGATTTTATGTCACTGTCAGTATTAAATTACAACTTAAAGTCTTATGATCTACTATTTCTTCAACATAGTTTAAGTTATGCTTAGACGACTTTAGGATTTACTTTTCGAACCGTGCAAACCGCTAAGTCCAACTTAACTTGTTGAGTAAAACCTACATCACTAAGTGAAGTATCAGCAAACGGCTTTAAATCTGATTCCAAAAAGCCTACGAAGTGAATCCATTAAGAGTCAGTTTGTAATAATATTGTACGGAACACTAACATTTATCAAAAAAGGCTTCAGTGATTATAATAATAATAAAAATAATAATATAATACGGTTAGCGCTACAGTCCGTATAAGGCCAGCTTCTCAGCAACCACCCGTGTTGTGCGTGCTATTGTTCTCTCACGAATGGAAGGGACCCAGAGCTTTATGCAGACTCCGAACGGCCAGTTTTATGAAGCTTTTTCTAGATAGTTATACTCTTTGAGCATTGTCAGTGACTCGAAAGAGGTGGGGCTTGGAAATTATTTTTGTCGTACTGGGATTCGAACCTAGACGCCGAGGTTCAAGTGATCATGAGTCGGCTCACAGATCACAACGCCACGGCCGCCACTTCGGTGAGGATATTTAACAATATTTCTTGGGACCCTGCATAAACCTTACGTTGCTTTTGAATTTCAAGCACTTATAACACACGGTTCTCATTACTTCATAGTAAAGTGTGCTGTTGGTCACATAGCTGCTAAAAGCAATGAAATCAAAATGTTCAAAAATGTATGTACTTGCATGGTTGTGTTGAACGCATGATTTCGAGTTAACATTATAGATGCCGAAACACATACATTTATATGTTTAAGTTATATAACATTAATATATATATGTGTAGTTATAGATTATTGGCCTTCCTAACCCGAATCTAATTCCAATTAACTTTTGCACCGCTAGCATTTCCTGTACGTTCACCCCACACAGCCAGCATTCTCCCATTACCTCAGCACAGCACACTCACCTTGCACAGCGCACTCACCTTACACAAGTCACATTATCAGCACTTCCACTGCCCCCATGCACGATCGTATATAAGTGATATATTATTGCTAAGGTAGGTTAAGTCAAGTTTGAAATAAAAGAAATAATTGCAGTCTGCCGAGATCACCATAGGTGATAAGACGGTCCTATAATTTGTGTATATCACTACGTCGAACTCTCTTGACTAATAACCAAGTCGAGCACTGATAAAAAGAAGTTTGTTTTGATTTCATGTCTGTTCTGAAAGGAATCTCAAACCCTTCGATCCATCACGTATACTACGTAAAATATGAGTTATTTAGTATTTCAAATGAACTCATTCAAAATTGATTTGAGTAGCACCTACCTATGGAATCCGGCAGTAAATGAATATACATTGCCTTGACGACCATGACAGATTTGATGGATGAGTGTGTTAATCTTGCGAGGCGAAATAAAGTAGAAGAGAATCAAGTCCTTCGGTATTTAGAGCCAAGGTAGTTTCCACATCCTGGGAGGGTCAGACAAATATAATAAAATTATTGTTGGAGGTTTATTGCATTCATGCTCACCTGCCATACAACACAAGCCGCACCGGATTGCAAAAATGAAGAAAAATCCAAATTCTCCGAAATATACTTCAAAAATAATCATCAAAGAACATTTCAATATGCTGTTATGCTAATATTCATCGGGAACCTTTAAATTGTTCATCTCGTCTGAGCTGATGGAGAAAATTCCTTATTTGTACAACATATTGTTCTCATTTTGGGGTATTCTTCAGCGTTGGACACACATCAAAAAATAATACCACGTAACATACTATTGGGTTTTGACGAAACTAGGTTAAGGTTCACTTTGATGAAACATGTACCCGATTGTTATTTATTTCACTTAATCCTTGAAAAGATATTTATTTGGCAAAAATCGAATGCCAAAGAATTTTGAAGTGTCATTTTATTTTAATTTTAAAATATATTCCCCTGCAAATACATTCTCCAAATTGATATCCAAGCTATATTGTATGCTTCCATTAAACCCCAAACCATCTACAAAACACCAGAATCCTCTCAATTTTATCGGCTGGCCTATATAGGAGTTTTCTAATTTTAATACAGTTACTCTGGTTTCACTTCCTAAGTGGTTTCGTCTCCTCCCCGTTCGTCTAATTCCGAAGATTTTCCTTTTTAACAAATCCTTTCAATCTAATTTCTAACAAGCAATTCACTTAACATCAATAAATTTCATCCCGAAGCCCACATCATTAACTGAAATTCACGATTCCGCATTCAAGTGCTTAGCCACGGTGTCACTTTCAAGCACGAGTGAGATTTCCATTACATGCACGTATACATACACTCGATTTTTTACCCCTCGAAGTAATTAAATACGGTGTGTATACGCCAGAGTACATGAGTGTATGTTTGTGGGATTTGCTGTTCAGGGTTATCCTTCGGAGAGATAATTGAATTTTTCAAGTCTTCAGGGTATTCATTCAAGGAAAATGGTGTGGGTGGGACACACTCACTCAAGATACTTCTCACGCACGTCTAAGCCAACAAAACGTATCCCTTTTTGGAGGCAAGCAAGCTGTCGTTAATGCTATGTGCCTTTACCTCAAGGCAATTACCTTCACGAATATTCGGAGGAAAGTTAAAAATCGGAGCAGGAAGCATGGGTGAGATATCCTTACTATACTGGCATCCGCTTGCGTACGCATGGATGCTCGTCGAGAGAATGCATCATTGAGCTTCGGATAGGAAATGTGAAAAAAGGTAATGATGGTGACATGACATTTAATGAGCCATGAAATTGAGCCTCTATTTGGGTGTGTGTTTGTTAGGAGTACGCCGCTGAAAGTGTGCACCATTTTGATATTTTGTTATTCACTTTCAGGTAATGAAAGAAATATAATTTTGATATACTTTTGAACGTTGTGGACTTTACGATTGTTGATTTTTGAATTAAATTCTTGGATATTTAAGCGGACGCTAAGGTGGCTGTTAAACTTGATGATGGTAATCCAATTGGGTTTTAATACACACACGTGGTTGAATGTCTTGGACTATTATGTGAGAGAGCGTGCATAAGAATAACGAGAAATGATTTATTAATTTGCTTTCTTGTCAACACGACCACACCGGGTTCAAAATCGTTTCTAGGTCACTATAGCTATTTAATAATGTATTGTTTTTTACAATTTGAGATTACAACTGTAGGGTACTAGATAGTGCAGGATATGAAAAATAAACACTAAACTGATATTATAGTGTTTATTTTTCATATCCTGCACTATCCAGTGATTACATCGAGTTGTTCAAATCCGTGTGTCCAGGTTGGTTCTTTTGGGATGGAGTGATGGTGTGATAGCTGCTTTAGCCCCGACTGACTGCTATCGCTGGTCTGGTAGAAGCCATGCAGCTCGTTGTTAGAAGTTGTTGGGAAGTTCTGCTCGCGTAGCAGATTTAGCGCGTTAAGAAAGCATTGTTCGGGGACGGTGTTTCTCAGGTTCCTGATTGCCTCGTTGGGATGATTGTTGTGATTGAGAAGCTACTTTCTGAAGAGTGTTGCCATGAACTGTTGTAAGGGGATAATGCGTGCTTGCAAGTTTCTTGTTGCTGTGGTGCTTTAGACGATCCTTGTCGATGGTGAGACCGGTACATATTCGCAATATTTTCCTTTCGAAAATTCCGAGCTTCTTCATGCTGGTCTTAGAAATGATGTGCTACATTGGGAAACCGTACGTTAAGATAGGCCGTATCCTCTATCCTCTGGCTTAATCGATTTTACTTAAGCATCAAGGGATAGAAGCCTGGGTTGGTCTGCTTATGGGTCAGTTTCGAGAGGCTGTTGACCTTCAACCTTTTCGTGAAGTTAAAGCCAAGATACTTGATCTCTTTGTCTGTTATTATTTCCATACCGTTAGTGAGCGCTATCTTTATGCTCTGACATTTGGCTGCTGATCTGCATCCACCTGGGGATGTTCTCCTTAGATGCATAATTACCAATTTTCTAGCATTGATACAAATACCCCATTTTGGCGGTCAGAGGTGACTTGGAGCTGGCATATGTCAGTGAGTCATCTGCTAATAGATAGCAGTTCACTGTGTTGGTTGGAGGTAGTTGATCTGCCGTTTAGATGACATGCCGTTTTGACGACCAAACCGGGTTCAATATAGTTTCTACTTCATTGGGTATATACATATTTACATAGAGTGAATCTTGCAAAATATGACTTAAAGTCAATTATGAATATTTAATAGCAAAATTCACTTTAATATACGTAAAACAAAAAAATGATATGGTTAAAAAGTTATATAATATAGTGCAATATTGTTTGTTCATGAAGCTGCATGTATGTATTTTACAGGTAATGTCTTTAAAATGGATACTAATTTACTGATTTTTATACAGCGATTACAGGTGTCCTTTTATGTAATGATCTTGAGTGAAGGAATTTTATAAAACTTTACAATATATTCGACGCTAGAAATGCCTTGTGGACACAAAATCATTAGACATGACTCAGGAAAGGTAATTTTGTATCAAATATGAATTATGATTTGAATCATTTTAATGCGTTTTCCTCTTTATAAAACTTAAATTAAGAAAAATCTCAATCCAAGCTCAAATTCTAATTTGTTCGATTGTTTCACGTACTGGTTAGTGCATGGCGTGAATCCCCCACATCCCCATAGAGGCTCACGAGGCCACTGATGGGTTGCTCGTAGTTCCTTCGGGGTAAGCCCGATCGGGATAGCCCAGTCACTAGACACTCTCATTTTGACACCATTCGGGACTGGCTCCAAATGCGGCCCTGCCACACCAGGGTAGGCGGTATCCGAGGTTAGTCTTTTTCTTCTTGTCATATGTGGGGGTTGCGCTTCGCGTTGACAAATCAGAGGTTATGGTCATTTCCAGAACGCCTGTTCACTGCACTCTACATGTTAGTGAAGGCCCATTGAAGCAGGTGGAGAAGTTCAAGTATCTCGGGGTCTTTTCCACGAGTGATCGGAGGAGTATTGCTTAACTTTCCTGTTTGGCCAAGCTGGCTCAATTTTGAAACAGCTTGGAAGATCTGTAATCAGAAAGACCGAGCTTGTTGTCAAGGCCAAGTTAGCGGTTTTGAATTCAGTATCTGTTCCAACTCTCACCTATGGTCATGGAATTTGGGTAATGACCGGATCAATAATATCGCGAATATAAGATGCCAAAATGAGATTTCTTCGTGCTGTTCTTGGAAGTTACTCTTCGGGATGGGGTGAGGAACACGGCAATACGTGAGGAACTCAATGTAGAGCTGCTGCTTCTTCGAACGGAAAGAGTTATGTTTCGATGGCCATCAGGTAGGCGGTTCTACAAAAGTCGTTGGAAAACAGACCTAGGCGTTTTGCGTGAAGGCCTAAGCGGCAGTGTCCGGTGATGTCTGGAGTTGAGATTCTTCTTTTCGTAGAGATTATTGAGCTGTAGCTTAAAGGTAGTAATAGGGGTACCTATGTTACAAGAAATGCTATCAACTGGTAGTCTAGAGGCGCGTTTTGGGAGTTCATCAGCTTTGCAGTTTCCCGGTATGCCTCTATGGCCTGGCACACAGCACAGGCGAATGTTGAACTGTTTGGATATCTCGTTTAGAGATGCATGGCAGTCGATTACTAGTTTAGACTTTATAGAGAACAATGTAAGGGTATTGATTGCTGCTTGGCTGTCAGTGAAAATGTAGATATCGCAGGCGGACGTTCCATCTTAACCAGGACAGGGCTTCACTGGTGTTTTGAGGAGGCGCAGAGGGTTGATAACGCAAGGAGAGAGAGCAGATACACAAGTAGAGGGACCATATTGTTTTCCTGAGTAGGAATGAGCTTTAGATACTCTCCAGTTAGTAATAAGGTGAGATAGATTGTTGGATATAAGGTGAGATCTAGAACTCCTTGGCGATTTTTTGTGATGAAAGTAGAATCGTCGCCATTGTAACAGATCTCTAGGTTTTTTAGAAGTATGAAATTTAAGAGAGACTCACCTCCGTCATCTGTATTAGTGCTTCCCCATGACAGGTGATGGGAGTTGGAATCGCATTATAAGCCGTGCACTTTTTGTGAGCGTGAGCTCAGTGATGGCTTCTATGCCGGTCGGAGGAATTGCACCATCGAAGGCCAAGTATGAGGAGATAACCCAGTATTTAGAGTCTCCTAGCTCTAGACTCGCCGCCTTGAGGTCTTGATTTGTTAGTCGTCCTTAGTCCATTCACCTGATCTTTTATGATCCAGGATAAGGGAAATATATCCTCTCCGCTGCTGGCTAAGCAGATCTGTCTCCATGATTGAATCAATCACTGAGTTACTGGCCTCCCCGGAGTCCGACGAAAAGTCCATTTCCTGCGAGGTTTTTGGTGTTTTTTCTACGTCCATGTCTGTGTTCAGACCCAGAGTCAGGAGCGTGGAGAAAGGTTGGAGTCACCCTCCGAGTTCAGTGGAGTATACAACTCCTATGGTGTATGTTGGTTTGTTGGGTTTGGGGACGTTGAGGTGGACGGTGCTAATAGATCGATCTCCTTCCAGAGGGACCTTTCCACAACTAAAGCTGATTTTATGGCAATCTTTAGCTAGTGACTCAAGGGATTCCTCGTTGATCACAAGAAATGCAATCCTGTAAGATCCTTTTCGTTCCTCCAGCTTACCGATTTTCCAATTATCAGTCTTAAGTCTGGGGTTACACACTCTGATAAGTTTCATAATTGAGCAATATCATCTGGAATCAAGCCTAGCTTCATTTGTCAAGCGGAATGCTTCCGTCTGGATCCGCTTTATCCACGATTGCGACAATGGTCTGGTTTTTTAGCACGTCGATCATCTCTCAGGAGAGTCTTTGAAGGACCTTTTGTGCTACTCGTCGGTCCTTGTGCAGAAAGGTGGGATTTTGGTCCGTGCAGGATAGGTGGGGAGGTCTAGCTGTTACATGGACGACTGACGTGACAGCAATTTCAGCGGGACCTGCCCGACGAAGGTCCGTGAAGGTCTTTGCGGGTTGATTCCAAGTTTGGTAGCCTCGGAGTGTACCGCTACGCTGGTTGAGGTGGACAGGAGAGGCCTACTGGCGTCCCAGCAGGACGGTTTTGGAGAGACTGCTGATAGGTCTGAGCTGGTAGAGGGTTTGGAGTCCCTGACGGGGTAACTGGGGTTAGGAGGCAGTCTTGGCGTGTTGATGCCACTGCTTTCGTTTTCAGCTGTTTCCTTAATAGGATTTGGTGTTTTGTTGGTTTTTTGGTTTGTTTGTTTTTAGTATTTTTTAAAGAAGACATTGGATTCCCACAAGTATGGGAGAAAGGAGGTCAGTCTGTGCAGAACTCCGTACACAAGTAAGGCAGACTAATCCGGAGAATGCCAGGTATTCGGATGCTAGCGTTCGCTAATGGACAATTTAATGGGCCTGCAGCCCATCGGTGAAATGGTTCAATTATCTATTAACATACATGCGCATACATAATAGATTATTTTAATAACATGATGCGCTACATGATCGCCAAACTCAACGAATGTAAGTGTATGGATGAAGGGGTAAATAATTCATGTATATTGAAAGATATTTATAATGCATTAGGCTCCTTACAACTTGTGACTTCACAAGTCTCTGATGATTTTAAAAGCTTTGTAATTCTGATTGCTTCGACTACATCAATTCATTCACTTGAATGAGCAATAAAGAACTTTTTTTTGGTATCACATTTTTGTTTTATTTCGATAACGAGTTAGTATTGATATGTATTCGCCTTTTTGTATTTGTATGTTATGCATTTTTAATTCCATTGTGTATCCCGTTTCGTTGGCTGGCAAAGTATGCGATCCTGCAAGAAATGGTGGCCCTTGGCGTTGTGGGTACGTGCGTTGACTCCTACGCACTTGGATCTACCACCTCTATCGAGTCACTGACAAATGGCAATGCTCCAAGAGTATAACTGTCTAAAAAAGAAGCTTCTCAAACTTGGCCGTTCGGACTACCTGCGGAGTTGGCATAAAGTATTGTTCCCCTCCACTCCTGAGAGAACAACAGCACGCACAACACGAGTGGTTGCGGAGAAGCTAGGCCCATGCCCTCTACGGGCTGGCCACCCATATTATATATATACGAATTTTCGTCTTATGGATCAACATACTTTTTCCTTTCTTCCAAGGAACGCTCATTACTTATGCGCGCAAAAAACATTTTCCCTTCCCTCTTAAATATTTACTTTTGAAATTCACAAATCATCACAAGAATTTGTTTCTGAAGACCCTCCCGTCAATTTAAAAAAAAACACACAAAACAGATGCGACACATTAATATATTTAACAGATGGCGACAGAGAATATTTTTTTTCTTTCGAAATAAAGATGAGTTGATAAAAATCAAATAAACGCACAGTCAGTCAGTCGGCCCTTTTCTTTGGACTAATATGGTGACTGAAGAGGTTATCGGGAAGAAGGAAAATTGTACATATCCACAAACACACAGCCATGTGTGTAAATTTATTCGTATGCGGTGGGGATTGTGCCGCTGATAATGATGATATCGCATTTTATGTGGTCTTTAATGAAAGCATCTCATTTTATGTTTCATTTCTATGTTTTGAGTACTTTTTGAAACATCATGTATGGCTTTTATCATTTGACATCCGACAACATCAAGTTAATTACTACGCTGCATGAATAGTCATGAAAAAGTTTCCTTTCAAAGATTTTTTTTTTTTTGTTTTCCTTTGTTTACTTTCGCATTCACTGTAGCTTAACCGAGTTTATCGTGTGAAAACTAATTGGCTAAGAATATTGCATCACAATATTATATATTGCAAATATTGCCTCCGGACTACATTTCATCTGGGAATAGGCCTGACTCTGTGCATATGTACATATATTGAAAAAAATTATCCACATGTGAAATGGCTTATCATCTCTGTGTACCATTCATATACACCAGTGTATGACTATTTGGGTCAGATTTGTGGAATTTGTAAACGATTCAATGCATTAGAAATAAAATGAATATGTACGAAAGATTACTGAATTCACTATTCAATAACTGTATTCTCTAACTTAATTAAAACTTTTGGAATAAAGTGAGCAAAAGTCCAAAATGGAGAAGATTAAAAGTAAACGATTTTATTCATACGGCTCTGATCAGATTCTGTATTTCTTTTGAGTTATGTATGTTTTTTATGGAGTCAAACTTTTAGTTGATAACTGATAAGTTTTATCTGGTTTGTCATATACGAATAAACTAATTCGAGCAGAAATAGATTGCAAGTGTGAGTGGTACTTGGAGGTGATAATATTCCCGTCCAAAACAATAATTGGAGCTTTTATTTAAAAATTCGTATTTTAATTCTCAGTGACAATTTATTGATATTGATAAAATGACAAAAACTTAGCTGATGGCTTGGCTATTATAGATTTTGTAATGTGCGACCCCACCCAAAGTAGGCCGTAATAACCAAGATAGCACCACACCGCCTTTATCGCGTATAGGTTTCACTTTGAGGCAGAGGGTCAACAAATTTCGTATCGTTATTGCTTGATGCCGTGTTGTAGTGGACTGGGGTGTCGACTCCTACGCCGAGGGTGGAAGGTTCAATCCTGGAAGTTATCAACTTTAATAATTCACGGCTCCACCACTTTCAAGTCACTGAAAATGTTCAAGGAGTATTCCTGTCTAGAGAAAGCTTCTCAAAATTCGACGTTGGGAGTCGGCTATAAAACTTAAATTTAAAAATTCTCAGTCCAAGCTCAAATTCTAATTTGTTTTGTTTTGTTTGTTTCGATTCTCATGTCGATATGAGCAATATTCGTGTTTTATACGCAATTACATTTTTGGTCAGAATTAAAATGTGTTAATTTGAAATAATCGTAAATCGAAAATAGGAAAAATGGTAATGTATGCCATCTTGGACCTGCTCCATCACATTCAAGAGGCTGACAATATTTAAGGAGTATTCATGTCTAGAAAAAGCTTCTCAAACTTAGCCGTTGGGGGTCGGCATATCCCATCCTCTCGTGATAAAACAATACCACGCACAAAACGAGTGGACGCTGTAGAAGCTAGATACAGGTAAACATCGGATAATCGAAGCAACCATATTATTACATTGCTTGATGCCAATTTTCCAACTGGCTTATGTTTTTTATCGGGGGACGGGTAATCTGCGCATCTGATATTCCTATAAATATTAGCCATGAAATAGTTACTTAATCCAACACAGCTACGATTCGTCAAAATGAATGTCTGGAAGCACACATAAATTCTGATATAGGGTTGACGAGGATGATGTCTTAAGTACGAAAACCTTCAGAAAAAAAAGAAAAGGAGACTCGACTCGAAGTTCTGTTGGTGATATCTTCCCACATCGCAACCTTGGTTGTTATACCACACCCCTGAAAATATATGAATGACATTTTAATTCACTAAATTCGCTGACATTATGTAGCTTTGATAACGACGAATGACAATCATGAAATAAAAACACACCAACGTAAACCGCAACAAAGATCGCTTTATATGCGACTGCCTTACATTCACAATTAAATGGACAATATATCGGTAAAAAGCCAGTGATATCCAGTCGATTTGCAGTGCAATTAAAATTAAAAAACTCGAAACTTCCTCAACCGACAATATGCTGCAGATGCAATTGTTGTTGGAATTCCTGCTGGCAAATGTTAACAGTTCACGAAAATTGCTCGCTTAAAGCGACTTCGTTGTACGCGATAGTATACATTTCCAAAATAATGTAGAGACGGATGCAGTACTTAGTGAATACACTATGGGAAGTCAGGAAAATTGGATTAAAGTCAACGAGTCCTGGGTTAATGGGATACATTGAAAATTAACATTATTCGGTATTGTGCTTACTCGGGCACTGCTTCATGCACCATTCTGCGAGAGTACAAACATTTAAATTATTTACTCGCGAAAATAGTTTCAGGCTTGCACTCCCAATATTTTTAAAAATAAAAACTTTTCAACCACTTACTTATGTATTTTTCTTAGTGCATTCTGAATCCCTGTAGGAAATTGCTTTTATTACAAAAATCAATATGAAGACAAGCATACAAGTATTTCTTCTGCATTTGAAGACGACATGACACATTGTAAGAGCGCAATGTAACTAAATGTACATGCTACATAGAATGGAAACTTCGATTCTTAAGGAAATTGGTCCCTTTCAGAGTAGTATTATTATTTATTATATTTGTATGATCTGTATGAATTTATAATTTTGTAGCAAATGACAATAACAACTCATAGCGTTCTGTACCAGATCCATTTCGGTGTCTGTCCAACGTCTCCACTAAAATTCAACAGCAAACAAAACAAGTCCCTGTGTATATAATTTAGGTACTCTTGTAACTTATCAATAAATTAAGAAAAAAAACGCTTTTAAAGTTTTACTATTCGCTTTAATTAATATTCACACTAAGGCTGCTGTCAAACTGATTAAATATTTCGAGGGTAACATAAATGGGACTCTTATCTATCGTATTTTTCTAAAGACAATGATACAGCCGTTATTCTCTTATGAGGCATTTCTCGGCATATTGCTGCTTTGCTGACAAAACATAAAGTGTGCTGAAAAATGCATTTTACATCACTTTGAAAGGGTTAGATATGCATATATGTATGTATATATGACAATATGTATAATCTACATATATATTTTTTAAATTATATTGAGTTATCATAATCGACATCGTTCATGTGCAATTGGATTCGCTCGTACCGGATGTAACCTGAAGAGCATCAAATGCATCCACGGGCATCGCTTGCATTTTCGGCAGAACATGCACAAACCTGCACGAACCAACGGGGAATGGAAGAACCTTGATCGATCAGAGCGAGATTAAGTTTTAGGTAGATCAAACTTGTACTTTTGATACAAAATGGGAGCCGCAACCATAAACACCTAGCACACAAATATACATTTTATAACGTTACAAGGTACTCGTAGTATCGAACGCGACCAACGGCAGTAATTTATAAATAAACGTAATCTTAATGACAGTTTTTACTAAGGGTTCAATTACTAGATTGTAACGAGATTCTGTAAATTGTGAATATTATGGGTGGGTAGTTAGAAACTGGCATTAATGCACTTAGGCCAGAGTAGGCCCATTGTACCGCCACGTGGGTGTGAAGGAGATGAAGAGCGTTTGTGGCAGCCAGTTAGTTTTCTCAGCAAATTTTACTAGTCAATTTTGACTGGTATTCTGCTGACGTCATTTAGACTGCCAAAGAAGTAGGAGCCTATAGTGGCTTTCCTGATTGAAGCGAGAGCAGGACAGTTGCCAAGTAGGTGGTGGATGTTTTCCTCCTCCTTTTCGTTTGGGCACCTTCTACAGAAGTCGTTGGCAAATAGACCTAGTCGTTTTGCGTGAAGGCCTAAGAGGCAGTGTCCGGTGATGTCTGCCGTTGAGACTCTTCTTTTCGTAGAGATTATTGAGCTGTAGCCTAAAGGTAATAATAGGGGTACCTATGTTACAAGAGATGCTATCAACTGGTAGTCTAGAGGCGCGTTTTGGGAGTTTATCAGCTTTGCAGGTTCCCGATATATCTCTATGGCCTGGCACCCAGCACAGGCGAATGTTGAACTGTTTGGATATCTCGTTTAGAGATGCACGGCAGTCGATTACTAGTTTAGATATTATAGAGAACGGTGCCAGGAATTTGATTGCTGCTTGGCTGTCAGTGAAAATGCAGATATCGCAGGCGGATTTCACGTTCCATCTTAGCAAGGACAGGGCTTCGCTAATCGCCATTACTTCCGATTGGAAGACGCTGCAGTGGTTGGGTAGACGAACTGATTTGTTCAGGTGTAGACCCTCCGAGAAAACGCCTTTTCCTACTCCATCATCCATTTTGGATCCATCTGTGTAAAAGTGAATGGCTTAGTACTGCCAGACCACAGGCCTCTGTCCGGTTGCTGTTTGCTTACCAGACATCGTTCGGCATCGGTGGGAGTAGTTTTACTCGCTCCACTGATGCATATGCAGGCTTGTCTCTGTACCTTTCTTAGTTCGTTGTTCGGATGCGTTTCACAAAGTAGCATTAATTACTCAGCTTGTTCATCGCCTCATTATGCTCGTTTTAGAGTGTGTCTACTAGGTTGTCTAGCTCACTGGGGTTTTTAGGAGGCGCAGAGGGGTGATAAGGCAAGGAGAGGTCCTAAATGCCGGTTGCGGTGGTAAGTGGTAATTTAGGTCAAAGCACAGGTATCGATGATCGGAGTAGGAATGAGCTTTAGATACTCTCCAGTTAGTAATAAGGTGAGATAGATTGTTGGATATAAGGTGAGATCTAGAACTCCTTGGCGATTTTTTGTGATGAAAGTAGGGTCGTCGCCTTTGTTACAGATCTCTAGGTTGTTTAGAAATATGAAATTTAAGAGAGACTCACCTCTGTCATCTGTATCAGTGCTTCCCCATGAAAGGTGATGGGTATTGGAATAGCATCCGATTATAAGGCTTCCACTTTTAGTGAGCGCGAGCTCAGTGATGGCTTCTCGTTCGGAGGAATTCTCCATCGAAGGCCATGTATGAGGAGATAACCCAGTATTAAGAGTCTCCTAGCTCTAGACTCGCCGCCGTGAGGTCTTGATTTGATAGTCGTCCTTAGTCCATTCACCTGATCTTTTATGATCCAGGATAAGGACAATATCCTCTCCGCTGCTGGCTAAGCGGATAATGAGGTTTGAAGAGGCTATTTTTGAGTGATGGAGGTTAATCTGAAGAAACTTCAGCATGGCTGGTATATATGATGCTGTGATATTGGCCTCGCTGGAGTCTGACAAAAAGTCTATATATTGCGAGGAATAAAGCAGATCTATCTCCATGATTGGATCAATCGCTGAGTTATTAGCCTCCCCGGAGTCCGACTAAAAGTCCATCTCCTGCGAGGTTTTTGGTGTTTTTTCTACGTCCGTGTCTGTGTTCAGACCCAGAGCCAGGAGCGTGGAGGAAAAGTTGGAGTCATCCTCCGAGTTCAGTGGAGTATACAACACCGATGGTTTAGGTTGGTTTGTTGGGCTTGGGGACGTTGAGGTGGACGGTGCTAATAGATCGATCTCCTTCCAGAGGGACCTTTCCACAACTAAAGCTGATTTTATGGCAATCTTTAGCTAGTGACTCAAGGGATTCCTCGTTGATCACAAGAAATGCAATCCTGTAAGATCCTTTTCGTTCCTCCAGCTTACCGATTTTCCAATTATCAGTCTTAAGTCTGTGGTTACACACTCTGATAAGTTCTATAATTGAGGCAATATCATCCGGTTCGGCGGGCAGCCGAACGCGTGCTATAGGTCTGTTAGGGATCTGATCCACTGACAGTACCGCGAGGCTTGCCCGGCCAAAGCTCTCCGGTCGTCGGGATTGCCATTTTCAACAAGTTGAGAGACCGTTGATCGGCGCAGGCTAGGATTTTGACGCATTCATGTTACCAGCCAGCGTCTTCGCAGTTTTCCGGTTTATCCAGAAATTCCTCCAGAAGACTTAAGAGGGCGCTGGCAAGCCTAGCTTCCAGCTTCCTCCATCTGGATCCGCTTTATCCACGATTGCGACAATGGTCTGGTTTTTAGCACGTCGCTATACCTTGCCTTAGTGGAGGTGGACGCCGAGTCCGAGATCGGGACCGTTTGGACTTCTTGGGAGCAGGAGAAGGTTCTTCTAAGGACCTGTTACGTTTGGTCGACTTTGTTGTTATTTGATTGGAGGAGCCTTGTGTCAAGACATTAGTAACCCACTCGAAGGAGGATTTTTGCTTCTAAGATCATCTCTCAGGAGGGAGGGTGCTGAGGCTTTGAAGGACCTTTTGTGCTACACGTGGACCAACTTGCTCTAAGAGTGCTGACGATTTCACTGGTAGCCCGACTACCTAACCTAACTCTACCGAAAGTTCCCCTGGCTACACAATATGTATTTACTACCATATTAGAGTATTAAGCAATCTAAAACCACCACCAATACAAAAATCGGAAGAGCCAAGAAGTACAGAAGATTTCATGCAGATATTCTCGAAATATATAATTGTACTGAGAAATCGAGCAACTCTCAGACAAACTCTAGTCTACATTACATATTTTAATTTTGTAAAAATAATCATAGTCGTTTCTTCTTTTCACTCACAAACGTATATTTGAATGTTACTGCGTGTCAAAATCAATTAACGCATAATTTTCGGAGATTACAGAGTTTTAGATCAAATTAACGTTATCATAATTATATCTATATGCGTAATTATCATGCACGTGACACATGAATTCATATTGCTGGATTGGATTATTTTTCTCCTGGTCATTATTTGTGCGTCGCTTTATCTATCATTCCGATTACGGATATTCAATTCCTTGGGAAAATATCCTCACAAAATTGACTCACATTCTTTTGCCTTCAATGCAAACAAATATCTTTGTACACAGACATACTGTTTCAACCAACAAGCTCAGTCATATGGTTTCACAATTTCCAATTGTAATTAGATTTCAGTTCTGTGCTGACCAAAAATCAAAAGTACACGTTTCGGTTGCAGCACAGTGGTTGTGTAGTCGGTTTTTTGTGACCTAGCATCCTAAAAATTAAATTATCGTATCGTACACAGATCAAAGAGAACATCCACGGTACACCGACAAACGAACGGATGGCGAAATGCAAACGACATAAAACTAGAGAATGAAATCATACCCCGTGTTGTGTTTGGGAAAATCTCAGTGGGAAAAGTTGAAAGTCATCAACTTTTGTGCTTGCCAGCGTTGCCATAGAAGAGGAAAGGATATTCTCCGTTTTTGTTTTGACGAACATGGACATTACTCTTTTTTCAGTGGAGGCAACCTCTACGGAATTCATCCTTTTCCTCCTTATAGATACAGTGCCCGTGGATAGGCCAATTTATGATGAATGGTCAACATTTGTCCAGAACCTTTTCCCGTAGAACAGACCTACCCCACTACCAAAACAAAATGTGTGTCCATTTCATTTCCTGCCATTCTGTGCGAGACAAAAAGTGACAACTATCGCAAATGTGCCATAGGCTATTTTAAACTAAGAAGGGAATGCTAAAATTAGTAAATAATTGCTTGAGTTGAAACTACGGTCCGGAAATTATAAATTCATCCAAAACCAAAAGCGACAAGCACGGAGGATGGCAGGGACTTGCTGCAGTTGCCATGTCATGGAGAATTAAGTTAAAACACTTATTAGCATATTATGAAGTTTTTGTTACGCTAAATAAGGAACTACCACGTAATTTGTTTCCCATGATACCAGATCCATGTAGAATGGGGTTGAGGGTTGTCAGTGGGCCCTATTCGACTTTTTTCGAGTTTATATTTTTAAGTGATTAATGATCCTTTTAAGACCGGCAAAATCATGTGACAGCTCGTTTGTATGCTAATTAAAGCGGTTCGGAATAAATTATGGTGACCAAGATCGTGTTTATATTAATTTTCATCGCGAATTTTGATATACAAAAATTTCAATTCCCTTTTTCTCGTTTTCCGAGGCGTAATTATACCGCAATTATTTTCTAAGGATATTCATAGCAACTGCGTGGAGGTACTATTGATTTTTCCGCAAAATCAGCCAATCAGACATAAATAACTTATGTTTGACGTTCTTAAGTTCGACATTTGTACAAAAACGCATTTTTTTTCAAAAATTAAAATTGTGGCTATCGTTATCTACATAGCTATGTAGTGTTTTCGCGTCCTTGGAAAAAAGATGGCTTACATTAAATTTGATTTATTTGAAACGTTATGGTCATAAAGTGTAGTCTTAAAAATATGCATTCATATATTTTTAATCAGGTAAGAGTATGCATAGATATGTGCAAAGGAAGCATTGTTGCGCAGATGATTTCTAGAATATTCAGATTGAAGACATCTTTCATAGATGGTGAGACATTTGACACAGAACTTAAAAGTAAAATTATTATTAACTACAATGAACTTGCAGCCAGTTAGCAATTAGATACGAAAGCAAATTTAAATTTATATGATGGACAGAAAATCATATAACAAGTGCCATATTGTCCCGAAAGAACCAACATGGACACACAATAAGCCATAAATTGATATTGTAATACCAAATGTTGAATTAAACAATTTACATCAGTAGGCCCCCCCCCCCTTGTTGAGCCAACACTCAAACCCTTAGTATTAATCTCACATTGCAAAAAATGTTTTTTTTGTTCATAATACATTTTTAAATCGTCATATTGTGAGGAGACGAGTCCGCATAATACTTATGAGTGTTTTTCTATGCAGTGGTTACTGAACGAATTGAGAATTGTACTACATTATTTCTATTGATAAATCTTATTGGCGTTTTTCAAAAGTTCGTTAACAATTTTAACTATTTATGCCATTCAGTCTAGTCATTATCCGTGTGAGACATGCCTTTGTAAAAAACTTAATATATTTGTCATTGAGTTCAATGATAATTTGTTCAATACATAATCACTTATGACGACAATCATATGAACGATAGTTTCGATTCACGCAAGCATGGATAATGATTTTTGGACCGTAGCTATTTCACCATCGTTTTCCAGTTTATTGTCTCAATAAAGCATACACTTAAAGGAGAAGATAATAATTATATTAATGAAAAAGAAATGGTTAAACAACAGATATAATGTTAGAATTAGGAGTATGCAATTATAAAATGATGTATACACGAATTAGATATTCTACATTAAGAAGTTTTAACAACAATTATTATAAATTCGTATACCGCTACATAATCAAAGCGCTGCTTTGTCATCATTCATCATTTTAGTTAATTTTTACTTACTTAATTCATAACAAACACTTAAATACTAGACAAAAATCCTTAAAACTAGTTGGACGAACATTGTTACTACTTCTAACTTACTGGCCCTAGGCGGGCACTCTAAGCTAAACTTAATCTTAAACTATGTCTTTCGACTTAACCTAACAATGCATTTGTAAAAGTAAAAAATAAATTTAACTGTAAATTAAAATTAAGAAAATTATAAAAAATTTAATATCCGACACTTAATAACTTACATACTACCTTAAAATAACTTAAACTACCTTAAACTAAACATATATATGTACATATATATATGTGTATCTTATAATATACGCGCATATATATACATATGTCGTCCTTAATAGACAAGTGTATACACATAAGTACAAAAGTGTACACATGTGTAAACTTCTTTTTTTTTTAATTTTTTATTTTTTTTTTTTTATTGTTTTATTTTTATATACATATTTACAAGTTAACACTACCCTAAAAAACTACCCTAAGATATGTAGGTCGGCCATAGGTTGCGGCTGATAAAATAGCGTTTAATCAGCTGCAAGACAAAGACCGATATGCACTGCGATGAGGGTGTTCCCTCACTGCACAGCCACCAGAATTTCCGGTGTTGCATTGCAACATCCCGAACATCTCGCCTTGATACCGCCGTACTGAACCGGAGGAGACCCTCCTCAGCTCGTTGTGCGACGGAACGGTCGTGGTTGAGTCACCCATCCACAGTCGAACGGGCGATGTGGAAGAGGAGCGGTACCGCATTTTCATTTTGTATCAGACCGTGTTTGTCCAAATGGAGGAATGCTTCTGGGGGGACGAAGCCGTTATGACGTACCCTTTCATGGTACTCAGAATTGGGGTAGTAAGCCCAAGAGATCAGGTTATTGGCCGAGTTCATCGCTCTGGCAGTCTGGCCTCGAATCAATTTCACCAGAAAATTGTCCACTCGTATCACGTTCGCCCTGTTGTATAACACCTCATTGAAGTAGAATTTTTTGTACTGGGACTCTGGTGTTCTGTAAAGGCGAAGGCAAGTCCTAAGACAAGCAATCTCAAACAACCGAATTTTTTCCATCAAGCTTGCACTCACGTTAACCCACACGGGACAGCCATAGGTGAGCATTGGCCGGATGAGGGCCATGTAGTAGATTACCTTCACCCTCGCATCGAGTTGGCTGTTGTAAAACAGTCTTTTTGTAAGAGCGAAAGCGCCTCGGGCTCGGGCTAGAGCAGCATCTACATGTTTGTTAAAATATAGATAATGATCTAGCTAGATCCCCAGGTATCTGACTACAGTCCTTTGCGCCAGTGGTTGCCCGTGTCGCCCAACAATTGAGAACTTTCGCCAATTCTTTTTCGTATCCGCCGAAGCCTTATACAACGGGGTCCTGAACAGTATGGTTTCCGACTTCTGAAAGTTGATATTCAACTTCCAGTCATCGCAACTCCTCATGAATGAGTCGAGGTCACCCTGCGCAAGAGTAGTGATGTCCTCGATATTTTTACCTGATCTGTACACGATCAAGTCGTCGGCGTACGCAATTACGTGAGGAAGAGAACTTATTAGATCGCTCAAGAAAATGTGGAACAGGATCGGCGAATTAACGACACCCTATTGGAGACCATTTTTTACTTCAAATATACCTGCAGAGGTCACATTGCCCGTCTTGACGACGAACCTTCTACCAGTAAGCATGTTACACAGTAGGTACAGCAGTGGTTTACTAATGCCTAGCCCATTGAGCTTGTAAAAAAGTTCTTCTAACCATACGATGTCGAAGGCCTTCTCCAGGTCAATCAGGCAGGCACCCGTACATTGTTTCTGGCTCTTGTTCCATTGGATATCCGACACCAGTTTCGACGCGGCATGAATAGTGTCATGCCCCGCTTTGAAACCGAATTGGTTATTCGGAATTATATGCTTGTCCTCTGTCCAGTTGGTCAGAGCTCTATTTATCACCTTCTTGAATACCTTGCTGATGTTCGGAAGGAGACTAATTGACCGGAGGTTGCACGGATTCGAAGAATCTTTAACTCGCTTGGATATGGGTTGCACAATCGCAGTTTTCCAATGTTCCGGATAATGTGCATTATTCAGAGCATTGTTAAACAGAATAGTGTACATATTAACCACATCTAGGGGGAAGATGTCTTAGCACAATGTTCGAGATCCCGTCGATTCCAACTGCCTTTTTCTTCTTAAGTGATTCGAAGACCGCTAGGAGCTCTGCCTTCGCTATGAATGAGGGATGAACCCCTTCGTCGGCGATGACATTATCTGCCATGTTATCGTCATTGAACACGACAAAGCCGATGTTCTCAGATCGCCATTGTTGCATGTCTTCTCGAAGTTGCGAGTTGCTACATTGTACGCAGTTCTCCAGGTCGTGGTTTGGGCGGATACTCACATTCACCTTATACACTTCCTGAAAGACCGCGCCTAGTACCTCAATTTTTTCTTGCGGGTTTTCGACTACAAAGAAGTTATCGTCGAGTACCGCGGTATCCCGATCGATACCTGCTGTAGTCAGTATCTGTTCGTTGTCCGTCGTTCTGGGGAACTTAAGACACGGAAGATCGCTATGCTTACTGCGAAAGATTTTATTTATTTGCGTAAACATGCTCGGGTTGTTGGATCTTATAGCCCGAAACTTATTGTTCCAAGTTGCAAGTTAACAGAAACTCTGTAGTTTTGGACATTTAGTGTTTGAATGTTCTTAATGAGCGATTTCAGTGTCCTAATTTCCTCATCTCGTCTGTCAGTAAACCGTTTATACAAGGTTTTTAATCTTGACAGGAGTCTACTTTTTTGTTGGTGGAGTGCGTCAATTGTTGCATTGCGATATAAGTTTTCGTTATTTGTGCGTGTATACCGTAGTATAGTACTGTCCATTGTTCGTTTTATTGTGTCGTCCAATTGTTTAAGATACATGTCAATCTCCTCGTTTGACAAGTTTCTATTGGACGGCATTCGAGGAGACTGCTCTCGTCATTTGTCTGGAGAAGCGTGTCCAGCGTGTCCTACTGTAATTGTAGGGATACGTTTGAACAATTCCTAAATAGAACTAATTCCGCAATATCGTTGGGGATCTTGATTTCGGCACTGAGTCCGCAATGGTCACTGAGATACACGAAAGTGTTCAAACATTTTACAGTTTGTGCGTTTGTGTCTGTCAGCTGCAGTCTTGCGTCAAACAGTAGGAGATCCAGATAAGAACCGCTTCTGGGGTAGGACGAGATCTCTGTTGCTTTCAAATCGAGTCTATACTCGACACGGTGCAAGCAATACCAGCTGTAATGCTGGTCCCCTCTACTATTGGAGACTATGTTTCTCCAATAACCGTGACGGGCAATGAAATAGTTCTCCTCCGAGTCCAGTCTTAGACATCGAAAGAGTGAGTCGAGCTCTGATATAGTCGTTCTGGAACTAGGGGAGCCGGAGGAGTAGACCGACACCGCATACAGCTTCTTTCCACTGCGGAGAGAAATGCACACGATGCAGGCCTCCAACTTCTGAAACTGTTGAACTTCACTACTATACACTACATCGTGTTTAATGTTATTTTTAATGAAGACCGCAACACCGCCTCCACCACTGGAGTTGGGCCGGTCTCTTCTAATAACATTATAATTACTGTGCTCCAATTTGCCTCTCTGTGTTAGCGTGGTTTCGCTAATCAGAAATGGCTCTGGGCTTTGATCGTCCAACAATCTATAGAGCTCGTTTTTTCGCGGGATCCCTATCAATGAATTTGCATTCACTGCAAGGATCTTATATGTGCTTTCCGTCTGCGCAGCCATTAAGACTGGTGACGTGCTTGGTTCTGCAGGAGCGCCAGAATTTGGCTTACCTGCTCCTCTAACCGATCCATACGCCTTTCAATGGAGGATTTCCAATCGGGCGTTGGATCGTGTGCTCTTGGCACTGAAGGCTGCGGCACTACCTTCGGTAGCTCCTTTCCCGTGCTCCTCTGACCAGTCGCCTTTTAGGCGTGAGTCACTTGAGGGGTGACGGTTATGGCTGCCCCGAGTGGATTTTTCACTGGGGGCTGCTTCTGCAGAACCATCTTTGTTTTCCGCTCTTGGAACTTAGGCCAACCCCGATAGTTAGCGGTGTGCCCCGCGTTCCCGCAGAGTACGCACTTGAGCTGACTTTTGTCAGCTGCTCCCTCTTTCCCCAGCGGGCATTCCTCCGCCTTGTGGTTTTTACTGCACTTCACGCATCGAGGCTGCATTTGGCAGTTCGACGCGGCGTGCCCAAACCTTTGACAGCGAACGCATTGGATAATGCCGTCGCGCCTTCTTATGTTTTCCCAGACTCAATCGTAGTCAGCTAATGTTCTCAAATCATTTAGCTTATCTACTTTGCTGTTGGGTGACAGCTGTACAATGAAGAACGGTAATTTCCGTCCCTCTTGTTTTGCCTTAGCTGTGGTGAAGGGCTTGACCCCGACGAACTCAAGACCATCGCACACTTGCTCTTTGGGCAGTTAGAAGACCTCCTCCGCTTTGAGCGGTGCGGCGATCTTTAATAATTTAGATTGAGTTTTTTCTCCTTTCGGTGTGAAGGAGAAGAACCCAATCATCGAACGCTTTAGACATCTTTTCAGAGTAGCGTAATTATCAACTGTCTTGCAGCTGATTGAATATTTTTCTACACCCTTATTTTTTTTTAATTTTAAAAAGCCCTGTACCTATGGCCGACCTACGAGTACATACCTCTGCAGTTTGTATGATGTTCGGCTTGTACAAGTTGATCGGTGGCACCTTTTCCTTCTTCGTTTGTTGTTGTTGCTGCTGGTGTACTGTTGGATGCTGTTGCTGCTCACTTGATGCATGTTTCTGCTGCTTCTGCTGTTTCGTTGCTGCTCGCTGTTGTTGCAGTGCTGCTTTCTTTGATGGCTGTTGATGTTGCTGAGCTGCTTTCGTTTAGTGCTGGCTTTCTGGCTGTTGTTGCAGCTTCTTCTTCAGGCAACCGTTGTTGTTGTTGAGCGAGCTTTAGGCCTGCTTGCTCCTCCTCTATTGTTCTCCTTCCGAGAGTTCTTCTGCGAAGCTCTCTTATCTCTCGGAGGAGTTTGTCAGTCTCCTCCTTCAGATTGGAGACTTCCACTTCTTCTTCGGTGTCGGAGGGCATCGATTCGAAGCCGATGCTGCTTATTGCGAATCGCCCCTCCCTCCCGTCTGACACATACGAGTAGGCATCGTCTTCTGCATCGGCCTCGTGGGATGTCTCGTTCGATGACGTAGACGTAGCTGCACTCCCTTCCTCTAGCGTTATGTCGGTTGACGCGTTAATATTACGTCGCTTCGACCTGGTCTCCTCTTCGTTGTGCCTTCATTAGGCACCGTTGGGTGTTGGAGTGACATTTCTCCCACCGGTTTATGACTTTTGCTGACCGCTTCTCGGCCCGTCCTCCTCCATATTTCCACTCACTTCTCAGTTGATTGAAAACCGAGAGAAAAAAGAAAAAAAATGTGGTTTTCCCACCCAAACTGGGTCGCGAACCTATTATCACTCACGCTCTTTCTGCGGATCCTATTATCACTTGCACTACTTCACTTTCTTTTTGATATTCTGAATTTCTTTTTACTAAGTCGAAACACTTGTGGGCAGTTCAACGGTCTGTGCACGACTGACCGACAGATTCAATCTTTCGTACCCTGTGCTGGGTCTGGGATCACAATGGTGTTCCAGACAACGAAAGAGCCGATGAATTAGCAAGGAAGAGGCGGGTTTGCCACACAGGCGGTTTACTGATAGACAAGATGAGGAAATTACGGCACTGAAATCGCTCATTAAGAACATTCAAACACTAATTGTCCAAAACTACAGAGTTTCTGTTAACTTGCAACTTGGAACAATAAGATTCGGGCTGTAAGATCCAACAACCCGACCATGTTTCCGCAAATAAATAAAATCTTTCGCAGTAAGCATAGCGATCTTCCGTGTCTTAAGTTCCCCAGAACGACGGACAACGAACAGATACTCTACAGCAGGTATCGATCCGGATACCGCGGTACTCGACAATAACTTCTTTGTAGTCGAAAACCCGCAAGAAAAAATGGAGGTACTAGGCGCGGTCTTTCAGGAAGTGTATAAGGTGAATGTGAGTATCCGCCCAAACCACGACCTGGAGAACTGCGTACAATGTAGCAACTCGCAACTTCGAGAAGACATGCAACAATGGCGATCTGAGAACATCGGCTTTGTCGTGTTCAATGACGATAACATGGCAGATAATGTCATCGCCGACGAAGGGGTTCATCCCTCATTCATAGCGAAGGCAGAGCTCCTAGCGGTCTTCGAATCACTTAAGAAGAAAAAGGCAGTTGGAATCGACGGGATCTCGAACATTGTGCTAAGACATCTTCCCCCTAGATGTGGTTAATATGTACACTATTCTGTTTAACAATGCTCTGAATAATGCACATTATCCGGAACATTGGAAAACTGCGATTGTGCAACCCATATCCAAGCGAGTTAAAGATTCTTCGAATCCGTGCAACCTTCGGTCAATTAGTCTCCTTCCGAACATCAGCAAGGTATTCAAGAAGGTGATAAATAGAGCTCTGACCAACTGGACAGAAGACAAACATATAATTCCGAATAACCAATTCGGTTTCAAAGCGGGGCATGACACTATTCATGCCGCGTCGAAACTGGTGTCGGATATCCAATGGAACAAGAGCCAGAAACAATGTACGGGTGCCTGCCTGATTGACCTGGAGAAGGCCTTCGACACCGTATGGTTAGAAGAACTTTTTTACAAGCTCAATGGGCTAGGCATTAGTAAACCACTGCTGTACCTACTGTGTAACATGCTTACTGGTAGAAGGTTCGTCGTCAAGACGGGCAATGTGACCTCTGCAGGTATATTTGAAGTAAAAAATGGTCTCCAATAGGGTGTCGTTAATTCGCCGATCCTGTTCCACATTTTCTTGAGCGATCTAATAAGTTCTCTTCCTCACGTAATTGCGTACGCCGACGACTTGATCGTGTACAGATCAGGTAAAAATATCGAGGACATCACTACTCTTGCGCAGGGTGACCTCGACTCATTCATGAGGAGTTGCGATGACTGGAAGTTGAATATCAACTTTCAGAAGTCGGAAACCATACTGTTCAGGACCCCGTTGTATAAGGCTTCGGCGGATACGAAAAAGAATTGGCGAAAGTTCTCAATTGTTGGGCGACACGGGCAACCACTGGCGCAAAGGACTGTAGTCAGATACCTGGGGATCTAGCTAGATCATTATCTATATTTTAACAAACATGTAGATGCTGCTCTAGCCCGAGCCCGAGGCGCTTTCGCTCTTACAAAGAGACTGTTTTACAACAGCCAACTCGATGCGAGGGTGAAGGTAATCTGCTACATGGCCCTCATCCGGCCAATGCTGCGGCTGTCCCGTGTGGTTCAACGTGAGTGCAAGCTTGATGGAAAAAATTCGGTTGTTTGAGATTGCTTGTCTTAGGGCTTGCCTTCGCCTTTACAGAACACCAGAGTCCCAGTATACAACGGGGCGAACCTGATACGAGTGGACAATTTCCTGTTGAAATTGATTCGAGGCCACACTGCCAGAGCGATGAACTCTGTTAATAACTTGATCTCGGGGGCTTACTACCCCAATCCTCAATACCACGAGAGGGTACGTTATAACGGCTACGTCCATTTCTCCATTTCGACAAGCACGTTCTGATACAAAATGAAAATGCGGTACCGCTCCTTTTCCACATCGCCCGTTCGCACAACGAGCTGAGGAGGGTCTCCTCCGGTTCAGTACGGCGGTATCAAGGCGAGATGTTCGGGATGTTGCAATGCAACACCGAAAATTCTGGGGGCTGTGCATTGAGGAAACTCCATCATCGAACCCTTTAGACGCAGGTTAGAAAGAGAAAGGGAAGTACAGATCCCCTTATGGGGCGCAGTCGGTCTCTGTCTTGCAGCGGATTAGTTCTTAGTTCAGCTGCAACCTATGCTGTTATGAATTAATGTTAATAAAAATGAACTGAAAATGAAAAAAAAATAATTGAATCTGTGGGCTATCTCCCTTAAAGATAGACGGTGATTCAGTAGGCGGAGCACCATAGATAGCTCCGGCGAACATGTGCTTTCATGCGATATGGATCCGTCTGTGTAGATTTCCATTGCAGACGGGTTACGGACTTTGCCTGCGTCCCAATCACCCCTCGTGGAAAGTATAGTATTAAGTTTCATTTCAAAGTCCAGGAAAGGTGTCAGATAGCCTCCATATGCCCTTTGCTGTGAGTTTTATAGCACCGATTGAACCCTTTTAGTTTTATCGCTGCATGCGTAGCCGTAAACTTCCCATATATATCTATGAGAATTTATATGGACGGGGTTATCGGTGCGAGTAGTGTTTGCTTGTTCGTTGGAGATCTCTGCACTCACAGACTCTGTTGGAGCAACAATTTCGCCCTGAAACTGCAACATCAGCGAAACAATACCCATCACAATGAAAGCAGGAAACTTCTACGTCATGCGATGGAAAAAATGGTGAATCATTGACCCTTCAACACCTGTATGATGAGATTGTCAGCTCGAAAAAAACGTTTGTCTGAGGAGATTCTCAACTTAAAGAAAATCAAAGCTCATTCCTGTCTACAATCTGAGAACGACTAACTAAAAAGTGGTAATCTTGAGAGCAGGCTGTATTGGTTTGAAAAACGGGAACTGCAAAACGCTGTAGAGATTGTAAGAGTTTCTCACGTCTATGAGAACAATGTACGCGAGATCGCTCATACCATCATCGTAGAATCGTAGAAGCTGTAGTAGACTTTGTGTCCATATACATATCCTCCAGGCTCCAATCTTTTGGAAGACAACATTATGAGGAGTAAGGATACAATCTTATGAATTCTCTTTTTAATGAGGGAATTTTAGTATATTTCCATTAATGATAATCTTAATCTGGACGAAGCATAATAGAGCATAGCAGCATAGCATAGCAGCGAAAAAGTTCGAGCCAGAACGTAATTTTAAGTATGCGTTAATATTATATATTGTTGAGGTTAACTGAAAAGGACAGTATTTATGTGATCAAATCGGTTGATGATCTTAATAATATTAATAAAGATTAATCTAGGACATCACCTGAAAATTAATCCTGTCCACGAAACCCTCAGTAATACTCATGTTTTGAATTTTGATTTCAATTCTAGTTCCTAACTAATTGTGCATCAAAATATCAGAAGCCTCAGAAAAATGGTTGATGTTGTGGTCGCTCATGTTGAAATTTTAGCAGAAAAACTGACTTTTAACGTTTTACCTTTTCTGCAATGGTTGTTTTAGTCTATCGCAGCCCCTGGTTCAATCCAGCCCTTATACCTTTTTGTCTTCTGCCGATTTATCGTCAGTGGATTTTTTTATCTAATATTCTTATCTAAAAACTTCTTATCGTATTGACAGTTTCTGAAATGAAAACATATCGTTCTTACAAAAAATACCGTTTAACTCAAAAAAATGTGCAGAACGTAAAAAGGAGAAAAACCAAACAGAATTAACTCGATGAAAACCGGAGTGGAGGAGTCCTGTACATTTCTTTTATCTCTTCATGTTTCCGGTCGTTCTGTAACTTGCGACGGCCTTCAAGTCAGGAATAAAATATTCAACTAAATTTCACCGTATACTTCAGGCAGTGAAATAGTGTATTGTTTAAATATCTTTCTTCAGTTTGTTCTTATCACTGAATTATGGATAGCGAATCTCGTTTTTTCGTTCTCTAAGTGTTAACTCTCAGTATCGCTTTACACAGCAGATTTTGCTGCGCGACTAAGGCTCATCTACCGATTTTGCATCTCACGGACTACATCAAATAAACGGTATTAATTATAGCATAGTGCATGGATCAATTTTTTAAACTCCAATCGAGACAAGCTAAAATCAATTTCGTTGCAAAGTTCATTAAAAGTGTTTATAAACCTTGTAATAGGTGTGTTTTTTCGAATGTGGGTGAATGTGCTTATGCAAGAGGTAATTCTAACCAGATATACATCAATAATGGTATTACATATAGGATAGCTTGTCCGCAGGTAATTTTTGCATATTTACACAACATTTTTACATACATGTATTAGATTTAGCATATCCTAAGCCATAACTGTATTCAGATGCCTCTTAATGGCATTCTCAATAAATCACGGAAAATACACGTTCTGTAGGTTGCCATTTGGCCTTAGAAATGTCCCGAACATACTCCAACGGGCAATTGATGATGTACTTAAATCCAAAGTAGGCAGATGCTGTTATGTCTATATAGCTGATGTTATTTTTTTCTTTAAGAATGCAGCAGACCATTTCAAAGATCTAAATAAAATATTTTCTAAGCTGTACAAGGCTCATAGAAGAATATCACCAGAAAAATAAAAATTTTTCGAAAAAGAAGTCGAATTAGTGAGTTTCACCTTTTCTTGCAATGGTATAAAAACATGCCCTCAAAAAGTGCGTGATATTTTAACATTTGAAGTTTCCAAGTCATTAAGAGCACTACGAGCTTTAATTGAACTTTCAGGGAATTACCGCAAATTTGTGAAAGACTGTCACCAAGCCATTAATCAAATACTTAACTTTGATAATGGACACGTAAGATCTCATTAGTCAAAACATTTAAGATAACTTGGATTCAGAAACAGTAGAAGCATTTGAAAAAATAAAAACCATCTTGGCATCACACGATGTTCTCCTTTTATATCCAGACTTTAGAAAGCTTTTTGACTTGACAACAGATGCTTCACCGACGCCATAGGAGCTGTTCTTCCATAAAACAGACGCCTTATTGCAATGATATCTAGAACCCTAAGCAAGACAGGATGTGAAATGCTCGCAAAAGTATAGGCGTTGCAGAATTTAAGAAACTATTTATATGCTGCTCCCAAAATTAACATGTTCACTGATCACCAACATTCGTTATGTCGAAAACAAATCCAAATACAAAACTCAATAGATGGAGAGTATTTTTAGAAGAATACTCACCATCCTTTTACTATAAACCCGGAAAAGATAACAAAGTCGCTGATGTGCTATCACGGCAGCACATAAATGTCGATAGTACTAGCGGTGCTACGATTCATAACGAGGAATCATTATCAAACTTTATACCGTCGGTTCCAAAACCGATAAATACTTTCAAGAACAGGAAATTCATAGAAGAAATGTTCCGAAGATAGTAGAACAACGAAAATCTTATTCCGAAACAGTTAAGGCATAATGTTAAATTCTCTTAACGAAACTTATTGAATCTTTGAAGAAAATAATCAAACCTGAAGTCAAATACAAAACGATTTGGTTAATGCGTTCTCAGGAGTCAAAATAAAGTACACTAAGAAATTCGCGGAAGATATAACGAATACTGATGAGCAAACGGATATTATAACTTCTGAGGATAACAGAGCACACAGAGGACAAGCAGAAAACTATAAATAGATTATAACAGACTGACTATTTGTCAGGAAAATAAATATCAGCGGAAGCCGATTAAACATCCGATATGTCTCACACCAATTCCTAAATATTCCGGTGGAATTCTTCACACTGATATTTACAATACGAGTAAAAAATACTTTGAAATTCTCAAAATTTGCCATTATAAAACATATTAGCTCTAGAAATGTAACGGATATAAAAAAAAAGCTGCAAGCCTAAGCAGATAATTTCTAATAATGAATGTGATTTCACATCCAACTCAATACAAATTTTGTTAAGAATTCTTTGAAAATATCATGGTACACTGTCCGTACTCTTCGTAGCGAGAGCAACGGTCAAGTGGAACGTTTTGACTCTACTATTACAGATATAGCAAGATGAGCACTACTGATCTAATTGAACTGTTTTTAAGGCTGTTTATAAATATAATAATACCATTCACAGCGTCACTGCGTATAAGCCTTCTGAAATGTTTCATTGCTACAACAGGAAATTTAAAAGGGATGTAGTACAAAATCTAATATAAAAACAGAAAAAAGACATGATTTATCCCCAAAGCAGTTTAACCGCAGAGACACAGAGTATTCGACAAGAATTAAAATACTAGGAAATAGATTATCAAATTTTTACAGCTTAAAAACCAGACTTAGGAACTGTTGTCATAATTGATGGCAAACAGTTCCACAAAAATAACCTGAGGTAAATATTTCAGTAATTTTCAGAATATCCCTATTTTCATCCGCAATCGGCAGAACTACTGATTATTCAAATGCCCTATTTATTCCAGTGCCAAACGTAGCTGTCTATCAAGAATATTTGCATTTAAAACACAACGAATGTATCCTTATTGGCACAAATCGTGAATGATAATTGTAATTAGAAACTTAGAAATGAACAAAACAAGGAAATTCAAATTCAAATTCATTCAAAGACATTTAAGAGGTTACACGATTGTCTAGGATTCTAAAGCATCCAATTAAAACCGCTTTAGCGGGTACAATAGATTATATTATATGTTGAAATATTGCAAATTAGATAGAGTGAACTAATCAAAGCAAACAACAAGCAGGTAGAAATCAATACGGATATAGAACTCAAATTTCACAGAATAAATACATTAAATATTCATGCAAGTATTAATTATCAATTCTTAACAATGTTAATGTCTAATAGAAACCAAATTGTTATTCAAAATCTTTATAATATTATTAACGCAATCTTTTTAGGTAAAAGAAATATTGTGAATCCACTTATGCTTAACATGAACGAAATCTTAATGAAATCATTTACTCCACTAAATGATTTTTAAGTATAGCAGGTGTAAAAATATATTATTATGAGGAGTCTTTTGTATATTTAATAAAAATGCCTTACGTTAAGAAAATATGTAATCTTTTTGAAATTGCACCTGAAATTCATAATAATAAAATAATAGACATGAAAAACAATGTAAGTGCGAATTGTAATGGAAATAATTTAGCTTTCAGTGAATGTAAACAATTCAAAATCATTGTATTACAATTATTGTATTATAGATTCAGAAGATAAACGTTTGATTCAACTTTTAAATCATCATACAGCAAATTCTCCGACCGCATCATTTCATGTCGACAACATCCAGGTTATAAGAGAAGACATAATAGTAGCGCACGGCGAAGAAAATAATATGACTGAATGTGACCTCTTAATGGAACATATCTCTTTACATTCAAAAGCACCATCATGATTAATGGGAAAAAGTATTGTACAACCCAGCCTTCCGAAATATTCCAACTACCAGCACCAAAGAAAACTTCCTTGAGAGAAACTATTGTATATTTAACAAAAAGTTATCGTTGCCTTTTCTTCAAAAACTGCATATAAGAAACATCGAACAAATTAAAGAACTTAAACATTTCTATCAAACCAGCAACTGACTATGGTACGGGGTGTTTGCGGCAATTATTATTGTTATAATAATAATCCTACACATAAAATTACAACCAAAAAACCTGAATATCCAACTAATTATTCAACAGAAATATTTGAGATATTTGACCGAATTGAGTTGAAAAAATGTTCATATTTAAGGTGGGGGGACCGAGCACAGTAAGGTGTTAACTATGGCATACTGGAAAAAACGTTTTTGAATTTTGGAAGCTAAGAGGGCTGACGTGTGTATTCTATTACCCGAGTAAGCCGGAGTGAAATCCGGTTGAAAGGGCTTTTAGGCTACTGCTACAAGCGCCCCGTCCCGTTAAAACCTTGGCAGGACTCAAAGAATGCTCAATTTTACGTTGCCATTAAGTTGGCGGTGTAGGTCCAGATGTAACATTTATGGTTAACACCAACCCGGCTTTGGCACACGACCTCATGAGGGTTGACGTCGTGCGATGCAGCTATGCCCATGAGGGCAGGTAACGGAAGGCGAGAACCCTGCTACTGGTGGAACGACGAGATCAGGGGGCTCAGAGCGTAATGCCTCAAAGCCCGACTCAAATCTCAGCGCTCTAGAGGTAGACCGGAGTTCCAGGAACAACCAGCCGCTTTCAAACTGGCGAGGCGTGGGCTATAAAAGTTATAAAAGAGAGCAAGGAGAAATTCTTATTAAAACTATGTAACGACGCAGACGTAGACCCTTTGGGAGGCGCATACAAAGTAGTTATGAAGAAGATATAAGGCTGTTGGTCCTTACAAAATTCCTGCCCATTCCTGGAGAACCGGCCGATATGCTTACCGGACTCAACAGGAAATCATAATAATCACCGTGGCTGAAGGTAGAGGAGCTTTATCCGACCACCAGTACGTCTTTAGTAAGTCGCGTTCTACCATCGACGCTATAAAAGTGGTGGTAGATACAGCAGCCGATGCCATACAGGGAAAAAGATGGAGATGGAGCACAAAAAAGTACTGTGCCGTAATAACGCTGGACGTAAAGAATGCCTTCAACTCTGCTAACTGGTCATGCATCATGAGAGCCTTGATTAGAGTGGGCACGCCACAATATCTGAAATGATCGCCAGCTACTTTACGAACCAGAAACTCAGGTACCAGACGGGTGATGGCCCGATGTACTATGAAGATTCAGCGACAGTCCAATAGAAATAAGTCCTTGGACCCCTCCGATGGAACTTAATGTACAACGGAGTTCTCCGATTGCCGCTACTATAAGGAGTCAATGTCATACATAGCAGTCGTAACCGTGGGCAAACACATCCACTAGGTGGAAACCGCCAAAAATGAAGCGATCACCAGAAGCTGACCACAAGACCAAAGCTGTCTTAATAACCAGCCGAAAGACTGTGGAATACGCTAACTTCCGTTTCGGTTCCCAGATAATCAGATCAAAAAAAGGCGAACGGCAAATCACTCGGAGGCTAGCACAAGGCGCCTGAAGACAGAAGAATGAGCAACATCTGTGGCACTGTGGTAAGCCAGATGGGACACCACAACCAAAGGCAGATATACACATAAACTGATACCCGCCGTAGAAGCCTGTACATCAAGAGCTCACTCAGTTCTTGTAGGGCCACTGGGGTTATCGGAAATACCGCCACAGATTTGGCGTTGAAGAAGAAGATGCAGAGCACAATTTTTAATTGCAGGGGTTTTGCGGTATATAGAACCAAATATCAACTTTCGAGCTCCTAGTCAAGCATATGACAGAGTCAGCAGACAAATGGCTGGAGATCTGCTCCTTTATAACTAGCGTGCAGATAGAACTAAGAAGACTGGAAAAAGTAAGGAATGCCGAACGCCCCTCGTATGTATACAGAGTGTGACATATCTGAGTTTGTTGAACTACTGAACTATAATAAAATGACATTGCGAACTAGTTCCCTTCTTAGCTCTTTTTTACAACCAGTTCGTTTGTAACTACACAAGTCTAGATATGATCTTAAATACAGTACTCTCTGTTATAATAGTAGCGGATTGTGAGTTTTATGCCTCAGGCTATACAACAAATATATGTATATTGAAGGAGTCCGTCGTCAGGCCAGTGTTTCAATGGGATTTTTACTGGTATACCTTCAGACGCTTTCATGGTTTCAGTAATTCACTTTATAATTAGCAGAAGTAATGACCAATTCTGAAAAGTTCTCAATGTATTCAATTGAAAATGCACTGTTGATTTTATTAAACTAATCGATAATTAATTTTATTATTTAAAAAATGAAAGACGAAATTTAGAAGTCAGAAGATGATGTTCTATGGATTAATTACATGGATCTCAGAAAACATTTACTCTTACAACTTTACTTTACAAACGGTACTTCACAAACGATACTTCACAAACGATACTTTACAAACGAGACGAAGACGAAAGCGACCTGTTGAATTGACTGTGAATACCGAATTTTGCTGATATCGCGTCTGGCACATTTTCGTTGACCGTTGACTGCATGCATATGAATCGATGGGTAAGCATTCGATGGTTCTCGTGTTGCAATTATTTCCGTTTCCAGTTGTTTCTTCTTGTCTGTTGCTTTTTGACCCATAACACGTCCTCCCTTTCGACATATCTAAGAATATTTAATTCTTAGATTGGACTTTGGTGAGTTCATCTTAATAGATTCTACCGATTGAGTTGGTGTTACACTTAATGTTACCTCTGATCTTATTCTGCTTCTTTTGTTGAAACATCTATTGAAAAGTGTTATTGTTGTTCTCAGGCTAAACGTTGTACATTAAGTTCCACAGCTAAACTTCCAAATGATGAAGGCATTTGTTAATATGGTTAGAATACTGAATATAGACATTATAACACCCTGTGATCTCTCAGGTATCTTCGCCAATTGTTTTGATTTTGGATTTCCGTCGATAAATCTTGTAACGCATGGACATCTTTCGCTGTTATTTTGGATAATGGTTCTTGCTTAATGATGATCTCACGGAGCTTAGCGTTTATACAGCACTCTTCTAGCTCGCCGTACGAAGGGTTATATTTTATTTCAATTTCTACTTCAGGGATAGTTGTTTTTATTATGACGTCATATGTTTCGAAGAAGCAGTCACCGTTAATTTGGATAACTTCAGTACCTCAAAACAAGATGAGAGTAAAATACTTCGATTAAAATTTCCTTCGATTTTATGCACTTTATTGATTTTATTTATGATTTCGTTTATTTTATTAAGTGTGACATTATTGGTTTTAACACTCTCTAAAGCCTGTCTATTGACACTCTCTAAAACCTTTATATTTTCATCTATACCGTTCATTTTCATTATTAGTTTTGACTGCCTTGTAGTAATACTCTGCGTCATCATTATCCATAACACCGAAAATAATTTTGAATCCCGAGCCTATCAGATTTATTTATCCACGTTTTGGTCTAGATGATTTTTCCATAATTCCGTAAATAATTCTTATTCTATGATCAAGTTTCAATATTTCTCGCTTAGCTATTTGCTGGAATTTTCGACAACCTTTTTGCGATTCTAAACCGAGACTTTCAATTAAATTAATCAAACTTCGTATGCTAGAACTTGAATCCTCGAGATCACCTATATTTAATTCTATAACTAATGCTACCTTACTTTTAATTTCCTTAGCTTCTTCTAGGTAATTAAAATATATTCCTGTATTGTCTTTTTGATATTTATTTCGGCGCTGACCTGTGTGAAGAACAGTGCCATGAAATATACGGTTTCACATTAGACTTGTTGATTTTTTGTCATTTATTGTTTAATTGTATTACTAGGTTGTTTTCATTAACCTTCAAAACTTGAAATGGACCTTTATATCGGCTATGTAATTTACCTTTCCTATCGTTTTTAATTAAGACTTGTTGACCTACTTTGTAAACTACAGGTTTTCCTAATCGCTCATCATACCCAATTTTTCTCTGCATGCTTTCGTGTTTGCCTTCGCATTCTCATATTTCTTAAATAGATTCGCTCTTAAATCATCCATTGATTTCTCATTGTACGGATCTATATTACAGGGTTTATTTAACTCAAACCCGAGTACTAATTCATACGGAGTGTACCCTGTGGTATTATGTACCGTACTATTATAGAAAAAGCCGGCACATGGCATTCGCTTATACCAATCATTGTGTTGATTCAGTTCTCGACCTGCTGCTTTTAGGTATTCCAACAGTCTACAGTGAGCTCTTTCTACACATTCATTAGCTTGCGGGTAAACTACACTGGTAGTAATGTGTTTTATCCCCGCGAGCTTACATAACTCTTTAAACAGACTGTTGTAAAATTCTGATCAATTGTCAGACAAAATGATTTTTGGCATTCCAAAATTTAGTATCCACTCTTCCATCAAAGCACATGATACAGTTTGCATATCTTTGGATTTTAGTGGTATAAATTTAATGAATTTGGATAAATCGTTTTGAATGGTTAACCCGAACCTAAAACCTTAATTTGTTTCTTCAATAGAGCCTTCAATATCAATCATGATATTTTCCACTGCTCTTTCGGATGAAATCAAAATCTTCATAGGATTTCTCGTAGGTGCTCGATTTACCTTTTAAGTCTGACTGCTGACAGTTCGTAACAAAATTTTATATTTTTTTCTCCATACCTTTCCACTTGAATTTTTTTCCTACCTTTGCATAGGTTACTTTTTGTCCCGTATGAACTCCTAATAAACCTTCATGGTATTCTTTGATGATAGCCATTCTTTTCTCTATATCAGTTACTTCTTTTGTATTATCTGATTCTTCTTTATTTGAATTGAGTGTCGAGTCATTGCCAACTTCGTATAAATTATCCAGTTGAACTTCATGCAGTCGATTTTCAAGGTTTTTATCTAGCTGATCTTCATTGTTTCCAGTTTCGTCATTATTGGTACTCACGTTATCATTTACTGGGAATCCTTTTTCTTTCTTTCTTTTCTTTTCCCGTAATCCTAACATTTCTGCTAATCTCATCGGTTACAACGTTATCTTTTCCTTTCTTGTAAGCGATGATGCAGTCGAACTCTTCGAACTTGAGACGCCATTTAACTAGACGACTTCCTGGATCCTTGACCTTAAATAGTCACGTTAATGAATTTCTTCCCGTAAATGTATGGCCGAAATTGTTTGGTTGCCCATACAATGCCAAACATTCCTTTTCGGTGGTTCTATAATTCGTTTCTTTATTTAACGTTCTACTGGCAAAATGAATTGGTAAATCTTTGCCCGTATGTTCTTGGCTCAGTACCACCACCTACCGATTCCATGATTTGGTGCGTCAGTTGTTATGATAAATGTCTTATCAAAATCGGGATACGGTAATACTGGGTAAGTCGTGATTAAACTTTTTAACTTGTCAAAGGATTCCGAGGAATGATCTTATACCTTTTTGTATTTTTAGGTGCCTCCATTTGATTAATACTTTCTATTTTTGATGGGTCGTAGGAATTCGCACTTATCGGGCTGTAGTTTGAGATTTGCCTTGCGAAGTTGCTCAAATACTTCTATCAAACTCAATCAAACTATCTTTTTCTTCTTTACTTAAATGTTCCGTTTTTATGTTACCTGAAACTACTCGCGATCTATTCTTCAAAGCTGTATAATGCCAGGTTAACTCCTTTTACTTTTATGTCCTTTATATCAAACGGCTCATCTGTTGTATTTACAATGGAAACTAAGCAACTGCCGTTATTATTCCGCGTAATGCAGTTTGGAATTATGACACCTCTGGTAATTTCCTGTTTAAGTATCACAATGTCTTCGACTAGAGATGTCTAAATACTTCAGACCTTCCTTTCACCATTGTTTCTCCACTACCATATCTCATTGGTATCACAACGAGTTTACCACTAATAATATTTTCCTCGCAATTTTGGTCAGGCTTGCCTTTCTTGAAAATGTATCCTAACCAATTTTTTTGTAGTATAATCCTTTTGAATGTTGCTTCTAAAAAGGTTAATACGCTGTTCTTCCTCGCTTGTTTTAGCTTCCGTTAAAGTTTTCGGACGCTGTGTAATCACATAAGTAGAGAGTCGTTCGCGCAATCCATTAATGAAAATAGATAATGTTTCGTTTTGGATATATTCGATTTGACCAGCTTACCATCAGAAAATTTTCGTCTGTATTAGACGCCTTCAAAGCGTTTGGAACCTTTGTAAATAATGCACTACGGACTCGTCTTAATTTTGTTTAACAGAGATTAGTTCCCGATGCAACTGGAGAGCGCTATGAGGCTCTCGAAAACTGCTATCAATACCCTTTTAAACGATTCCCAATTATCTATTTCTTTATTTATCAAAATTGTCGACGCATTGCCACAGATTTTTGTTTTGATGAATCTGAACAGAATGTTTCTCTGTGGTGGTTCCGATGCCAATTCGATGGCAACGTTGCAGAATCAATGAAGTTGAAAACTTCCTCGCCAGTACCATTGAAGGTATGAAAGGACGTTCATTGGAACTTCGGTCATTTTAACTGGATGTTCCCTATTATCTGAACTATTTCCTGTGCAATTGTCAACACCGGTATTGGTTTCGTTATCCGAACTACCTGAACTATCTTCTTCGCTATTAGAATCGTTTTTACTTAACGCATCAACTGAATCACGAAATCATGAGAACATGAATACCTTCTGTTTTTAACTTAATTCTTTAAGCATATGCATACATACATATGTGACACAATCACTTTACAAAAGAAAAATAAGTTATTAACAATAAAACTATTAATTTCACTAAAGAACAGTTCCTGGTATATCACGTTTAGAGACCAAAATCTTGAGAACATTAGAATTTTTTTCACTTATTTCATTATTTCCATTCACGAAAAAGAATCGTTGCACTTAAAAAAAATGAGTCCGTCGTCAGGCCAGTGTTGCAATGGGATTTTTACTGGTATTACCATCAGACACTTTATAGCCGATGGTTTCAGTAATTCACTTTTGATTTGATTTAATTCGAACCGGAATTGCAGAATTAGCAGAAGTAACGACCAAGTATGAAAAGTTCTCAATGTATTCAACAGAAAATGTTGGTTTTATTAAAATAATATATAAATCTTAATACCTGCGACGTTCTATCAACTCTGCTTTGCATAATTGTTCACAATCATAATTTCACCTGTCCAATTGACTGTGAATACCGAATTTTGCTGATAACGCGTCTGGCACATTTCCCTTGATCGTTGACTGTTTGCACGTGAATCGATAGGTAAGCATTCGATGGGTCAGCGTATGTTCCCATTGTTCTCGTGTTGTTTCCAGTTGTTTCTTCTTGTGTGTTGTTTTTTGACCTACAGCATTACTGAATCTCAAGCAGCTGCAGAAAATAGGTGTCAGACAAGGCTTTATTGCCCTGAAACCGTACTGCAGTTCCACAGGTCGTATTCCAATTTAACTTAATTTAAACATTTTATCACTTTTAACAAAATCAAATAATTCTTAATTACATCTAAAATTGCTGTTATGACCAACTATAAAAAATAATATCACACCACTATCAGATTCACACAATGCACGAAGTCAAAGGCAGAGGAACTAGGAAAAACTAGCAGAAACATTGCGAAAGAAAGTCCCGTCCGAAAAACAAACTACCTGGAGGAAAAACTGCAGAGGATAGAGGAAATCTTGGCAGATTTTCTCAATAACCACAAAAAAAAATTAGGATGTGGTTAAGCATGACACCCCTTGCATGCAAAACAATACATTACAGAAGGTGCAACCACTGAAGCCTTGAAAGCGAGAATAAAGAACACAAGCAAATACGTCAGCGACCTAGCACCATCGGAAGATAAATTAGGGCGCGAGCAATCACAAAAATCGGGAAGCTAGAAATTTAAGTGAATGTTTATATGAATTTAAGAAAATTATTAATAATGTATTGAAATTCGAAAAAGCCACTCTGAATTGCTGTACAACTGAAATCCATGACTTTCAGCAAAAAATGTTGCTGGAACAATCTAGTAGCTTCACCGAGTTGCATGAAGACTTCATGATAAACGCTTCAGACGATGATCTGAAAACAAGGTATGCAACAAAAGACACGTGCAGTGAAGTATAAAAGAAATTGACCTTAATAAGATGGTGATTCCAAACTTACCGAAACTAACCAAATAAAGGTTTAAGAATGACACCATCAAGTTGAGTTTCGATTGCCGCAACTGAAAATTCCAATGTTCCTAGGAAACTATTTGGAATGACGATGGTTTTGTTATATATTTACAACCATTATACACAACAAAGCCACTCTCAGTACCACAGAAAAGATGGAATATCTGAAAACGCATTTGGAAGGAGAACCGATGTAACTCATTCAGCCTTTAACGATTTCAAGTGCACACTATACGTCGGCCTGGGAAACGTTAAAGGACAGATATGATAATGAAAGAAAAAATTTCGGAGTGCACATTGTAAAAATTCTCAAAGCTGGTCATCAAGGAAACCACTCACCATCCAATTTTTGAACTGGACTCCTAAGGAAATATGTGAACAAGTTAAGCTTGGTAAGCTGTGTATAAGCAGCCTAAGGCATGATAAAAAGAATGCATGTATTTGCTTGCGAACATGTAAGCAGTGCAATAGAAAACACCATACCCTGTTGCATCAAGACAACTTTGGATCAAGACGACAAGATCTAAATGACGGACACGGACAGTCAGAGGCAGTCCAATCAAATTATGGACATCAAAATCAAGGTGTACTGCTTGCCACAGCATTGAAAACGGCAGCCAACAATTCCCAACAATTTAAAAAATCTGTTGATAGCAGACCCAACATTCAACATTCCAGGCATCATTGATTTGATTATTTTAGCTGATATTTACGGAGACATCATTCTTAATACATTAAAAGCTCGTTTATTCGGAATGGTCGGGGGGAAGTTCATTCCGAATAAACGAATTTTCCAAATTAATGACAGAATTTTTGAATGCACTAAACCGCGTTCCTAAAAATTATTTTAGTAACTAAAAAATTGAAAACATACTCTCATTTATTCGGAAAAATCTCTTTAATTCGGAAACAATATATTTTTTCAAATAAACGAGTTTACTGTATTATGAAAAAGGGCCAAAGGGTTTTTCCATTGTGATCGCAATGTGAAAAAGGGACCAAAGGGCTTTCCCATTTTATTGCAATGTGGATGTTTCATAACAGGACGTTCGTCATCCAAAAGCACGAGGGTAAAAATTTTGTGAATGGTTGCTCAAACAACGTTAGAAAATCAACTCAAACAAGTCTGGGAATAAGAAGAGCTACCCAAATTGACTTGAAGCGGAACGACTTAAATTGCTAAAAAAATAATAGAAGAAACACACTGTCGCTACATTGAAGGTAAATGTATAGTCGACATACTATTCAACAAGCAATTGGAACAGAAATTCAATCTAGGAGCCTCACGAGATCGACCTCTTGCAAGACTACCCCAATTGGACAGAAAATTTAAAACAGACAACTCTTTTCACTTTGAGCATACCAAATTCATAAATGAATTTCGTCGAACAAAACTCGTTCGTCGAACAAAACTCTTAATTTTGTCGTAATGCTGTCGGGTTTTAAGACCGCATGATGTGGAATATAGTACACACCCAAGACTTATAAATTCATTTATGAATTTGGTATGCTCAAAGTGAAAAGAGTTGTCTGTTTTAAATTTTCTGTCCAATTGTCATAGAAGTCATAGAAGACATCTACGGGAGTTAGTCACAACGATCTTATTCTAGTGGGCCCAGGGCTACAGCTTGACTTAACCACCATAATTATGTCCACGACGGACATAGATAAATTGTACAGTAAAATTAAAATTAAAAGACATCAAAACTATCAGCGGATAGTGTGGAAAAAACTCATATTAGGAAAAAACAAGTATTACAAACTCACCACGGTCAGTCTACCAATAGCAGCTTGGCGAGGAAAAAAATGTTGGTGACCATTTCCACCCTCTGAATGAAATGTCATTTACGAGGTGTAGGCAACGATTGATAGGAGCATTTTGATGCGACATGAAACATCCTCTGTATCTTACTGAGTCAACAATTAGTTCCTGTTAAATGGGTCTCTTAAAACATACAAAATATATTCCACCATCCTGCGTCGTTCAAAGTGTTAGTCCTCAATTATATTGGGTACAAATGCATATCACAACAAAGAACTAAATGTTTTAGAAACAAAGGTCTCACAGCAGATAGCGAAATTGCTCTCCAAAGAAACGTAGAAGTACGAACATACAAGATCCAACGGTATGCAGTAAGCGGTGCAATAACACGTCATTGCAGTGGCAGTATGCTTCACTGTACTGAAAAGGCTTAGAAGAAAGAAGTCAGCCAACATCAATACCGTGACCACTTCCAATCCAGCACCACGTAGACGACGAAGTGAACCAGTTGCATTGTCAATATTCTGTAACGAACACTTTATCGTCTAGGCGGCTCCAGCATGTTGTGACAACCACAACAAGAATGTGATAACAGTGTGATTCGTGTGCAACTCTAATTTCAAAAATATGATCAAGTTTTTGTTATTTTAGCTGAGAAAATAAACTAAATTGGCGCAGTTGTTTTTCATTCGTTGTGCATTATTTATGACTTTCCCCCACCAGCGGCAAGGAGTCAAAACAAATGAACACAATTCAAACAATTGCTTTGTAATAGCTTTGTGTGGTATATAAAAGGAGTTAAAATTCAATACGAAATTTTTTCCGTGGAAAGTTTGCTTAACGGGAACCTAAACCGAACGCATCCAACACCTTATTCTTATGTAACTCTACAGATGCATGGATGAGTACGTTCGGATTCTGGGCTAAACAATAAGAATGGTGAGGATTATTTAATATAGCTTATTATTGAATAACTTATGCTTGATTCCGGTTTATACTATTCATATTATTCGGAAAAATGTTCGGGTGCTACGTCGTATGAAATGGTAAGGAACATCACACCTTGTTTTGGTGAAACATCACTTTCAGTCTGAATTAAAAGTGGGTCCTATTAGTTCATATGGGTGCTGAAATACTAAAAATATTCTGAATAAGATATAGGTGAAATAAAATATTAAGTATTTATTGCAATGCATTGAATAGGCTGAAAAAAGTTATATCCACATAACGTAAGTGTTATACAGTTTAATATGTATGAAATCATCTCTTTCCAAAAATTAATTTGAACAAAAAATGCAAACATTAAAGCATATGTATGGAAAAAAGGAAGACTCATTCTGTACAATTTTCACATTCTCATAAATATTCAGGGAGGTGAAAACTTCTTTGTCTTCGTATCCACCCCGAAAAATAGTAAAACAGAAATGACAAAGATATTCAAAGAAGACAATATTACAATTCAGTCGCCATCGATAAATGACTCATAACACTTTCACTCGTAGTGTTAATTTTCCAAGCAAATATTGTTCAATACGGCATATATTCAAGATTGGAAAGTTATTTCATTTCATGTCTGTTGCCGATGTACAAAAGACTGAGCTTGGCAAATTTACGTTCCACTTTTGGATTAATTGAACAAGTTTTCAACAAAAAGCGTGTACCAAAGTATATTTTTTTTTAAATGTTATTACCTTTCGATAACCATGGTCCACTAGTGCAATTTTGCATAAGAATTAATGTCCCCAATGCAGTGAATCTACAACTGCAATGATAACTGAAAGCTGAGCGAGAAACCCCCAAGCCCATTAATTTTCAACCCCTTAGAGAGTTTTATTTTCATCGGACAGGATGTTGCTGAATTTTGCTATTCAATACAAAAATACCATTCCAGCATGAAACGTGTTATTGATTTTCAGAAAATTTATTTGTTTATGGATGCTCTCGATTCGTGTCAGTGTGCTTCTCAGTGTAACTTTATCAATGTTTCGAGAGAACTTTGAACTCAGAACGGATGCATGTCCTCAATTCGGAACAATGATGATATTTTTTATGTGCAGACATATTTGCATATGCGGTAGTCTTGTGCTAGTATGCTAGGGAGAAATGGAAACTTTGTTTAGTGCGTCTTTGCAGAGAATGAAAGGCACAAAAAAGGAACATCGGTTATAATTATTTTTATTGCATGTAATTTGAAAAATGTATGTGTAACACATTATAAAATCCTCTTTTAAATTCTATCAACACTGCTTGGGTAGATACTGAGCTAAACTCTCTAACAGTTAGTTAGTATTCTACTTGAAATGAAAGGAAACCCGTCAATGCCGAATTTTACCGAGAACCTATTCTCAATCATAATAATTAAAAGAAGTCAATGAGATAACGACCAAAATTACTTCTGTTAAATTCACTTCAACTATATATATTCACAGTCAAATATTTTTGGGCAGATATCGCAATTGGATGAATTACCCAAATCCACCTAGAATATCTATCGAATTAATTTATATATAAAATTATATAAAATTAATTAATTTATATATAAATTAATTGCTTCTTTTATTTTATTTAATTATTTATATATTACTTAGTACATGTACAAAATATTAAATGTATATCTTATTTCGATGGATATTCTAGGTATGAACACATTCTCATTGGTGATTAGCGTAATTCCTCCAAGTGTGTTAATTGAAAATATATTGAAGTGAAAATTAAGTATTTATTATTCTAACCATCGTCCTAAAGTTAACATTTTATTACCGACGTTGTAATTTACTGAATAAAAAGAAGTAGTTATGGATTAATCAAGATTTTATTATTCAGAAAAACAAATCTCTTTCAATTATTTCGATTTTATTACCTAGTCTGGGATTATATATTTCACGTGAGTCTAATCGCATATTATGCTTTCCTTCCCTGCAAAAAGACTGAGTTTTTTTCATTATTCTTCTCATGCTAATTGATTTGTGATTGCTTTTGTAATGAATCACCTGTCAGAACAGCCGTTATATTGGTTGATCATGAAATACTGCTTGTGTTCGTAAGTGTAGTGAATGCCTATTTTATTCTGTGTTAAACCAATTAGCGTCACATTTTTTGAGGTGCTGTATGGGACATCATCCCTTCTATGTTTGGAAAGAATTGGTTACAATGAGTTAATTGATTGCTGTAATGTAATGAAAATTTCTAGTAAGAGCGTGAAATCCATATACTTAGAAATTAATTTAATTATCTCACCAATACTGTTATGCTAGTAACATAACTACTAATATGAGAGGTGTATCCAAAGAAACTTACATTGACAAATAGAGTGTGTACATATGTATGTTGTATCTCCGATTTTTTCCGAAAATGAGATTTATTTTACTCCACAGCTAAAGGTCGATTTGGTTAGGATTTACTAATATGCTATGCAATGCCGCTCGGGATGCATGCTAATCTTAAGAAAGTGAACATGTCCATTTGTTTGAACTTTATATTGAATCTTAAATATATTCTTCATAAATCATTGTGAATATAGCTTAATTGAGAATTTCATTTCTATGAAATGATTCAAAACGGAAATTCTTAAAATAGTAAATCTTTTTAATTTAAGTTCATTATGAGTTTTATGGAGAAATTCCTACATGGTTACTTCTCATATGTAGGTATTTTATCTTTATATTCATTCCTTGTCCATACATCGTTGAAATAACATTAACCCTAGGATGGATGACTGTTCGGAAGGCGCTAAACTAAGTGACTGGGCCTAGCGAGGCCCAGTGTAAATATATGGAGAAGGGGGTTTATGACTATTGCGGGAATGGCCAAGTCAGATGTGCACATTAACTGGGGGAGTGTAATTCGCTTAAAATATTATGCATGAGTGTTTGAGGGTGTATATATAGGTGGTGGCAAAAGCATTCATGAGTAGATAGGTATGGGAGAGTAAGCATTTGCGTGTTTCGATGGTATATACTGGGTGAACCGAGTACGCCCGCGATATGGGAACAACTGCTCGTCAACTGTGAGATTCGCGCTGGGCGTATATAATTTAGCAAGATTTGCATTCAGCATAATCCATGTCCATTTCTTCAATGGCCGCAGATTTGCTCATTTTTAAGCACTGTGTTCGCGAGTTGGCATTATACAAACGATTATACCGCAATAAAAGGTTGAAGCGAATTATTGGCATTGTTGCTGTATATGCATATGACATGATGATAAGGCGCCCACAGATCCTTGGTTGACTGGTTATTTTCATTGAAAAGACCAACAAACAACAAGAGGCCAAAGACCGCTCTCGTTCTCGTATGTCAGTGCTCAAACTTTCGGCACTGTATTAGGATGGGATTCATTCCAAACGCACCATGTCCTTGGCATTTCGATTTGTTTCCCGACAAACTACATATGTATATCAACCAACGGACGAGTAATATAAGCCTTGAAAATCGAGACGGGACTAGTAATGAAAGAAGTAGATGGCTCGTGTCTAGCCGCAACTGGAACATTATGAGCTTGTGGCCTATCCACAGGATTCCATCCGTCCCGGAAAAAAAACTCACCACCACCCAAGAGTGGCCCCTGCAGCTCATCTTCATCATCATCACCATGCTCTTCGATGAGTAAATCGATCTCCGCATTAGACGCTTTTAACCGTTCGTTAGTTGGCACATAATCGGCATCTTGGTCTTCGGCGAATGCATCATCCTCTTCATCTTCGCTTATTGACAATATTTCCGCCAACATATCTCTGTATCTTGCTTCAGTTTTCCATATACAATTAAACCAACCGAAGACTCCGATTCAAAATGCTGTTTAATAACTCAAAAGTCTATTCATCCTTCTTTGTCGATATTTTTCTACAAAATAAACCACTTCGTTGAAAATTGCAGCAAGAAACAGTCAAAACGTTTGCACATTCTTAATGAAATATTTTCTACACAAATTAGTAAAGAAAACTTATGTGATGGCCACTTACCAATTTTTTTTCCAATTGAAAAGAATGCAACCAAATTCTAATTATGTACGTTAACACACTCATAGACGATATGCAATGTAACTAGACGAAAAATTCCCAGTCATAATTCGAATAAATAATTCAAAACATTTCAATGTCCTTGAAAAAAATTAAGTGCACAAACAAAATTCGCACAAGCCATAAATGTGTGTTGTGTGTGACGAAAATATAGTATCGAACAAGTTCTGAGTTCGAAAGTCTTTGGGAAAAAATGAAGAAAATAGGCAGTCGTTCACAGAACTGCACAGAGTAGAATAGAGCGTGTTCGGCTTTCGTCTGAAAAAGTTCGGAAAACAGACCAAGTGTACGAAGTGTAGCACAAAATTTAAGAACCAGTGGCCCAGTGGCTTTGTGATCGACAGTGGCTTGTGATTAGACACTAAGACACAACAGCAACAGCAACAGCAACAGCAACAGCAACAGCAACAGCAACAGCAACAGCAACAGCAACAGCAACAGCAACAGCAACAGCAACAGCAACAGCAACAGCAACAGCAACAGCAACAGCAACAGCAACAGCAACAGCAACAGCAACAGCAACAGCAACAGCAACAGCAACAGCAACAGCAACAGCAACAGCAACAGCAACAGCAACAGCAACAGCAACAGCAACAGCAACAGCAACAGCAACAGCAACAGCAACAGCAACAGCAACAGCAACAGCAACAGCAACAGCAACAGCAACAGCAACAGCAACAGCAACAGCAACAGCAACAGCAACAGCAACAGCAACAGCAACAGCAACAGCAACAGCAACAGCAACAGCAACAGCAACAGCAACAGCAACAGCAACAGCAACAGCAACAGCAACAGCAACAGCAACAGCAACAGCAACAGCAACAGCAACAGCAACAGCAACAGCAACAGCAACAGCAACAGCAACAGCAACAGCAACAGCAACAGCAACAGCAACAGCAACAGCAACAGCAACAGCAACAGCAACAGCAACAGCAACAGCAACAGCAACAGCAACAGCAACAGCAACAGCAACAGCAACAGCAACAGCAACAGCAACAGCAACAGTGTCAAAACTGACCCAGCTTGACCAATCCTACAGGAAAGCTCAGCATCACTCGTGAAAAAGACCCCGACGTACTTAAACTTCTCCACCTGCTTCAACAGGACTCCACTAACATGCAGAGTGCATTGAACAGGCGTTCTGGAAATGACCATAACCTCCGATTTGTCCACGTTAGCCCTCATTCCAGCATCAGCATATACGGCCACAAACCTATCGATATATAGAATAATATTTGTTTTATCAGTTATACTCGCGAAAAATGGAATTAAAAATCCACTTATTTTAAACGATTTTGAAATACACCGATTAGCGTCAATAATTTGACAGCTGCCTCTTAAATGAAGGATGGAATAGTAATTCTAAGCGAAGTTCCACCCACTAAAATATTTTACGAACAAGAAATAACAATAAACGGGAGGAATATAATCTCATTATTAATATAATCTCAATTATTAATTATCTTTTTGAAATTCATGTTCCACATCGTACTCGTGTTGTCGGAAGTGAAGCATCTCCATGGTTAAATCAAAGAATTATCTTCGCGATTAGGATCTTCACTTCCTCATCCGACGATGGAGACTATTTCGGTGCACGGATATGCATAATGAATATACATAAAGCCTGTAAAAACCACGTTACTCTGCTGCGTAAGTGTAATTATAACATAGCAAAGTTTAACAACGACCGATCATCGAGGTTTCTCTGGAAGCAGGTGCGAGATATTGGACTAACCAAAATCAAAGAACGACCTAACGAATATCGGCCAATCGCTATTCTTCCGTTTTTGTCAAAAGTTTTTGACAAGCTATTGAAGAAGATACTACAACCTTACTAGCTTTACTTGACTTTTTGACAGCATTCGACAGTGTTACTGCCCACCCAATTTAACTTCTATAATCCCACTAATAAGTTAATCTTCTCAAACCTTACTTTAGCTTACCTTACTAAAGTGCTATCGTATTGCTAATTTCATTTATTTGCAGATGATGTTCAAATCTAAGTTTTAATCCTGATATGGTTGAAGATCTATTTGCTAAATTAAACGAGGATCTGAGCTCATTTACGAAGTGGGCTGAAGATATGATCTCACGCTTAATCCTGACAAAACCAAAGTCATTCCATTTCTCCCTCTCAAACTTTCCCCCATAGAATTAAACTATTGCCGTTGAATATGTCACGATCTTGGTTTGTCTACTAGCAAATTCATACTCGCCACCAATGTCAAACTAAAACTTGCCAAAGCACTCATAGTACCTATCCTAACCTACGGCTGTGAATTGTTTGCAGACTGTGATAATTTGTCTCTACAAAAATTGTTAAAAGCAATCAACGCGACTGCACGGTATGTCTTTAACCTCCGAAGATTTGATCATGTCTCAGACCAAAGTCGATCAAAATCATTCACAGAAAACAACCCAACTATCTATATGAAAAATTAACTTTCTGTCGGGTTTAAAATCGGGCAGGCATTTCTTCTTTGGAACCATCTACCGTCACAGGTATGATCCAAGACCGAGTATCTTTTTGTCCAACATAAACTGACATAATTTCGAAAATATATTTTTAAATTGGTTGCATGTAAATTTAATTTTAATGTTGTAGTAATACGCCTTCATATTTAAAACATCAAATATTCAAATCTATAAATTGAAATGTACTATATACAGTGGTAGAAAACTATCTAATTAGTTTTCTACCACTGTATATAGTACACAAAATATTGCAAATACTGAACAGAGTTTTTTTTTTCATTTGTACCAAACAGGCCTTACGCACAAGAAAACTGCAGCAGCACTTTACCGTTATCTGACAGCTGCATTTGTACTTTCTTTGTGTTCTGCATTGATCATTGAAATGTGTCCAAAAGCGATAATTTCCCAAAACAAACTGGTATCAGTAAGATCTAGGGTAATATTCTGTGAAAAATTAATTAGAAACATTGGGATAATATTGGAACTGTATTAGATTACGGTATTCTTTAGCTATAGTATATATGTTCTGTTGAGTTATTTTACTCTCATTATTTAGCAAATATCATCGAGCATAATGGGAAAAAATAAGATTCTAGAAAAAAAAACTGTTCAGTATTTACCAGTACAGTGTTTTTAATTAGTTTTCCACCACTGTATATGCCACTATCACGTTACTTATCCAATGTTATATTTAAGACATGTAATATTAAAAGAGCATAACACTCTTAATTCACAGCGATACTATCTAATAAATGAAATGAAATTTAAATATTTATTGTACGATTTCGTGGATAACTTAGAACAGGTCAAGCTATTACTTAAATATTCATTTGTTCGACATATAAATGTCGAAAAAGCTAATAATTAGTGAGAATTTCTCTTCCAAGTCAGAATGAATCTGTCAGACATATGATTATGTATGAGGAGCTTAACCTAAATAACGAAGAGGGAGACAAAAAATCAACAAAACTAGAGAGATATGTTCTCTCCTCTGCATTGCTAAGTGTAAGAGTAGAGTTAAGAAACAATACATTTACTCAACGGCATAAACATCCGATCACCCAATCCACTACCGATCATCCTAAGTTCTCAAGAACCATCCGATTGACAACAAAAACCCTATCCAAATATTAGATGAATATTTCTCGATACAATTCGCTCGCCACCGAACATTCATTGGAATCCACAATTTCACATCAACCATCGCCACACCAAATCACCGACGCAGCAACAGACCACAACTTAGATTAAGATTTTATTTTGTAACAAGGTTCAGTTCATTTTTATAAAAAAGCCAAAAGCCTGGCTTCAGGCACCCAGGGTCTTCGACATCGTGAGGTTAGTCTTGTTACTGACCCGCAGGGAATAGTGGATGTGTTTAAGCAGCACTTCCAACAACTGCTTTATGGGCCTGACCAGGAGAGAGTGATAGGGAATCAGGAAATCCCAACTCCAGTCGATGAAGTAGTCCTCCCACCCAGCTTTGAAGAAGTCGGAACAGCCATTAAAAGGCTGAAGAACAACAAAGCTGCAGGCTTAGATGGCCTACCATCAGAGCTCTTCAAGGCCAGTGGCGATGTTCTGGTGGGGAGGATGTACTAGATCATCTGTAAAATTTGGGAATACGAAAGCATGCCCGACGACTGGAATATCAGCTCCATATGCCCCACCCACAAATAAGGCGATCTTGCCTCTTGCAACAACTATAGAGGTATATCCCTGTTCAACGTCGTCTAGAAGATCCTGTCTAGCGTACTGTGTGAACGTCTAAAGCCGTTTTGCACCGCAATAATCGGCACGTACCAGTGCGGCTTCCGGCCCGGCAAATCGACTTTAGACCAAATCTTCACACTAAGACAAATACTGGAGAAGACCAGTGAGTTTCAAATCGATACGCACCACCTTTTCATCGATTTCAAAGCCGCATACGACAGCATTCATCGCAAGGAGCTATTCGATGCGATGGCCGAATTCGGGATCCCGGGAAAACTGATCCGGTTGTGTCGCACCACGCTAACACATACGCGATGCACCGTGCAGTTCGGCTCAAGGATTTCTGAGCCGTTTCAAACCATGCACTGGATTTCGGCAAGGAGATGCGCTGTCATGTGATTTCTTCAATCTGGTACTAGAGAAGATAATGCGGAGGGCAGCTGTAAACACGGAAGGCACTACCTTCTGCAAGTCGGTCCAACTATTGGGATACGCAGATGACATCGAAATAGTCGCGCGTTCTCAACGTGCCGTAGTGGAAGCTTTTACGGCGATTGAAGAATAGGCGAACCGAACTGGTCTCAAGGTCAATGAGGACAAAATAAAATATACGCGGTCGGCCAAAAAACGTTTTGTCATACACCACCTTGGACAAAACTTCACGATCGACAGCTACAATTTCGAGGTAGTAACGGAGTTTGTCTACCTCGGGGCAATCGTAAACTCCCCAATCGACATGACAGTGGAGATCCGTCGTAGAATCGCCCTTGGCAACCGGTGCTACTTCGGTTTGTCAAAACAACTGGGCCAAAAATCCTGACTCGAAGGACCAAAATCATGCTCTACAAAACTCTTATTTTGTCAGTCCTGCTCTATGGAGCCGAAAGCTGGACGCTAAGCAAAACTGCAGAGCTGATTCTTGGTACCTTCGAAAGAAAAGTTCTACGTCGGATATACGGTTCCGTCTGCGAGGAAGGCGAATGATAGAGAAGACAAACTCTACAATGAGTCCGGAAGGCAAAAATCCGTCTACTGCACTGGTTCGGCCACATCGAGCGCATGGACAACAATGCTCCAACAAAGAGGGTTTTTGAATCCGAGCCTATAAAGACCAAGTAATCGCGGATGCAAGACAGCTTGGTGTTGATGACTGGAAGCAGCGTGCCTAGGACCGTCAACGATGGAAGGCAGCAATTGCTCAGGCTCGGACACGCCATGGGTCGCCGGGCTGATAAGTTAGTAAGTATAGTTGGTCAAATGGATTTAACCAAGTCTAGAGTAGTAACTATATCGCAATCGAAATTACTAACATAGCATAATTTAATGCGGGAATAAGGTTTACACCAGTTCTGCTGGAAATAAAAATCAATACAGTTGCTGATATCGACGACCGTAGTTTGATAAGATCTAAAAATAGGAAAGCAATGGTTGCTACAATATTGTTTGAAAAGATAAACAGGGATAAGGTAAGAGAATTGTTGAAAAATATTTGGGTCCCTCTATACCCTTGTAGATTGTTGATGAAATGACATCTACTGGAGTGGACTGAAATGTACTTGTCCTGAACCAATAAGGCAATAGCATACGGCCTATCGTTTAGAAGTAGATAATTTAAGACCGGCATTTAAATACTTTTTGCAAGTATGAAGGCTGAGTATTTATTGATGTGTTCCTTTACCTCGTTCTCTTTTTCCAAGCTTATTTTATTTGGAGGGGTTTCTTTTCCTAGAATTTTCCTTAAATGTAATCAAAGTGCAACCAGTTTTCTTTTGGATTACACTTTTTATAAAACTGTAAGTCTCACCAAAGCATTGGGTCACAATTTCGTCTACATTTATTTAAATCGGCCAATGTGTGAATGAAAAGTTTGTATAATGTGCCGAATATATTGTCACATTCATGTATAGTTCTTACGCATATCAACATTTTAACTTATCTTTGGTCCATTTGCAACATATCGCTCTCACGACGTACGCATTTTTTGTCTATGTATGCCGCGTACCTAACTTGCTATAAAATAAAAACCCATCGTTATTATCTACTGATAATGCATGCTGATATACATGCAAGAAAATATCCCCAGGAGTCTAGTAATTTTATGTTAAGTGCAAAACATCTTCTGACCCGTATGCTCCACTACAGGGGTTGCGAGGGTAGCTCGAGAGATCTCCAGGCCACTCGATCCTCCGCCATCGACTCTTAATCACCAGGCGTTATGCCCAAGCGCAACGAGGCGAGTTTTTGGATATGGTCCAATCATCTCGTCCTGGGTCTGCCAATCGGTTGCCGGCTTAAGCTTATCTTAAGTTCCTATAACTTCTGCAATTTTAACCCTAACGGCATATAAAACTGGATACATTTAGATTTTGATAATCTGATATTTATAATAAAAATAACTCATCGCTGGAAATTTTGTTAGAGGGTTAATTATATGGTGATAACGAAACCATGCTCAAGTCCAGTTCTAGGTCAGATGATATCGACTTATAAAATAAATAATCACGATTTTATAATATCTGACCTTAACACTGAAGTTTTTCCTGGGACGGAATTGCACTCCGCTTGATTGACCAACGTAATTCCATGAAGCTACACAATTCATATCGCAATCTTCAAACCTCAATACACCGGCATTTTTCTTGTTTGTTTATTCCAAACAGGATTTTTCAAAACGAAGCCGTACAATTAGGGTGCGCTTCGATCAATTTCAGAATTTTCAAAATGCAGTTCCGCTTTTTAACAGGACTTATCTCTTCTTCACATTTGATATTTCCATAACTAAATAGGAAAATAATTTTAAAAGATATAATACATATATCATCATATCATACATACATGTAATGTAATTATGTTGTGTATCAATTATGTAACTGTATTTATTCTGAAACAGAAACTTTTATCTGCTTTCATGAGTGTGTACACATATTTTTGTAAGTAGGATTAAATCTCTGGCATTGATGATGTCAGAACAGGAACGGCGTTTCAGAATAATGAAGCGTTTCGCATTTCAACCCAATCCCTGCCGTGAAAGATATCACCATAAAGTATGAGATAATTCTCGCTGATATTATTTATAGTCTGCACTGAATAATGGGTGATAGTTACAACGAGCACCTGTGAAGCAGTAAAATGAGGAATTAGGTAGTACTTTGTTTTCGCAGCGACACACTTCCTAGAAGTTCTTTGGTGAGGGAAATTTATGAACTTATTTTGAATTGCAATTTGATATAGTGTTAAAAGATGCATGAATAAGGAGCCGGTGGGCCGTTTTATCTTGGTGGAAAGGATAAATATGTCAAATTAATGTCTTTTCCACAAAGTACTTAAGATATATTACTTGTGAAATTGGTTTCCTTGAGATCAATCAAACGGTTGGATATGCTTAGTATTATGGGTAAGCTTAAAAACACTCTTAATTAGGAGTTGAGGATATTACGAAGATAGATAACTTCAAAGGAGCTTGTAAATCAAACTATCTTAGCGCTTACTTATCTAAAGCTATCACAATTTATCACTTTGATCACAGTTTTTTTCCCAGAAATCAATCATTCATTTAGATTAGCCCTTTGCACGATCATTTTGGTTGATCTTTGAGGACCTGAGGAGAGTAACTTTTGACATCTGTCAAAAGATCTAGAATACCAGAACATGCAGTAAGTGCGTCGACTATATCGACGGCTAATGAATTACGTCTTGGTTGTTTGGAAGAAAAGTTGAGAGAAAAATTGTGGATTATAAAAGGAGTAACTTAATATTTACTATAATTTAAAATAATCGATCATACTTTTCGAATTCAGTAATATTTTCATCTATTTGTTGCCGAACAGATAAGGGATTTCATTTTTGAAATTATGTATGCCTATGTTTCATATACATTAAAACTGTGTTTCCTTTGGTGAGACGAACCAATTAAATCACTGATACGGAATGTAACATTATTATAACATGATTTTTCGAAATTTAAAATATTGGTGTAGATGAACGAACTATTGAAATTTGCAGGTCAAAATTATATTTTCTCTATTGTTTAAGTAAGTAGATAGTAGGTAGGTGTTTAGGTAAGTAGTAGTCGCAGATCAGATGTTAGATAGATTATATTTTTTCCTCATTTGCAGCTTCTGCTAAGGTCCTTTGAGGACTCCTATTACCATGCGTACCTCTTTGCGACTAAAACCGATAGGGTCATCGAGTTCATCAAGGATATCTCATTGATATCGACCTTATATAAAACCTAATCAGCTACGTTATACCGAAGGCATCCACGTGTAGAATGTTACATGTGCCTTCAATATGCTACCCTCTGTGTTTCCCTCCCACATGAGTTTGGAATCGAAAAATTTATAAATTATTCTTTAAGACGTAGGCCTAAAATGTTATGATTGTAAAATGATCACATTCGTTATAGATACAATCTGCATAGCAGAACTTCTAACTAGCCTACCCGAATTTTGACCGAAATTAAGGTCTATGTGTCAAGGTTCAATTCTCGAACAGGATCTTTCTCAATTCATCTTTCTGGAGTCATTGCTACTGACTCAACTGGCTCATTGCAGTTGCAGCAGCAGAAAAACGGCTGGATGGCACAGTCGGTTGAGTGGCTGTCACTGGTTAGAGCGGTCCAGGGGTGCTTTTATCCGGTTTTCAAATCTGGTCCAGAGACCATTTGCCATTGGAATCAAATTATGGGCATCACTGGAGTAGTCGATCTGTGGTAGTATTCTGACCAGAAATAAATGAGTAAAGAGATATTCAACTTCGGCCATTATTACCCCTGGTCCATGGCGAACATTTTGAAGTGTAGGCTGTGAAGGATTAGTGTGTAATAGAATTTCCTTGTATTTCACACATACTTTCATCACACATACAAGATTCCCGGATTGATCACGAAAATGGCGGAAAATTCGCGGATTTTTTAGGAATATGGCCGCCGATTCGTGAATTTGCCCATGATCATGTAGTATTATTCGGAGTTTAGAAGATGACTCATATTTTTAAGAGGACATATATTTGTAATAGGAGCTTGAGTGAATAAAAATGTTATGCTACGATCTATGTACAGGAATACTTTGCATCAATTTAATTCTTCAGAGTAAAATATATAACCCCTGGGGTGTTAACTCAGTTTTATAGCCTTCATTCATTAATTGTGAAAACTTCTGCAAATAAATTACATAATTTATTAAGAGCAATGGCAACAACTATACCTAACTCAAACAATTTTGCAATTAATTTCCATCCCTATTTCTGTAAAACAAGTAAAATAAGCAAAGAAGCTGTTTATTTTAAGTGATTCAAGCAAATGTTTCAATAATATTGTAATTATTAGTTACCAGTGCCATGTTTTGTGTGAATGCATTTTTTTGGTATTAGGCATATGCAAAAATACATACATACATAAAATAGTGTATTCATTAATAATTAATGTAAATAATGACAAATTTATTTACTCCTAGTACCTCAGACTGTAACTCGCAGAAAGCTAATTCATGAACATGAACTTCGTTCGCTTACCCTCCTTGTAGAAATTTGAAAAAAGTTCAAGTAACGAGCGAATTTTGAAATAAGAACTCTAATTCACCCCAATACTATGCTTGGGAAAGGGTATCAGCTGTTGACCAGCTGTTCGCAAGAGCTCACATGTATTCACAGTCAGGGGACGGAAGAGCGTATAAAAGAACGCTGTTAGATGAAATCAAGGGGCAAGAGAGGAAGAAGTTGAATATCTCTTTACTCATTTATTTCTGAGTCTGACTATGGGTATCACAAGTGTGCTAGTGCGCTGGTACCTAGGTTGCACGGGGTAGTACAATAAACTCAGTTTTTGAGTCTAAGTGCTCCAGAGCAGCGCGAAAAACACCCCCGCAAAAAAAATACATCTATAGAAAAAGCATCTTAAGATTCTCCCTTCAAATCTCATCTTTACCGCGTCCATATTATTTTTTTTTTTATTTTACAGTATTTATAATTTTTTATTGCACACAATTTTTTTCATTTCACAAAATTTTACAGAAATGATTTTTGTTTTGCAGATGTTGATACAATATGAAGATTTTGGTTATATTCGATAGATCTGACATATTTTGAATATCTTATATAGGCTTCATAACACAATCAACAAAATTGTTGGAATCATCAGGTATTCCAATCAGATAATGGTGAATCAAATAATTCAAATAACAACTAACTTAGCATGTCTATAATTGCTACGATGAAAGATAGAAATTACATATCATATCTCTGAATTGTAGACTGTGTGGTAAAGATTTTTTTTTGTGTGCGAAATAAAGAATTTAATATATCAAATATAGTCGAACAATTGCAAGAAGAACTCGCATTGGGAAGGGAACTTCCCCAACACATATTTTAAAAGACAATATTACAAGTATTATATAATTTGAAAATTATTTTAAGATTTTTGGGCACATTGGTATAAGAAATGGTAAGCACACTGTTATCGACTTCGGTGCTAAATATGATATATTTATTTATTCTCAGCCCTACCCCAAAATTTCCCCCCATTTGAGATATTGATGCGGGATGGGGGTATGGAGGTTTTCAGGGGTTGGTTTTAACTAAAATACTTTCATTTATTAAATCCATATGAGACACACATTTCTTATAGTTTATAAAACAATATACACGAAAAAACGATTAAGTTATCCCGCAACACTTTCTCAATTCGTGGCGATGTGTAACTTTGCGTATCAAATGATTGAAAGACCTGATCCATTGCTCGTCGTGGGTGTAAAAAGTAGCGATAAGAATTAGGTACTCTCTCCTCAAAATCGCGTGATGATTACCAAATACGATTTTGTTAATGGCTTTTATTGTGCTAGGATCTAGGTGATAACTGTTAGGCACATTATGTCCACATCCGACCATCTTGTTTTATTCCGACTCGTATATGTCAGAATCCTCATCGCCTTCTTGTAGATGTTTTAATTGGGTCTTCGTGATTACTCACTTTAGATACTTCGTATCGGTCGTTACGTCGAAGCTTTGTAACTTTTTACTGGCCTATAAACTTTGGTTGCACTTTCAGACCCGCTCCAAATTGTGATTGTTAAATAACGACTAGATCGTGAACATCATACTTCCTGGATGGATTACGACGTTTCTGTGTCTGTGCTTGCTTCCGCAGCTCGATTTGTCCGCTCTCAAATTCCTCCTCGGTGACGTGTTGGTACCACTTCAAAGGATTGCCCAAGGACATTTTTGTTAGTGTTTCGGTGATTATACGATTCATTCTTTCGATTTGACAGTTACCAAGAGGGACACCAGCTGTAATATGAATGTGAGATATATTTCTCTGATCGCAGTATTCCTTGCAGTTATTTGGACACACACAAAATCTCATCTTCCACATTTACGAATAGATACTTGCAGTTTTTAGCAGTAGCTAGCATAGTTCCTACATAGTCCATGTGAGTTGTATACAGTTTCACATCAACTTTCAACTTTTCTTTCAAGCCACACAATTGGATATAACCTCTTTAATTTTCTTTCTCTTATTTGGAAAGTAATAATTTTGCCTCATGTTTTTTCCGATGTCATATACTCATATTTATACATATGTGGGTGGCGCTACAACCCATAGAGGGCCATTTATCAGGTGACTCGAGAGAGGTCAGGTATGTTTCGAATTATTTCAAAGAAGCAGATGAATTGAATTATCTCAAAGAGTATAACAGTTTAGAAAGAGCTTCTAAGACTTGTACGTTCGGTTTCGGCATAAGACTGTAGGTCCCTTCCACTAGTGAGAGAACAATAGCACTCACAACAAGAGTGCTTGCTGAGAAGCTAGACCCTGGCCCTCTACGGGCCGTCGTGCCAGGAAGGATACCAATATTTGTTTATTTTGTAAAAGTTCCTAATGTCGGAAGACTAAAATCCTTATTTTCCTTTACTCGTATATATGTGAGTTTTTATTTTTTCCTGAAAATAAAAGAAATAAAAGAACTTATGTTTCAAAGCATCGGGGATGTATGGGAGGTTCTAGACCATCTGATAAAAAATATCGCATACTTGGTACCCCAATGATAACAACTTCTGACAATAGCCAATAAATTCAATTCATTTTGTTGCTTCAATTCCCAGACACTTCAAAGTCTAGATGTAAATAACTGTAACTGGAGCGTAATTCAAAATATAATGTTGAAGTATGAAATAAAAAAATATTAATTGTACTTAACTTCCATTGGAAACGATTACCTTGAACGTCATCGAAAACAGTATTTATCATTGTGAGCGACAGCGATATGCACGTTTTTTATATTTTATAAAAATTCTTTAGTTACGACTACGAATCTTTAAAACTTAATAGAAGTTAATTATATGAAAAAACAACAGTGGAAATTTGTCATTACAGAACCCTATTATACTAGTCCTGCTGTTATATGGTGTGATGCGCATTCGCATCATGTTTTGTTGTAACAATAATATATAGTTTTATATGTAGATACAGTTACTTACATATGCATTACGATTTAGAAGATATTTTAATCCTTTTTAAAGGATTTTCAATTTTCAAATGTCGTGTTTGTCCTTTTCAGAGGTTTACGCCAAAAACCGTTTTGGATTTATCCTTCCTAAGTGGTATAAAAACAATTTCAAGCAAATCGGAGGTGAGTACTTCTCGGAACTTTATCCGAAATGTTTGCCAACTTGAGTACAGGTCACGACCCTTTTTTTAAAGCTTCTTTTATTTCAACCCATTTTTGTAGTACTTATCTCAACAATCTTATTTAAGAAGAATAAAGTGAGAGCTTCATTCATAAATGAGAGTAAGAGTAAGGTTTCTTACTTAGTGGAGGAGTAAGAGAATGATATTATGTGTATAACAGTTAACAATACGAACTTGAACTTCTATGTTGTATATTAATTCATGTTTTTTCTTCGTCGTATAAGGGCATCTATACGCTTCGACATTCCACTTCAATCGAGCAGCACATGAATGAAAATCGGGGTTATATTCAAGTCCATTTATGAGGCGATCATACCAACGAATATCAATAAAATAGATCTTGCGAAGTTCCCTTGTGTTTCTAGATTTATATTTTCTATCTTTGCGTTAATGCTTGTATCTTCGCTTCTGCGCAATTTTATTGCAATATCCTTTTTGAACTGTAACTAAGAGATAAAGCTTGCCTATATCTTTAGAATGTACCCCCTTTTTTAACATGTTTTTCACATTTCTTGACAATTCTCTTGGTTTCTTTTGATTTACATTTAATACAATACATTTAATAAGTCTAACTTAATTTTTAAATTTGAATCCGGCCGTGTTGCATGCCGGCGACGGTTTAAATGGACTTTCTGAAATCATTTAAAAAATGTTGTAATCAATAATTCAAACTCTTATTTGCCTTCTTGGAGCGGTCTTTTAATTTATGGGACACCACTATTCGCTTGACTGTTTGTTGCTAATTCCACTATTTATAAACATTCCAAAAAAAGTTTACATTTTTAGCCATCCACCTGCATAGGCCTACAATTTTGAATAAAGCTAAAATCTATCGTTAACGCACATTATTTACTTGTTTCGGCTACTACATCCGCAAACTTCATTGGCAGGTTACCAACGCCGCGTTTAAACTTGTTCTCATTTTTTAAGAGCGCATGGAGGCCGCTGGCCTTACATTCCAAATTTCGCAACCTGTACAAATTTATCACACCTAGAAATAACTGAAGTTATTTTACTGAGCTGGGTGCATGATATCTTCAACGCGTTTTTATCTTTGTGTAGATCATGTTTATCTATGACATGACCCAAATACTACCAAATCCGGTAATTTTCATACGTTTTAAAACTTCGTCTTATCATTTTCAAATTAATCTCCTTGTCACCTGTTGTAGAAATTAAGCCATCATTTAAGACACATAAGTACAACAAAATTCGTACTGTGTTGTAGGTCGACTTCTTCGCTGGGGGTTCAAGGTTTCAACCCCGAATGTAAAAACTTTCATAATCACCGGCACCAGATTTTCGAGTCACATTTCTTAAATTTTGATGTTTGTGGTAGAACAATATCAAGGCTCATGTCTACCTCGGACTGTCGTGACACCCATGTTATATTATTGTTATTATTATTATCATAATAATCGACTCCTACGCAGTTGGACATACCTGTCTAGGTTCGATTCCTGGTACGACAAGAAATACTTTTCACGGCCCCTCCTCTTTCGAGTCACTGACAATGTTTAACATATTGCGAGATTACAATTTCAATTTATATTTAGAGTTTTAGGACACAATTTGGCTTTACAACAAGGATATAGTAGTATATAATAACTTAATAAGAAAATTCATTTATGTAGAATATATTGAGGGAAAACTACAACCAAAAACCCCCATATAAGACTTAAGACTAAAAGTGCACATGCCCGTAAAAGTTCTTTTCGATGTTACAATATGTTCAACTTAATCAGTATTAAGACATTTTATAAGAACATTCTCGGAATATGAACATTTATTAAAGAAGTTAGTTTTCGATCTATGGGGAGATCGATATAGTTGACATTAGCTAAATCATGAAGTTTTGAATTTGTTTTGAGTTCTTTGTAGCTTTAACTTGTCAGTTTTCGCGCAATCGTGCCAGACAGGGGCTCCATACAAAAGGTTGACCTGGAAAATAGTTTTGTGAGTTAACAATTTATTCTTAATATATTGCATAGAATTTCTACAGATAAGAGGGTAAAGGACACCTATTAATTTATTCATTTTATCCGTGATGGCAGATGTATGTCTCTCAAATGTGAGTTTTTTTATCAAGCACAATACCTAAGTACTTACAAGAATCAGACCAGTCTATCTCGAGACTACACAATTTGAGTCTGACATTATGTGGTTAAAAACAAAGTTTTACTCGAAGTGAAAACCAAACAGCCTAGGTTTTTTGAGCGTTTAATTTTATTCTCCATTTGATGAAATAATTTAGCAGTTCGTCCAGAGCACATTGCAGTTCATAACAGATATTAAGATACATTATACCTGAGGCGAAAATAGCAGTATCGTCTGCAAACATAGCTGTTTTATATTATCACCTAGGTTGGGGCGTTCAGATACATATATATTAAACAACTTATCCCTGAGGAACACCATAGAGAATAATTCTAACCGATGAGTTGCAGTTTTCGATATAGAGAATACTTTGTATTAGCTTGATGATTCTAATTAGAAATCCAAATACGAAAAGTTTGTGAACCAGTCCGTCGTGCCATACAGTATCAAAAGCTTTCTCAATATCGAGCATAACAAGTCCATTGGATTTTTTTAAGTTAAATTGTTTAAGAACATGTTTTTTGATCCTAACTAATTGATGAATTGTATTGTGCCCACTTCTAAAACCAAATTGAAAGTTGGGCAGAATGTTTTTATAAGTTAAATATTATAAGTATAATCTTAAAATTTCTGAAGAAAAGGGGAACCAACATTCCTCCTCTCAAAGTGCTTAATGATCTGTAACTTACGTCTGATGAAAAAGCAAATATTTATATTGAAATAAATATTATGGCTTCAACCTTCTCGCAATTCCACACAGCATCCGCGCATCTCAGTGATGCCAACACTCTCGCTGAAGTAATTAGCAGCAAGCGCATCTTAACTGGGTCGACAGTTCCTCCAGATGATTCGTTCGTAGTGACCCCCAGGTCAAACACTTAATAAAGGCTACTAGGTCAAAAAAAGCAGCTGGGTTGGATGGAGTTAACAACAAATTTCTCAAAGCTATTCCTACCACTGGTATATGTTATCTAACTGCGTTATTTAATTTGTGTTTAAATATTTGCTACTTTTCAACAGAATAGAAAATGGCCAAAGTTGTCCCCATTGCCAAACCTGGCAAACCTAAAGACAATCCAGAAAATTATAGACCCATTAGCTTGCTTAGTTCAGATAGCAAACTGTCTAGAAAGAGCTTCTCAAACTTGACCATCGGCATACAACTGTGTATCGCAGTCACGCAGGCTATATGCATGCGGTATTATAGATATTATATTTATTTTACTTCAATTCAAAGAGGGAAATTAATAAAATTATAATAATAATAATAATAATAATCTATTACTAAACAAATAGTATCCGCTGAAACAAGGAAACCCCTGTATATTCCATTTATACGTACATATGTATGCTTATTTTTTTCAATACTATTTTAATATACTTACTCGAGTAACATTTAATCTGTTTCATTTACCCAACGTGCTCCAATCCAACTACAAGCTTGTGCATATTTGTTCAATCTATTTCCTTTATTGTCACTTAAAAGCCTATTGTCCGTTACATGCACATAAAGTGCTTCATAGGTAGAATCTGATGTCGTGAAATAGAACCATATCCTGAATATAATTCAGTAGCAAAGGTAAGCGAGAGTGTATGAAAATATAAAACGATATCTCTTATCGCAAGTGAGTGTGTATGGAGCATATTTGGCTTAAAAAACGTGGGTGCATATGTGTATGGATGTATGTATGTATGTATGTATATTGTAGTAGACGCTACGGATAGAGAAAAAATCAAAATAAAATAAGAAAAAAATATATCAAATCAATTTCAATTATCCAATCCCATTCAGAAAAGGAAAAAAAGGTCAAACAGCCAATTTTTGGTGGAGCACTGGTAGTGCGGAAACAACACAAAAGATGATGAAAAGAAAAAAGGGAAACCTTAAAACATCTTTCCGTCGCATTCTACGCAAATCAATTTGAAACTATTGACCGAAATTGTATCGGTCAAGTGGTGTGCCTTCACAAAAGTCGACAGCAAATCGAATTGGGGCCCGCTTTGGACGAAATAGTATTTTCAATATTCGTGCTTCGCCTGGTATGATGCTCATAGGAGGCTTCCTATTATGGTCGTGGTATTACGAGTATGGTAACAACACAACTGTGTTAGGATGCCAATTGCTCGAAATCCAAATTGGCTTCAATTTGTTATGGAAAGAAACGTAACATTTGGTACACCGAATCTTTTTTAGAATCGCAAAATGGTGGTGGGTTTTCCAATCAATAACACACTTGTACAGAGTTCACTTTGGGTTGATTAGGTAAGTATAAGTGGTTAATGGTATTTCAGTCACAGGCTTGTTGTGAAAAGATAAAGTGCCTTGTGATTGAGGGAAGTACTCAATAGAAATCTTGACAGAATTAAGTCTGATTATATTCAAGTTGCTCTCAAACCGATAATACAATTATATCAAAATACAACACTTTTTCCGCTCTCCTCTTTTATACATTTAAATTTTTATATTTGTATGTATGTATTAAACATTAAATTTGTATAATTTATATTTCTAAAGCGAATATTCCTAACTAATATCTTCCATTCAATTCAATATTTGAAGTATACTCATGATACCTGGTGTAAGAAGACGTGTCTATTAATCGCTCTTAACATTTGAAGCATTTTTTTCTTTCTTTATTTCATTGTTTTTACAAAGTATCGGTCTTTTAATTTTTCATTCCAAAAATTGAACATGATACGCAATAATAATAGATAAGCAGATCAATTCTTGGAAGTGTATTCTTCGCCATGGGTACCAGATCGTTCTCAAAGAAAAAGAGAAAAATTCCTTAAATTATCCGACCAGCTAAAAGAATTAGAAGCAAATTTCCGTGCATTGCTGTCCGAGTTTGAAGGTAACATGAAAAAAGAAATAGGCGAAACAATTAACAGCTTAAATCTGCGAGTGCAAGAATGCCAAAGTGAAATCGCTGAGCAGAGAGAAGAGAACTTATGTATGAGTGAAAGAAAAAATAGCGGGCTTGCCACGTAAAGGGCGGCTCAGTGACATAATTGTTCGTGGAATTCCACTCAACGAAAAACAAGCTGTCATTGGACTTCGGACCATAAAAATCGCCTCCAAACTGCGAGTAAAGATCTCACCGCATATTGATGCGTTTCGCATCAGAACAAAAACAAACAACCATCATCCTCTCTTAATTCGCCTCTCCTCTCAAGCTGAGCAAATTGCGTGGTTATCAGCCTTCCGCGCAAATAAAGGACTGACTATGTCACTGCTGCTGGAGAGTACCATTTGTTTAATTTTGTTTGCTTTTGAAAAATAATCATGACTAATAGTGCGTTATCTTCCGCCGATATGAGAGAGTGTTCGTACGTGCGGTTATTAGCATTTTATATGATGTAAATGATGGGTTCAGGATATGCTATTTAAATAGGTTGGATTAGGTTGAATAGTTCAAAGCTGAATTACATGAAGCATATTTTTGCTAATTCTCGTGTAGACATTATTTGTTTATCGGAAATATGGTTTAGACCTTACATTACGGACTGTCGCTATAACATTGCAAGCTACAGGTCGATACGTAATGATAGGATTACCAATACTCTTGGAGGCGGTGTTGCTATTTAGCCTTTCTTTTTCCTCTAATGTTATTGAAAATTCCGGAACTAGTGGGATGAATATCTTCTTGTTGAAGTCAGTGATGGATGTGTTAAGTGTGTTAATGGTGCTGCATACAATACCTATCGAAGACATTCACCTGAGCCCTTATTCACCGAAATTCAGTGTTTCGCAGCTAACTACGAACACATAATGCTTTGTGGAGATTTCAATGCTGACCTCTTAAAAACGGATACTAGATCTCAACAACTTTTGGATTGTATTGTAGTAAATGGACTGTGGTTAACTCATGTGCTAACCGCTTTGCGCCCAACAGCTCCCCTAGCCTTTTTGACGTGATTATTGTTTCTGACCATTGTAATGACTTAGTAAATTATCAGTTATCTTTAGATCTGATCTGATCTTTGATTCTGATCACGATCTACTTTTTTGCACGTATACACACACAGTCAACTTTTCCAGAAACAACCCAGAAACTCTGACGAATTACAATTCAACACTCAACGTATACGTGGCATGACATATATAACATCCCCATTGCAAACGGACAAATTAATTACTTATGGCCAATTTCACAGTGGAGGTTTAAACTCAACTTCAGCTGAACCGAGTTCAAATTTTATTCGTCGGGTATCACAATGAAATCTGAACTTCGTTCGTGTAATGCGATCGATAAAAGTATGAAAACATTTTCCACTTGGTGCGTGCATTGGCTATAACTTGTAAGGGCTTTCGATGTTTTTCCTGTGCTTCAGTTTAGTTTTAAAATGCTTTTGTGCATCAGTTTTATAGCGCGTCTTTCATCCAAAAAAGGATAAAGCTGTAGTATGATTTCAATATAATGAATCGATCGCATTATCGAACATCAGATCTCAGAGAGAATTAAATACGAAAGCTTGAAAAAGAGTGAGAGAAACAAAATGGTGAAGAACTGAGGTTTAAACGGCATTACTACTAGTACTCTCGCTTAACTTAAAGTACAAATTGAACTTAGTTCGTAAACTTAGTTCGAAACTGTGAAACCGAAGAAATAATTGAACTAAAGTAAACCTAATCTGAATCCAAACCAAGAAGCTAAGCGGCTACGGAGCAATTTGCGCACCATTAGAGTTGGGAGGAGTAATGTGTCTTGTAACATACCCAATTTTAATGTTTTAAACACAGCATTTTTATCACCTGGTGTAGTAAACCGTGAGTTTGTCCCAAATTGTAACCCAGTCTTCATTTAAATTTAACTTTCAGACTACTACTGAAATTGAGGTTCCTGAGATAATTCGCTCGCTGCGGTCTGAAGCTGTTGGTATGGATGGTATTCCCCCCCGCTCACATACGTCATTAATTTCTGCATGTATTCTAGTACCTTTCCGACTTGTTGGAAGAGAGCATTAATAACACCTGCCGAGCCCATCATAGCTGCTCAAGAGCAATGCTTAAGGTGCTGGATGATATTAGAACGCAATTTGACAAAAATTGTGTCACTATTTTGTATTTATTTGATTTCTCTGTTCGATTAATGGCGAGTTACTTGGGTAACAGGAGCCAAAGTGTAAAGTTTGGAGAAAGTATTTCCAAATCCATAGATGTACGCGCTGAGGGGCCCCAAGGATTTATTTTGGTTCCTATCTGTCTTTTTATTAATTACTTGCCTACAGTTTTTAATAATGTATCTCTATACCTATACGCCGACGATGTCCAATTGTATCTATCTAGACCTAATGGATTAGTTGAAATTAGTTATTGGTCTTTAGATAATAGGTTGAATTTAAATCCTAACAAATCTCAGTGCATTGTTACATTTCAAAGAAAAGAAAAAACAACACCCATTCATTCCCACTCGGGTACCCAAAGACTTAACCCAGAACCTGGGTTGTTCAATGCCGCGGAGACTACAAGCCGTCCTCGAATTCCGTGGAGGTCCAACAGGCTACTAGGAACCTACTGCGATGTCATAACCCACTTTTTTTAGGAGTACGCTGAATTTTGTCGTTTAAATGAAATAAATAATTTGTTATTTTAAAAAAAAGGTCAAAAAGTGAAAAATAGATTTGCTGTTATACATAATCTTTGTTTGGTATCACAATTCTGAAATGTAATCATTTGTTTTTTACCAAATACGGTTGGTACTAAAAATTAGCATTTTTGGGTGTCGTAACAAGAATTATGTCGGCATGTGTAAATACTTCAAAGAAATTGCGCTCCCTTATGATAACACTGTTATATGTCTAGGTCTTAGAATAAACCACTCTTTTAATGCTATCGATCGTGTTAACCTGGTACTTCGAAAACTGGGTCTTTCGGGTGAATTTACACCTACTGTTGTTACGAGTCTTATTAAGACATTACTTTTACCAATCATTGATAGTATTGTCGTAATATACAGCGACCTTGACTCTCAATCATATTATAAATTACTTATTGCATTTAACGATATTGTTAGATATGCTTATGAGCTTCGCCAGTTTGATCATATATCTCACTATCACCGTCTTGTTTTTGGCTGTAATAATAATGGTTTCTTAAATGCAAGATGTATTTTCTTGCACAAAGTTATAAACAAGAAACTACCATTTTACTTGTATGTAAAAGTCCAATTCGTGCAATCTTCCCGGACTTACAATGTTATCACTCCTGTTTCAATGTACTTGAATACTCTCTTCCCAGAGAAATAAAGCAGTCAATTGCTGGAGCAAAACTATTAAAAAAAATATTCTGTCGTTATAGCTAATTTCCATTTGTGTTTAAATTCCCTAATCCCTTCCTTCTTCCAACCTTTCATTTCCTCTTTCTTTAGGTTTAGTATGTAAAATATTCCATAACTATATTTTATAATTTTAATTTTCATCAATAAATATATCTTTTACCTATCTTACTTGTACACGGAATAAAATAAATTGAATTGAATTGAAATTGTAAACATTGTCAAAAAAAATGTCATCATTTTCTATTGTGACCCCATCGGGATGCAATTTTGACGCTGGACTGAAGAGTTTCTTAAACTTACAATACATCACAATTCAGTTTTGCACAGTCAAAACCGTTTACAACGAAATCGGTTAAACCGACATATCGGTTATAACGACCAAATTCTGAGGTCCCGGCTGAGGTCCATTATAATCCTATTGAATTGTTATTATCGCTTACAACGGCATCACTTAAAACGACATACCGCTAATACGACCTATTTATCCATTTTTTTGAAGTAAAATATTGGTTACAACGACTGAAACCGACAGGAATTGGCGCGACTGCATTTTTTTTCTGAAACGGCACTGTTTGTTTGCAGCTCTGATGAATGTATCTGTGCACATACATAGAATTCGGATATTTTACAGCTTACTCCTTGTTGATATGATGTTATTTTTGTTTTATGTTTATTATTGGTTTTGAGTTTATTCAATCTCCACTAACAATCGAAGATACTCGCACTCAATTTTCATTGAGTTTCATTTCAAATTCTGTGGGCACTTTAAAAACATTATTTTTGTTATAGGATCTCGGTAACAGCAATTCGACCGATCATTTAATATTAATGGAGAAAATAATCGAAATACAAGTTACTGGAGCAAATTTATTTATTTCTTTATTTCATCTACCGAGTTTACACTTACAGATTCCGGAAAAAATACTTATAATATTCTTAAATACATGATAGAAAATTTCTTTATTAACACTGAGTAAATAAATATAGACAACGAAATATAATAAATAATATATAAATATGAAAAATAAATCGGTATAATAATAAATAGGTATATAAATATAAATGAAAAATAAATAATGGAAATTATAAGAGATTTTGAATACTTTGTTATAACTTTTATCTGTCATCACATAAGTGTACTTCTTCACACACAGAATTAAATGTACTAATGCATTTAGTCAATGGTTCATTACAGCCATAATTATACTGGTGCCTTGGTTGAAATAAGAAATTTCGTGTTAGAAGAATTCTTCCCGGTGCATAAAACTTAACATTTTTAATAATCTGAGGACAATTTACACGATAAGAGAAAATCTCATGGATGAACATTATACAATTAACACTTCGTCTTTTCTCTAAAGAGTCTAAACCAAGTAATGCACATCTTGTTAGATATGGATGCATGGTGTCAAGATTCCACTCCATTCTTTTTATAATGCATCTAGTAAATGACTTTTGAACATTAGATATAGACGTACCACAGAGTACATGAATAAAGAACACCATATTACAGAACAATATTCAAGATATGGACGTACGATAGACATGTAGACAGATTTAAGTGCATATTGATTAGAAAATTCGGCACATGTCCTTTTAAGAAATCCAAGTATTGAATTCGCTTTTGCAACTATGTAGTCAATATGAAACGAGAATGTTTGTGTTCAAAATTACACCAAGGTCTTTCATTTCAGTTTTTCTAGAAAGGCAAGTCCCACATCTATATTAGTCAGAAATTACAGGTACCAATACACGGTAACCAGAAAACGAATGACATTTGCTTACATTTAAGCTTTGTCTATTTAAATCGCACCAATTACACAAAATATTTAAGTCATTTTGAACATTCATACAATCTTGTGAATTTTTAACACGTAGGAAAATCTTAAGGTCGTCAGCATACATTAAACAGTTAACATGAGTAAGGATTGAGAGTGTTTCATTGATGAAAATATTAAAGAGTAGTGGAAATATATGGGTGCCCTGGGGAACACCAGATAATACCTTTAATAATACCTTTTTATATTTCTGGATTTGCAGTTGTCAATTTTTACCATTTGAGTTCTATCCAGTTGAGAAGAACTGAATGAATACCAAATGATGTTAGTTTATTTAAAAGAATTGTGACATACTGTTTCAAATGCTTTTCTAAAGTCCGTAAAAATAACGTCAACTAGATATCCGGATTCAACTGAATCAAACAGATATTTTGTAAACAATGTCAAATTGGTTAAGGTGGATCTACTAGAAACAAATCCGTGTTGGGTTTCGGAATAGCTGAAAGCCTGGAGATACATCTATGATTTTTAACTTTTTGTTGAGATCCAGCTTTGTAAATCGGAGTTATAAGCGAAACTTTCCATTCGTCTAAAAATAAACCCGAAGACGAAAACATATTAAACATTAAATTCAATAGTAACGACAAAGAGGAACTACATTGTTTAAGGATAATAAACGGAACACTGTCAGGACCAGAACTTGAACAAGAGTTCAAAGATTGAATTGCTTGCAGTATATCTTCAGTTGAAATATATAGTGATCGAAGACTTATATTACAAACATCTTCCTTAATAGAAGGTGGATTAATATTAGAATGATCTATATATACTGATTAAAAAAAACAATGCAAAGTTGTCTCACTACTCTGAGCTTCGAGCTCCATATTTTGCAAAGACCTATTTTGTTTTCTCTTGCTTTTTAAAAATGTCCAGAAACGTTGAGGATCTCTGGAAGTGTTTGACTCAGTGTTCATAACATACGGCTTATATAATTTATAAAAACAAATACTAAGCAAACATATATTACACTTTCGTACATAGTGCATATATATATATACATACATATATCCTTGTACATATGTATGGTTTAAATGTCTATGCATCAAAAATTGATGTATATGCATTCAATAATGAAACAAGATGTCTAATTGAAAACAGATTTTTTCACATGCCTTGATATCGGTTAAAACGACATATCGGTTATAATGACCAAATTCGTCAGTCCCTTGAAGGTCGTTATAACCCGTTTTGACTGTATATAATAAAGTGAAAAATGCTTTCATTACACCATGCCTATGAACATTTAACCCTCTTGACTGTTCATTTGTGCTCCGCAGATCATTGATTGAGTTGCAAAATGTTTTCATATTGTATTCCTTTCTCTCAACAAATACACTTTAGTTATGATTCATTCAATTAGAGTCTCAAATTTCAAGTCAATTGAGAATCATACCAAAATCTATTGAAATCTAATGAAATTTTGACAATTTGCTGGGACTTTTATTTGCTGCGAAATTAATGACGAATTAATGTAATAGAAATATTTATACCATCATTTGATATTTATTTTTTCAAAATGTCGGATATTATGATCATCTCTGTACGCTATCTTAGAGAAAAGTTATAACGTTATTACAACACAAAACATATTTTTTTTGCATTGTATTGTGAACAGCGTTCGTGTTTAGGCGTGTTTATTCTGTGGGCAAGTTTTGTATACATATATGTACGAGTGTATTCATAATACTTGAGCTATTCTTTACGATTCGTTTAATTTCTCAACAGAATTTATTTAAAAGTAGGTGAAATGTATGTCCTCCAAAGCTGTGCAATGAAACAAGGTTACTGGTTAAAGCTTTAAAACCTAATGTAATTGAAGTAATTATTATAACAGGACCGGTCACAGGGGAGAGTGTATTTATTCCACGAATACCGATGATACCTTCGGACTACCCATTTCTTTTTAAAAGGCTGCAGTTCCCAATTATAATAATATAATCATATAGGATCAAGGTCAAACTGCTAAATTTACCGGCATTGATTTATGTAATGAAAGCTTTTCGCATTGACTGCTTTACGTATCCTGCTCATGACTAAATAGGCAGGGCGAAGAACTACTTTAGCTACACGAATATCATTGCGTTGGTACCTGCGTATTATTGAAGTGCACAGATGCATATATAATTTTCTAATTTTTACTCGCAGGTGTGAAAATATGTATGTCATAGCACAGATAATAGTCTAAATATTACATATCACTGATCAAGGATTTTAAGTAGATTTAATAGATGTAAATATGTATGTGTATATTTAATATTGTGTAGTAATAATTAATTTATGTAAAGAAGAATACTTGTTTGTATGTTTGCCTTTAATTCAAATCCGTTTTATGCTAATTGTAATGAAATTTTGCAAACTAACAGCTCAAAGAACGAGAAAAATCGCTGCTTAAAAAAAAAAAATGTCGATGCCAACAACTATCCTGACTGTGGATGCATGCATTTTTTGTGTGTGTTTTTACTTTTGTTTTAACTTTTTGTTACTTAAATTTCAATGCCAATACAGTGGTGATCCAGTAAAATGAATGCCTATATAATGATCGATATAACGTATTAGCGTCTCTATATAACGTACGAAAAAAAGAGTTGACACTCGATATAACGAATTTAGTTGTTGCCTGAGAGAAGAATACAAAGCAACTCCATTGACTGTGGATGCATGCATTTTATGGGTCTGTTTTAAAGCTGGTATTATAAGTACATTTATTTAACGTTTCGTACAAGAAAAACTTACGTACAAGAAAAACGAATTTTTCGATTTAAGGCGGGCGAAGCAAAAACACGTTATGTGGTTAACCCAACTTTATCAAGAGAGAGATGTGTATGTAATATAAAGGTATAAATACCATTTAAAATTACAGCGATGACAAAGTAGGAATGTATGTATCTAGAATGTTAAATTGATACAGGAATGGTAGTCGTAGGAATAAATATTTTTATATCTTTAATATCACCCCCACTATATCAAAATATCTCATTTCATAATGTGTCTGTCACAAAATTTAAACTTTTGGTTAATAAATCAGCAGGTATGTCTGCTGTTGGCAAATACTTGAGTTCAACTAAATTGTGAGCAACGGTTTCTCTTACAAAATTATGTCTAATGTCAATATATATGTCTAATGTCAATATATATATGAAACATTGGACTTATCGCCAGTTTCTGTGCAATCCGATTGTCATTATACAATGTGATACTATACATATGATCGGTTATTTCAAATTGCAAATTTCTTAAGTAAATAGCTTCCTTGCAGGATTCGGAAATAGCTATATATTAATATATAGCTATATATAGCTATTTTTTTTGTTGCACTCCCACGAAATAGCAGACACATATCTTGAAACAGAAACCCGTAAATGACTTTCTGTCAACTGTGTTGCTTTTCCGCTTTTCCGTTTACATATTTTAGTCCGTATTTCTTAGTTTACTTTAAATGTTTTAAAATTCTTTTTGCATGTTTCCAATGCTGCTTTTATAACAAGTATTAAACTGACTTAGGAAACTTACAGAAAAAGCTATATCTGGTCTAGTTAATACAGCTGAATACATTAAGCTACCAATTAGCTGCTGATATGGAAATTGCGATTCGCAAGAACCTGTGATTGATATTTTCAATGGGTGTCTCAACTGTTTTTGAATCTGACATGTTCTTGATTTAGAAAAATTGTATTTTGCTTTTTATCATATGTACTCTCATTCCAAGACATTGTTTGACCCAATTCTTAATATTGAATTTTGAGCTAAGTATTTGTCTTAAATTAGTTATTTCGATTCTGATCATTTGAAAAAATAAAGAAGTCATCAACGTATAATGCTATAATAGTCTTATAGCATTATACGTCGATGAATCTGTTCTTCAAATATACCGATGTGTTCACTGCTTCTGCCCAAAATTTGTTATCTAATTCGGCATCAAACAACAGACATCGTGCTTTTTCCACAACTGTGCGATTATACCTCTCACACAAACCGTTCTGTTCAGGAGTATACGTATTAGTTCTCTGATGAATTATTCCTGAATTGCTTAAGAATTTTTCAAACTCCTTATGACAAAATTCGGTACCATTATCTGTTCTCCAAACTTTTATTCTTCTGTTTTGTTCATTTTCTGTAAGAGATTTAAATTTTTTAAAGCAATCACAGACTTCAGTTTTGCATTTTAAGAACTAAACAAAGTACAGTCTGCTGAAATCATCCACGATCAAAAGAAAATATCTGCATGAATCACGTCCAATAATTCAGTACTTCTTGTCCCCACGTGTCTAAATGGTAACCTGGATAGCTTTCCTTCGCAGCATACTTCACAATTTGATTTTCCCAAATTGACAGATTCGGGTGCGATATACCATTGACGACACCATTTTTCATCGAATTAATATCAACACTATTGATATGGCCTAACCTTCTGTGCCATATATCACAAGACACTGCAGAAAGCGTCGACGCTGTAAGCATAACTTTATAAGTTCTTTTTCAATTCAGCTTATACAGACCATTAATAAGCATAGCTGTATTCACCAAATAATTTGTTTTATTATAAATTTCACAGACTCTTTTATTAAACACCACTTTGTTGCCACACATTATAAGTTGACTGACAGCCAAAAGACTTGTTGTTAACATCGGTGTGCACCGCACGTTATTTACGTTAATATGAATTTGGGACGCGTGTTTGAATTTTGACATCGCCAGAGCACACCACGGGAATTGTAGACTTGTTAGCAACTATTACCTCTTGCAGCGATAGCATTTGATTTGTTTAGTGATCGATTTTGCTGCGTTTAACTCACTGTTCCTTGCACCGCCATTGCCTATATTACCTCGCTGCCAACTGATCTTACTTGCGAATCCTCCTCTCTATTCCCGCTTATCTCTGGTTCCGTATCTAGCAACTTAGTTTTTATTAAATCTGCCGTCATCGATAAACCAGAATGCTCTATTGCCATTATCATAGGCGCCAACTTTTCGGGTAAGCCGGCGAACAGTAGCGAACCGATCTATTCGTCGTTTATATTAAAACCTGTGCCACTAAGTCGTTGAGATGTCTCCACTATTTTCGTAACATAGCTCTCAAGTACAAAGTAAATAGTACTGACCAGAGTTGAAATTTTGAACTTGAACTTTATACCTCACTGAGACGATCTGCAAAAATATGTAGGTTATGCAACAGAAAGGAAATTCAAAGGTTATATTTCCAAGAAATCAGATATCTAATATCAGCGTTTTTATGATATTTTGAATGTATTACTTGTATAGCTATTGCAATCACACCTTTCTGTAATAATCTCAGTTATTCCATATAACTTTAATTTTATGTTTCAAATCATAAAAATTCTCATATTATGCCAGTTCGCTGGTTAGTTATACCCAAGCTATTCATTTTATTTAAAATTAATTACAAAAAAATTACATATTGTGCTTTCATATTCTGTTAATTTTTGTTTCTCCAGACAGACAGCAGGTATTTGCCATGTCATTATTCTTGGTGGTGGCATGTGGCGTTGTGAGTATGAGCGTCAACTCCAACGCACTTGGACCTACGGTTCGATTCCTGGTACGACAAGAAATACTTTGCACGGCCTCACCTCTTTAGAGTCACTGCTAATGCTCAAAGAGTATAACTGTCTAGAAAAAGCTTCTCAGACTTGGTTGTTCGGCGTCTGCATAAAACTGTAAGTCCCTTCCACTCGTGAGACCGCCGATCTTGTTGTGAATATTCACTGCAGATCTTATAGATCCCATGCCGCATTTAATTGCGTACCCCGACTATATAGTAGCGTACAAATCAGGCCCAAAGATCGAAGTAATAAATATCTTGTTGCAACATGACTTCTAACAAGTTCAGCGATTTTGCGACGACTGGAAGTTGATTATCAACTTCCTGAAGTGTGAAACTATCATTTCCAGAACCCCGCTGTACTTGGCGTCATGGGGTACGCGCACAAACTGGCGTTAGATATGAAGAGAGTAGTAAGGTATCTTGGCATTTGTTTGGATCAATATCTGTATTTTGACAAACATATAGATATTGCTCCGACGGAAGCTAAAAAGGCCTTTCCCGTGGCAAGGGGGTTGCTTTATAGAAGCCAACTTGATACCAGAGTGAAGGTAATCTGCTACATGGCCCCCACCCGATCATTTATGACCTATTGTTGTCCACCTCGGTTCAATGTGAGTCCGCCTCAGATGGAAAAGATGAGGTTGTTCGAGAGACAGTGTCTTCGCACCTGTCTCCGGTTGCATCGTACACCCGAGTCTGAAAACAAGAAGTTCTATCCCAAGTATACAGGCGACTCCAGTACTCGAAGATCTCCTCCGGTTTAATAGAGCAATCTTTGCTCGATACAGGGGAGAGTCTGCCAACGAACGGCAATCTTACTGGTGGTTACATTAAAAGAAGTCGCCGCGCCGCTGGCTTTTCAAAATGACCTGGTAGTTGATCATTGTGGCCAACATAAACAGTTTCTCAGGTAGTTTATAAGAAAAGAAGTTATAAAACAAAAAATGCTCTTAAAAAAGATATACACAACAAAAAAAAGTATACAACAAAAAATGCAAAAAAAGATGTATAACAAAAAACGGTGCACGGTGCACGTGTCTGTACAAGTTCAGATAGTGTATACGTTTTTATGTTAGGTGAAGTTAGTTTAAGATAGGTAAATATATATATATATTAAGCCAAGTTTTTTTCCAGTTTTCTTGGCCAAACAAATCAAAATAATAAATTTGTCCATAAAGACAGAAAAAAATAGTCTAAATTTCAGAATAGCTTAGAGTGTTGTAGACAATGTGATTCACATCCTTATCATAGAAATAAATGGGACACCCTTTATAATAATTTCTCTTTTCCGTCATAGTAGATTTAGCATTAATTTTTTGCAAAAAATCTATTCCGATAATAATATCGAAAGTACTGAGGCCAGGAACTATGAATTGTCTAAATTTTTATCGCAATGTTTTTTTGGTGGGAATTTTGCACGGTTTTGCGCATCACTATATTTCGCGATAGGGTACGTCGACCGAACATTAGGCATCCCAGTTATATTTGTTCTCGGTGATCTTGCCGTATTGATGCCATAGCGAAAGAAGGAAGGAATTTTGTACGGATTTGCGCATTACTATATTTCGCGATAGGGTACGTCGACCGAACATTAGGCATCCCAGTTATATTTGTTATCGTTGATCTTGCCATATTGATGCCATAGCGAGAGAAGGAAGGATCAACCTCCATGGCAGTTCGTATATGTTGTAATGCATTATACTGAATTCTTCTACAATGATCAGATTTTTAAGTGTATCGGTTGGTTGTCCCGACTGGGAAAAAATATTGGTAAAATCATAATCATTTACTTCGAACTCTTCTGCGACTGCCAGCGCTCTGGGCATATCAATAGGTTTGGATGAAAATATTACGTCACACAGTATTGGTTTTTATAGACCAGAAACAAAAAACTCTGAGCCCATCCTGTCTGCATTTCTGGGTTAGTGAATTTATACGACCAGTATTGCCCTCATGTTGCATAATAATAATTGTTAATATAAGAATTTCTAGAAAACTTTAAAATACTTTTCTCTTTTATTTGTTTCCACCGTCAGAATTTCCTCTTTATGTCCTTAATATCAGTATATTTTTTATTTTTCTAGCACTTTTCTCCCTCGTATGGGGAAAATAGTTGTTTGCATCGTCGGGTTTTTCCCTGTGGGGTCGAACTAGCGACGATTTATTGCGTTTATATTTTCTTTTCCAAATATATTGCTCATCGCAATAGTTATGTTATTAGTGGAGAGGAACATCATAAATAATATTATAATAGCTTACAGCATTGGGTTAGTAAGTTAGAGTTTAGGCTGCAAAATTGTCATGATAATTAAGCTAGTCTTAAGTAATTTTGTCTAGTTTACTTATTATTTACTTATATATATATATTTACCGTGTCTAGATTCGATTCCTGGTACCAGAGAGCACAACACGAGTGGTTGATGTAGAAGCTAGGTTCTCTATGTATGCCACCCATATTATATTATTATTATTACCAAAGTTCTGATTTTGTTGACTAAAAAAAGTGAAAAAAGGTCGACCAAAAACCCATAATTGACTTTGATGTACGTTGCGCTTGCACTGATTGATCTTCAATCAATTCCTTTTCATAGACAACACAGATTGCATCGTCTTCAAGAACACAATTTTTTGATCCGTGAAAAATAATCTGTACCTCACCGGGTTAACACCTGATGTAATATGTAAATTCAACAATTTAAATTGAAATTTAATTTTCAACAAACTTACGGGTTGAATTTGCAGTGGCAATTCAGGTTTCATCTCCTTAAAACACAAATCCGGGATGGACATTTTTTTTCATGTTAGATACGAAGGCGTCAACACCCAACAAAGATGCGTTAGGTGCACATCTAACTTTGGCACAAACAAGTTGTTTGCGCAGATGTGTATGCATAGAAAAAACACACTTGATGTATGTTGTTTACACAAATGCATAAAATCAACATTGGATTTGGAGTAAACAAGTTGTTTACGCAGATGCGCGGATCATTATTTTAACCACTTATGACTCCTACACGTCAGTCAAAAAAGTGATACCGAAGAAAGTAAGAAAGTTAAAAAACGCAAAAATATAAATAAATTAATAAATTCATAAAAAAGTTGTGCTTCATTAATTTGTATGCTTCTACAGACTCTACCATTTTCGAATACATATTTACAATGATTTGCTAATCTTTTTCATTTACGTGCAGCGTCTGTTACGAACAGCAAAATTTTCTCTCGCTTAAGTTCATCTGGACACCCCGTTGAATCGTCAAAAAGCTGGACGATGGTGTTGAGTTTATCTCTCCAGAACATCGGACGTTACCAGGTAACCTCGACCATATGCTCGCAAAGGCCCAACAATTACATACAGCACCCTGCTTTGTTTGTCGTTTCATCTATATATCTATATTATCGTCACCAACTTCAACTCGGATTTTGTAGAGCACTTTAAGGTTGCAATCCCGACGTAATTTTTGACAATTACGTAGTGTGAGAAGTTTTTTTAGCGAACAAACTTTGAAAAAAAGCTAAATAAGGAATAAGGCTATATTTGGAATCAGGAGGACATGAAACGTGTTTGTTTGTGTGTTTTTTTGTCGATTATATCTTCTGATTCGCCAAAAAAAGTGTTTTGTACCACATTTGAATGCTTGCTAGTAATTCATACAAAACTCGTTGTCGGTACGACACTGCTTTTGGATTTTTTTGTTAAATTTTGTCGGTAGTTTGCGTCATATTCACTTCATATATCGAGGAAAGGTACTATTCCACCACATGAGAAATTCATCTAACAATTTTTTATCAAAATGCAGAGAGTCACTTAAGAAATACAGCACATAACTACCCAATCAAGCATCAAACCAATTTACAACATTATTATTTCTTAACGAATGAAATAACTTTACTTTTTTCCTTATATCTAAAATCTCGTTTTCCATTCCTTTATTTTTTCAACACCGATGTTTGGCTAAAAACATTTTCTATTCTATCCCACACATTACTTCACTTTTGCCAGCACTTTATCAAAAAGTTGGTTATATTTGACCCATTCCTTTGAGTAGTGATTTAACTCTGCCTTGTCACACGCGACTGCTGGCATATCAAAAAAATGTATCGCAGAGAAGCAAGTGATGGTTAGGTGAAATTTGTGCGTTGCCAGCGGAGATAAGGTCAGACGGTATTTACTGTGAAACTAATTGACTCAAGGATTTCCCTTTTCTTACTGCGATTGCATGCTATATAAGGCTGAACTAAGTGCGTTGTGTATCAAGCATATTCAAGTTGGTTTTTGTGGCCTTGCTTGAATTATTTCCGATCCAAACAGAACTCTTTAATCTGAATAGGATGCAAACATGCAAACTGTGCATCATTTTTTTCAAAGAAACAGACAGAAAGTCTTGTCCAATTTAATCCGAATAATAATGGAACATTATCTTAATTAATCTGCAGATCTTTATTAAATACATAAATTGTTCTGTTCGTGGTACAGGTAAACTCAAAATATATAAGACTCTTACCCTGACTATTTCGCTTGGACTTAACTTATTTCAAAATTACCAAATACAGGGTCACCCATTTTATGGTTCCAATATGAATGTAAATAAAATACATTTGTGATTTATATTTCGATATAATGATTATTGTAATAAATTGTGGAGGTGCCACTACCAATAAAATATAGCCCTACTCCCATTTCCTCCACATACTATTTTGCAGTAATTAATTCTGATAAACTAATTTTGGTTGACTTTTCTTATCACGCATTCTTTCTGTAAGGGAACAGTTTCATAAAGAATTCTGCTCAACAGTGCCAATGATTGTACCTTATTGTATATGTACAGTAAAAAAAATCAAATTTTATTAAACAAGTCGCTGCTCCTTGTAACTGAAGCGGCACACAATGCTTCCCAGCTGTGAAAAAACCCAAATATGAAATATTTTCTAGAGCATACCTTATACGATTTTTCGATTTTACATATACTACAATGAAAAATTCAAAATTGGTGATTTTTATTAGTTTTCATACAGCTTCAAAATATTTACAATTATTAGAATCTTATTTATAAGCATGTTCTCTTTTGTTCATTACATATAAGAAACATGGTTATATACGTTTAAAAGAAACACTAATAAAAACACCATGTCCCTTTCAATATATACCAATGTAAAATAAATGTTGCTTATAAGGAAAACGTTTATAAGAAAAACGGATAAAAGAAACAGTTTTTATAACCTTCAGTGTTCCATACTCAGTTGGATGGATATAAGAAAAATATTTGAAATAAACATTTTTCGGTAAATGAAAAGTATATAATTCTACTATTTCAGATTTCATTGAAGATACGTGAAGTACTTGAAGTGTTCCATGAATTGACGAAGTCGATGATAATTGGCAAACCTTAGCGCTACTACCAACTTTTGCCGAAGCTTTGCGTGCCTTTTCCATTTTAATATTGTATTTGGATGCAGATGAACATTATCTTCACAATATCGAGAATATGTCAAGAGGTGTACCAGAGGTGAATTCTTCAAGTCCAGCGGAGAGTATACAGAAAATCTTTGATTCTGCTCTAAATCTGCAAGAAAGTCCTGAAGAAATTGCAAAATGCTATGTGAAGAGAAATAAAGCAAACATTATATGCGTTCATCTGTCTTCGAGTCAAACCAGAAAGAGAAAAAAACATGTATGCTGCTAAGAAGAAACTCAATTCAATGTTGTTTAGAGATGTTAGTTTTTGTTTATTTTATGCGGCTAAGAAAATTAAGATAGAAACAAATTTAAATACTTATATAATAAAGATTCAAATATTTCTTTAAAGAAGGCGGATAATGGTAGAGCTCTTGTTATATGATCCTTTGATGATCTTGAACCACTCAAAGAGAAGCATAATGATTTAAAATTTCTGCAGGGGGTGTTGGTGTATTTGTAAGAGATTCGTATGAATCTATAGTTGTTTCTTATACATTAAAAAGTGCAGATGTTTTAAAAGTTACTTGTGAGACCCTGACGCACATAAATCAAGGCTGTTAAATTTAAAACATCGCAATGAAAACTGGGTTGATGTGCTTTCTGAGGAAAATGCCTCATCGGCCTATGAACTGTTTTCAAAAACGTTAAGTAGGCATATCGAGAATTGCAGCAATTCATTCGCAAACAAAAGAGATGTAAAACTCAAACCATGAATGAACTTAGCAGAACTTAAACACAAATTACGTCTCAAAGTCTCTAAACATCCCGCAAACACTGCTTTGAAAAATCGCTACATCAAAGTTAACACCCAAATACTAAACACATTGTCTATTCCCATTCCCCATACAAACCGATACTGCTAATTAAGCAATTGTGCATTTTTCATTTCCTTTCCCACACAACCGAATTATTGTCAAATAAGCAATTACGTATTTTCAACTCTTAAGCAACTTAATTCTAAGAAATAGTATTAAGTAAATCATGTGCATAAAAGGAATGTGTCAGCGAATTGTAATTCATAAATAGGTGGAAAATAAAGAGAGGTTCGTTCAGTTGACTTTCGACCACAGCAATCTTGGATTGTGTTTTTTTTTTTCATTCTCGCGGAACGCGAAGACATAACTTCAATGTATGTAAAGAAACTGATAAAAAAGTAAAACTCTGTCGTAATAGTTACTTTGAAAATAAATTACGCAATGCAAAGGGTAACTTAAAAAAGAATAAAATACAGTAAAAAGCATTCTGAGTCGAAACCAAAAGTCTCATACAGAATCACTCAAGCTCAATGATAGCAATAAATGCGTTTCAGACCCTACAGCTGTTGCAGACATATTTAATCAATATTTCACCTCTGTTGCACGCACGTCTTCTCCCCGTTAATGGACCACATCTTGTGGGAGTTGCTCAGCGAGTCTACCTCAAGTACGCAATTTCTGTTACAAAAGTTTTGTTTTCAATCCGATCTCAGGATTTGAACTCTTAAATCTTATTCTTGACTTTTGTCAGTTCATTTTCAAAGGGTGGAATGGCAAAAAATGCTGCGCTGGATTGTTTGTGGATATAACCAAAGCTTTTGACATGGTTAACCACGGAATTCTTTTAGACAAATTATTCTGTGAAGGGTTCCGCCGTTTCATACTAAAATGGTTAGCTCCTTATCTCAAAGATAGAAAACAAAAAGTAGAAATAGGAGATACTTTTAGTGGGTTCGAGATCATCAACATCGGCGTTTCCCAAGGATCTGTCCATGGTCCCCTGTTCTTCTTAATCTATATTAATTCCGTTTTTTGTCTTCCGTTTATCGACAAGTTAAGGGCTTTTGCTGATCACTTTGCTTTTGCTCGTGGATCAATCAATCTCTTTATGCTAGTTGCTGACATAAATCATGACATCCGTCTCTTAAGACTTTGGTTTGCACATCACAAGCTCATCGTGAGTAGTAAGACTAAATTAATGTTTTTTACGACTCTACGCAACTTCTACAAACTTAGGAAGTACTGTTCCTCCAGTATCTTAAAAAATATTTACTATTTTATATTTCACTCGAAGTTACAATATGGAATTATTTCTTGGGGAGGCACTTGCTTGCTCTAGCACAATCAAACCCTTGACAATACTACAAAGATATGTCATAAAGAAGATGGCTCATGCAAGTCGTCTAGCTAGTACCTTTAATTTTTTCAGCAGACTAAAAATTCTACCAGTGAGGCACCTTTATTATTACCTTCAAAACTTCAAAACCCAATAAATGACCAGCACAACCTGCGTAGTAATATTAGCCCGCTGGTAAATATCCTAACCTTCCGCACCTCAAGCTATAGAAACTTTTACTCTATCGTGTCCTGCTAATTATACAATACACTCCCTGAAAATATCCGAGTCATTTGATTTTTAAAAATATTCTTGGTTAAGGTTAAAAAATTGCTTTTAGGCATAAATCTCAATGAAATCGAAATTCTTGTGCGCTTCACCGTTTAGTTTCCAAGAGTTTTTTAATTTTTATCTTAAAAAAAATGTATTTAAATACATAAATAAATTCAACCCATAACAATGAATTGCAATAATTATATAAAATAAAGTGACATTAATCTCTATTTCTTTAACATAATAAATGTAACTACTGTTCTCAAAATGTAATATGTATTATATTGAATATATTGTATATGGGAGTAATGCTTATGAGAATAAGAATAAATAAATAAAAAATAATAACAGAAACGGGAGGAACTTGTAATCCAAAGAAGAATTGATGTATATTTCGAAGAAGTGCAACAGTAGATATATATATATATATACAATATTTGAAGCATGATTTAATTGTTCGCAGCTTTTTCCACTTATGGATGCTACTGTTTCGGCGAAAGTTTTTGCTCCGATATGCGAAGATTTCACATTAGCTGATTTAATTTTTTGGATTATTGGAGACGCCGGTTGAGACTGCGCTTTTGCTTCAGCTGTTTGTTGCTTTCGGTATGGTTATAGCAACATCGTACTTTGTTACCAATTTTGGTTGTTGACTCAGTTTCGCTTTGTTTTGATCGCGTCTTTTATGGAGCTCTTTTCTTACTTCGCAGCCGCGATAGCTAGCCGAATGCTTTCCTTTGCAGTTAATACAAGTAGCTGATGTGGTTTTACATTCGTTACATTCTGCGGACAGGTTTCGCAGATTTTGAAATAAAGTTTATTTATTTACTTTTACTATTCTGATCTCATATGCGTTTCTTTTCGTAAAAGAAAAATGTTTCTTATATCCGTGTTACCATAAAAGAAAGTCCATTCAAAAAAAAAAAGTTCGGGCATTTTGGAGTTGCCTATAAGCATAATCTACAGTATTGTGGTGTGGTGAATCTGAATGTAATAAAATAAAATAAAAAAAAAATTGAAAATGTTGATTCGGATTAACCGGATTCATGTTTGTTACACACAGAAACAGATACAAATAGTGAGACTGAAATTTCAAGAAGGTAGGTCGAAAGGTTGACTGCATGACTGAATGGAAATCATTCTCACTTAGATCATCCGGTCTATTGTGCTGTCAAGTTCGGCTTTGTGTCCAAAACCCATTCACCCTTTGACGTTGTAGTCCTTCCGTCTTAGGATTTTATATTCCTCTTGGGATTTGTTGGCCATGCGTGTTTTCTGCTGACCTCTTTTATAGCCATTTAGAGGCTTTAAGAAATTGTAGTAAGTCCTTTACTCAGATCCTCAAGCTTGTTGGCGTAGTACTCGCCTTGTAGTCTTCTTCTTGTTGACGGAAGTGCAGAAAATGTTCCGAGGTAGTGTACCATTGTTTCCTCTTCTTCTTCACCCATACAGCTTCTGCAGAGGGCGTTATAAGGTGCCCCAAGTCTTCTGGCATGGCTGCCTATAAGACAGTGGCCAGTTAGCACCCCAATCACTCTACTAATAATAAATAATCAGTCATTCCTTGATTTAGCATAGGCCAGATCGGTTTCGATATCTTGCAAGTGTCCTGTTCTGACCATTTGACTTTTGAGCAGCTTTTACTTCCGCTTGGAATACACTGCAGTGGTTCGGTAGTCGGATTGCATCCGAGATCTCTGGTAAGCTGGCGTATATGCCTAATCCCGTGCCTTCTTAAGATTTTGACCCGTCAGTGTAGATTTCCCATGCAGCTGGGCTACAGACTTTGTCTTCGTCTTATTCTTCTCTTGAGGGGGTGGGTATTAAAGTCCTTAGGGACATTCGTGTTTTGTACTATTATTGTACTTTGGCCCTCTTCCGTGGGTTTTGTCCCATCTGTTGCCTTCTCTTAGTCTTATGGCTGCATATATGGCTACAAGCTTGCCATAGGTGTCCATGAGAAGGAGATGCAGTACAATTTCTATGGCAGCTGTGGACGTGGTTCTTAGTGCCCCTGTTTTACATGCATCTTTATAACTGATCTCTGTATACCGTTTATCTTGGTAAGATCTGCTTCACTTGTAGTGCCGTCCACCAGACTATGACGCTATACATCAATATTGGCCTTACTATTGCAGTGTATAGCCAATGTGTAATCTTTTAACTTCGGTGGAGATATGCTAGGGATTTTATATCTTCTCGTGACCAACACGAGTTCCGTCTTTGATGGGTTCACATGTAGTCCGACTTCGCCTGTCCATTTCGTCATGACGTTGAGGGATGCCTCCATCACGTCCCTAATAGTTTTTCCTGTGACGGCTAGTGCGATATCATCAGCGCACGCAATGGGCTTACACCCGATCGGACTAGTCTTTTAAGTAGACCATGAACTACCATGATCCAGGGAAGCAGAGATAGAACACGCCCTTGTCGTGTGCCTGTCTCTCAAGACTCTTCTTTCCGCACAGTAGTTTCCTAATTGGGATTCAATTTTTCTGTAGCTCAGGGTTGTTCAAATCTCTGATGCAGATTTCAACGTTGAGCTTACTTATGGCGTAGTCTATAGCCTCGAATCTTATATTATTGAAAACTGAGACTGATAAAAAAAATGCCGAGAGGCTCTAGCCGATTCCTAAGTTGCTCCACTTTTAAATTCGCAAATTTTACAAATTTTGCGGCAATCCCACTTCTGTTACGTTCAACCGCAATGTTTTATACAAATAAACGTTCTTAATAAACTTTTTTTTCATTATCGATCACCGCATTTTAAACGAAATAAAGTACACATTTCAAGTACACACTGTTGCCTTTTATGCGATCTTGTACTGAACTGTACACTGTTATAAGTGGAATTGGACTCAAACTAAACAATTATACTGCTCGGCGTCTTGATTTCTGCTATGTGCGGATATTTATGTTTCCTCAATTCGATTACATCATCTTCCAGAATCATTTAGTGTGTACCCAGGTGCTCAATCCAGATATTTATCTGTGGAAATTTCGGATACCTGTTATGTAAACACTTTCATGTTTTAGTTGATTTCGTGGTGACTTGTAAGTGGCCTACTTTCGATCCATAACCATTGTCCCATTGGAATCCATGCTTCCAGATCAGGCCTCCTCTACAATAATTTCTGCATATTTTATATATTGATATGCAGAATAACCTGACGGGCCTAAATAGCATAAGTAATTTTCATTGCTTTATCAAAAGCGCTAACTGGTTTTGCGGAATAGGATCAATCACATCAGCGTCGTAACACAATGGGCAGTCAGCCCCTCTAATCTAACCTAGTAGACCAAAGGGATGAAAAAAGCTGTCCCAAACACCAGTCTTCGTCAATTGAAAGTGAGGACATTCCTGCCATACGGCATTCCAAATTCAAGGTCTGATAGGCGTAAGCAACCATATTTTAGATATATCTATTCCGCCAGACTGCTCTATGCCGATAAGGAAGACCATACTTGGATACAATGTTAGCTCATGGAGAATGTGCAGTTTACCAGAATACAGTATTTGTTATGTGAGTTTTGCTGCAGTCAAACATTAAAACCATGGCGGGCCATATTTAACACACGTAGGCCATATTTTCCGCAATGTGATGTACAAATAGTTGAATAAAAAATAAATTAAACTCTTACTTTTTCCTTCCGTATTCGATTTTGGCTTTCTTTCTTGAAATTTTTCCTTCGGGGTTGTCCACCTTGACGTGGTGAAGGAGCTTAGTAGGACAACCGATGACTCTGAAGGGCGGAGGCAGGTTAGAGTAACCCATACTGCACGGCCTCCAGATAGGGTTGCCGAAGCCAAGAGACAACCACCCCAAAATCCAGTAGTGATGTGAGCAGAAGGCAAACCGTGCCGAAGGGTTGAATGGTTGAGGGGCAAAACAACCGCTAAGGAGCTCCTTCAGGCACACTGGCCAGTGTGTTGGCTGTTACCATAGTAGCTAAATGTTTTCACCGGTTTACTCGTCCGACCTACAAATGAGCAACACAAGCAACGGACAAAACCAAAACGACAAACGAACGACTACCAAACGAAGCAAAAACGAAAAATACCTCGACAACAACGACACCAGCACTAACAAAAACCTTGCACGGTAACCCTGACTACAGGGATACCTGCATCGATCTATTGTCCGACTCGGACAACAGGTGAGTCTGCAGCTCTGTGCACAACTTCACGGTCAAGCGAACAAAAACGCCCTCTGCCACCAAACAAAGGGCCATTAGAGATGCCAAGTTCCAGCTAGATCGGTTAGGCAATCAAACCCGAAATGGGGGTACCCATGACCGAAGGGGGAGTAGCTATGGGAGGAAAGGAGAACCTAACCAACAAACGCCCAGATGGACCTAGTACCAGCCAATTTGCCAAGGGGCTGGCTAGTCAAAATAGGACTGTTGGCAAGCCGAAACGCATACCCGCAATGGGGGTGCAGGAGGCGGGAGCCCACAAGAACAGAACATTCAGAAGACCGAGGTCCCAAGACGAGGCCCACAAAACCCCGAAGAAGATGAGGAGCGCTGAAATGGTGAGCCGACCCTTCAACGAGGTCATAAAGGACAGTGATCTCAGACCATCGTAACGACGAAGGCAGAATCAGCGGCGAAAACACCAGAACCCTTATGACACTGCTAACGAAGGCAATCTTCGACTTTGTCATAAATAAACCTTCTATCTCAACGACAATACCAACGTTCAGCGAGGTAGGGTGCTTCGTCAATGGGCCAAGCCCCTGAAGCGCTACAATAAGACCTCAGTAGAGGTCCTGAAGAAAGTGGTACGCAACCTCAAATAACTCTGGCCCAACGCTAGACTGGTAATGAACCACAGTTCACAAGTCCCAGTAAGGCCCCATGCCAGAGCCTAGATACCCTCAGGTCTCGATGAACCCGAGCACATCGTGGTTCTGCTAAGGGCACAAAACACAGATGTCATTATGGAGAACTGGAAGGTCCTATAAGCGCACAAAAAGGAAGAGACGTAGACTTTTTTCATTCATTATCAATCAGGAATCGATTCTGAAAGATATGGGATTTGATCTATGGTGATACAGATCACCATCAAAGTTCAGGATGCAAAAGAGCTACTGGTATCGAGCATGGCGGCGTTGCTTGGCGACCTTGGCATTAATACCGAGGACCAAGCACACGATACATAGGCTAATGAAGCCAATAACGCCACTACCTCCAAACCACCGGCTGTACTAGTGGGGGGCGCGGAGGAAGACCTGCTCCAAATGGAGAAATATAGTGACCAATCATCCGAATTGGATGGTAGCGTCACAGTAAAGGAGACAAATTTGTCACCATGAAAACGGTACAGAAAAATGTACACCACTCCAAGGCAGCTCCTGCCAGTCATACTCTACGTCTCATGAAAGACGGAGCAGACATAGCTCTCATCCATGAGCCATGGATCAGCAAAAACGGTCGCATCTCTGAACTGAGGGTAAAAGGGTATACCTTATACGCTAGTTACTCAGGTAAAATGAGAACGTGCATTCTTGCCAAAAACTCACTAAATGCTTTTCTCTTACCATAGTATAGTTCACCAGACTTTACTTTACGTTTTACATGAGTCTATGAAATCAGCCTTCAACTCGATCTGCCCCTTAAGAAAACAGAAAGAGAAAAAGAAGCCAGCTGGAGATGCTTCAATAGAGCAAAATTCTCAAGAGAAGACGCTGGTTGCGATCTCGAATTATGAAAGGCAAAATGAGACGTAGAAGAAATTCTGTGGAAGCATTGAAAATACAAAGAAATGTAGTCGCCTAAGGCTACTACTATCCAAAACCCCAACAATGCCAACATATTTAGAAAAGTCCACGAGAGTGTGGACTGACTCTAGTGATGAGACTCTGCAACTCCTACTGGACACACACTTCCCAGGAAACAAAAACCGAACGGAAAATTCCGATGAAGACACAAAGAGGGAGACACACCCAAAACCTTTACCACCTACTCTGGTGACATCGCAAAAACTAAAATGGGCAGTAAACAGCTTTGATCCTTTCAAGCCAGGACCTGATGGTATCAGAACAGGAGAACTGCAGCAGGGTTTTAAAGCAATAAAATCATGGCTGCTTATTATTTTTAGAAGCTGTCTGAGACATAGCTATACTCCGAGACTCTGGAAAAGGGCAAAAGTGGTATTCATACCGAAATGTGGGAAAATGAATCATAACACACCCAAAGACTGCAGACCCTTCACACTCTCATCGATTATACTTAAAACAAGCTATTTAAACATTTATCTCCGAACCAGCATGCGTCCCGCAAAGGTTATTCAACGGAAATAGCTGTCCATTCCCTGGTCGGCAATATCGAAAAGTCTCTCGAAAACAAAGAATACGATGGTAGTGACCAAATGATCGCAGACAGGGAGAATACCGATATTTCTTGAGGTCGAATCGGCTAAACGCACAAGCGGACCAGTAGGGATGCAGTAAAGTGGGAGGGTTGTGGTCCCCATAATTCGGATCATTACCTCATCTTTAAAAGAAAGATGAAAATATATATAGAATAGGTATCTAACAACAGACACACGATAAGTCTAAGAAGATGGAACATTTAATTCATTCAAATACGCTTTTCTTGATAGCGACCGCATTGGTTCGGTAAGAACCTAGTTAGCACTATGTGCTGTTTTAATACCACAGCTCTTTAACCTTGTGTATTTTGAATTATCTTTAAGGCCACCTCCACTTTAGCTGATCACAGTTTGTATTGAACATTAACATTTAAATCGTGACAACACTTTGCTATAGAAACCAGCAGGGTCACACTCTGTCCGTTCTTATATCACATTTAATTTTATAATACTCGAACAAAAATTTTAACGTTCGTTTAACATATTAAAACTTTTCGCATAAAATTATTTTATTATTCATCATTTTGAGTACATTTCGAGTTTGTACATGAACTTAGCAATCAACTTTTATTATACATCCGCCAATGTACGGTTGTCACTGCACAGTGGCGGAGGGTTGCGGTCGAAAAATTCTGCCAAATATAACGTAGCATTTTATTTAAGATTCACATACAAAATTAAAAAGATACGTCATCTAATATGCATACAGTTATGGATAGCTCTTCACATATACAAACATACATATTCTTACGATCCAAATTAAACTTGAATGATGATGAATTAAGCACGACGTGGGCGTCTGAAATATCTAAACTGTTGGTATCTGAACCGGAAATGGAATAACATTTCACCAAAACGAAATATAGGTGGTGAATTGAGCACATTAATTTCATGACTTGAATGGAGATGTTTAGCTAAGCCGTTAAGCAATCGATTGTTGGTTTCTGGTGAACCAACGCCACCAACTCCTCTTACTTACTGCTAATGCTAATCGGCTTTAGCTCATGTTCCCGTGAAAATGATAATACCTTGCAAAAACATTCACACGACATTGGAATTTCACATTTTTTCTCGCTTCGTTCCGGCTTATAGAAGGAATAAGCAAGCACCAAAAATACTCTCAGTTGGGAGACTGTGAGAGTTGAGAAATTGAATATTTATGAGGACATTTGTATGGACATAATAATGAGATTTGGTTTTGGTGTTGGTTACAGCCGTAACAAATACTGAATAGGAGGAAACATCATTAAGGGGTGGTTTCACATCATCATTATCCTCTTACACCTAGTAATTATGGGTAATACCTGATCGTCTTAGGACAATTACTGCTATTTTCTTATCATTGACACAGACAAATATGGCATGCCATGAACCAGTTTTTGTAATAAATGTGCCATGCTGTCAGTGAAACTGTTTTTTATTTGGTTATCAAGTCGTTCGGTATGCGTTGAACTGCCGTAATGGAGTAGTCTGCAGAGGATATTAGGCACGGACATTTTCCAAACAGTATAACGCGAGATCGAGTGTGCTCCTTACAAGCTTATGCAACAGTTTGTTTTGAAAACTTACAAATTTGCAAAGCCTTTTATATTGGTATATTACTGGCCGACAAGTTCAACAATGACACGAATTATTTTGTTACTATGCGCGCGATTTGGTAAGCCGACGGACTCCGGTGATGGACTGAACTCCTACCATGTTCACTGGTTTCTTCCTTGAGCTAGAATTGAAGCAACCAGGGTAGCAACTGAATAACTCCACTTTGTAAATATTAAAACAAATGTAGCCATAATATAATAATAATATTATAAAAATATTTTATTCCAAAAGAAAGATAAAAATACATACAATTTATGACAACAATTATTATAACTAGCTTAACTTACTTATTTATTTAACTTGCTGGTCCTAGACGGGATTATTAAGAATTATTGAGATTATACACATTGAAGGACAATATTACATACATACATATATATATTCAATGAGTTCCAGAAACTATTCAAAAAGATTTCGGTGTGGTCAGGTTGTTGTATCGTTCTCAGTGAGATTTCGATGTCATCATCATAATAAGTGTTTTTTGGGACGTGTGACATTGATAGAAGGGGGACCATATTTATACAACCAATGTTATCACATCCTTATCCTTTTTGGGACAAAGGGAAACAATGACGCTATACGCTATGTTAGGTTTAAGACATCTTGAACAGCCATCATCTCCGTGGCATGAAATATGTAACTTTAAGCTAGATACAAAAAAATGCATTGCACAATTTGATATAATAAACCGTTTTTTAAAATTATGAAAAGTTTATTTTGTGCGGGCAGAAACAAGGCAGCTTCAAGAGTTGTAAATGTTCTTGCTTTGTTTTGAAGTCGAAGGCAACTGCGGTTCTCTCCCTCAGAGCTAAAATAGCTATGTATCTAAATTAGCTATTCATTTTTGGAGTTGACCGGATGTTGCACTGGGCGCTTCAATTGATTAATTTATTGACGGGTATTTAGGTACGCAGGTAAATTTCGTTATCCTTATATATAACATTCAAAAAGAAAAAAAATACGCTTACTAACTGACGTTGAAAAAATGGGACACAAATTATCATCCCGTATCTACCGCGGGCGTTGTGGGTATGTGCGTCGACTCCTACGCACTTGGACCTACCTGTATAGGCTCGATTCCTGGTACGACAAGAAATACTTTTCACGGCCCAACCTTTTTCGAGTCACTGACAATGCTCAAAGAGTATACGAACTGTATAGAAAAAAGCTTTTCAAACATGGCCGTTCGGAGTCGGCATAAAACTGTAGGTCCCTTCCACTCGTGATATAACAATAGCACGCACAACACGAGTGGTTGCTGAGAAGCTAGGCTCTGGCCCTCTACGGGCTGTAGCGCCACCCATATTATTATTATTATTATCTACCGTGGGCAAGGTCTTTTTAAGTTACCATACCAATATTTTACAAACGGGGAAAGACAAGAAAGTACCACCGCCAGAAGGACAATTAATATACATATATAGTAAAATCACCAATCAATCAGCCTCACCCGCCAGTACGAGCCCAGAACCCATGAAGCTTGAAAATTAAAAATGTGAAATTGTTTAGTACAAATTAAACAACCGTCTTATCACGCACCTTAACAAAAATATAACACTTGGCAGTGTGACATGTGTAAGGTGAGTGCGCTGTGCAAGGTGAGTGTGCTGTTCTGAGGTACGTACAGGAAATGCTAGTGGTGCAAGTGTTAATTGGAATTGGATTCGGGTTAGGAAGGGCAATGATAAATAACTAAACATCTACATATATATATTAAATTAATGTTTGTTTGTCCTTTATAGACCCTTAAATGAGAGATAGACAGTTAAGTACGACTCGTACTTCTTGTTGCGAATGTCGATTAAATCGATAGTCGACTGAAATCTACTTTAGTATTGTGTAACTAACTCAGTCGACTTAGAATCGTGTAATTGTGCATTAAAACGTGTATTTTACGAATTTTTATGTCTACGATACGAAAACCGCAGACCACAAATTTGAGAACGACAAAATCAACCAATCGACTGTAGACAATCGCATAGAAAGGGTATTTTCCTAGAAAATACATGGCGTCATCGAGTTCGTTGAGGTTCAATAGACTGCAATAGATAGGCAAATCGTCTTGGTCTGAATTTCAGGCCTATCAGCTCTCCTCCCATAATATGAGAGAAATCGGTCCGGAAGTAATTCAGCTCAGACAGATAGAGAGATCAATAAGCTCAAGTTTACAGCAAATTCCATTTCCATCCAGAAATCTGAAGGTTGTATGGCAGCTGTTTACGAGATCCTCCAAGCTTTTTGTTTTCGAATTGTTTGAAGTACTACTAATTACTCGACATGAAAAGTTAGAGTTTTAATGAAGAGGGGATGGGATGATTGGGGGTTGTTTTCGGCAGTCGGAAACATCTTTTGATATCTACGAAATCTACGAACCTTTTTAACTGATTCGTATTTTTTGAAACCCCAATCTTGAGATGCAAGTTTATATTCGTATTCATATTTCGTCTTACCTTTATGTCATTCTCAAAAATTTTACTATCAACAAAAATCATTTTTAAAAATTGAGATTTCTTATAAACTAATTTAAGAGTTATCAATCAAAATATGCGATTCCATCAGGAAGGCTTGCAGACCCAGTTCGAGGTGGTTCGACCAAGCCAAAAACTGGCTTTGTCGTCCATTAATGAAAGCTGTGTTCGGGTCCCGGTGGATGTCAGCATTAGTCTGTATGCCAGTCTACTGAAGCTATTGCACGTAATTATTTATTTATTAACTAATTTCTTGTTTTTTGATAGTTTTGAGTTCTTTTGCGGAGCTAGTAGAGTTGACTGTATTTTATTTGGATTTGTTTTTTTTTCCTTTGCATGTTATGTTTGTTTATACAGTTAATTCACAAAATACCCGCAACTTAATCAAAATTTGTTAAATATAAAAATTACAGGTCGTGCAGTAATTTGATTCGTACCAACATACATCAAGTCATGCTGCAATTTGATTCATACAGCTAAGAAACCACTTGTTTGTCTATAATTTAGCTTTGGATTTGTTCGAATTTGTAGATGCAAAGCAACACCCTGCAATTCTTACAAACAAAGCACATCAGCAATTAGATTCCTATAACCACACACGTCAGGTCGTGCAGTAATTTGATTCGTACCAACATACATCAAGTCATGCTGCAATTTGATTCCTACAGCTAACAAACATCAGGTAATTTTACAGTTTGATTCGAGCCACTGGCGCCACAGCCAGCATAGGCTGTGTTAACAATAGTTTGTAAGTAATTATGTATTAAGGAGCATAATAAATGAGTGGGGTTGGGTGAGGACGAAAAACGAACTCATAAACGATACACGTTATGTTTTTTTCTGGTCTATTCCTATCCCCCACCAATGGTGAGGTTGTAAGAGTTCAAATATTAACTGGATTAATGAAAATGAAACACGTGTTACGGGTAAATTCAACAACATTGTTTTTTTTTTTGAAAAATTACTCATTCTTCTGTTCATCATCATCATCATCTTCTGAACCGCATGATCCACTAAAGGGGTCTCGGGAGTAAACCACGCACGAGAAATCTCCAGGCAACTCGATCCTCCGCCATCGACTCTAATTCCTCAGGAGGCGACTTGGTCCAACCACCTCGTCCTGGGCCTGCCAAGCGGTCGCCTACCTGATGGAATCGCATTCAACGCCAGCCTCAGAAGTCGTGATGATGGGGACATTCGTGCCACGTGACCAAACCACCGAAGCATAGCCCTTTCCGTTCGAAGAAGCAGCTGCTCAATGTTAAGTTCCTCGCGCACTGCCGTGTTTCTCACCCTATCATGGCTAGTAATTCCCACAACAGCACGAAGAAATCTCATCTCAGCAGCTTGCACCCGCGATCTTATTCTTTCGGTCATTACCCAAATTTCATGACCATAGGTGAGAGTTGGAACAAATACTGAGTTCAAAACCGCTAACTTGGCTCTGACACCAAGCTCGGCCTTTCTGATTACAGAACTACCAAGCTGTGTCAAAATTGACTCAGCTTGACCAATCCTAGAGGAAAGCGCAGCATTACTCCTTCCATCACTAGTGAAAAGACCCCGAGATACTTAAACGTCTCCACCTGCTTCAATGGGACTCCACTAACATGCAGAGTGCATTGAACAGGCGTTCTGGAAATGACCATAACCTCCGATTTGTCCACGTTCCAGCATCAGCACATACGGCCACAATCCTATCGAGTGCGCGCTGGAGTTCCGTCTGGGAGGATGTGAGGATAACAAAGTCATCTGCAAAAAGAAGATGACTTACCCTCAACTCTCCCAAACTCACCTCACCTTAGCTGTGCTGCAACATCCAGTCCATATATACAATGAAAAGGAGAGGTGACAAGACACAGCCTTGGCGAAGTCCAACGCCCAACGGTGAAAGGTGTTGATTGTGTTGATACTCCTGCAGGACACTCCAGAGTTTACCTCGAGGGACTAGGTCATATGCCTTTTCCAAATCTACAAAACAACTGTAGATGGGTTTGGCATACTCCCAAGCCTTCTCAAGTATCATTCTTAGAGTGAAAAGCTGGTCGGTTCTACTTCTGCCGGGACGAAAGCCGCACTGTTCATCCCCCATCCTGGGCTCGACCATAGCTCTAGAACGCGCTTCCAACACCTTAGCATAGACTTTCCCGGGGATACTTAAAGGAGATATGCCTTTGTAGTTAGAGCATTCCCCAGTTTGCCAGTCGCCAGGTGTCTCACCGCGTTCCCAGGCCACTTTAATAACACGAGAGAGCCATAAAACTCCCTCTTTACCCATTGCCTTAAGCATTTCTGGCCGGATTTCATCCACACCGGCGGATTTGCCAATTATTACCGATTCAATCGCCAAAATGACTTCCTCCACCGTAGGACTATTCTCCGCCCCACTCAAGACTACGGGTCTGTCATCCTCAGTGCCCTGTTCGGTATTGAGCAGCTCCGAAAAGTGCTCGCTCCATCTGTCCAAGATGTCCGCCTCATTGGAAAGCAACACCCCATCTTTGGATTTGACTCCTTCGATGATGTTGATTTTCCTGTCTCTGTTACTAAATTTTTTTAACGCCAGTTTTTATTCTGAGAAAAAGGCCGAAAGTATTAAAAATTCGGGACTTAGTGCTAAGACAGACAATTTCGGTTACATGCAATCAGGCATGATCTACTCAAGTTCATGAACGTACGCCATGAAATCATAAATTCCAGTAAGAGTTCAAATATTAACAGGATTAATGAAATCATAAATTCCAATTACCATATTACTTAAAAAAGGTGAATAAGACGGAGGTGCTGTTTTTTACGATTTTTTAAATTCAATTTCCTAACATACTTGACAAGAATGACGAACGTTCTTACATCTAACCTACTGACGACGCTATCTTAATTAAACTGTGCCATTTGACTTAAGCGATGATAATGCATTTTGAAAGATACAATGTGATTGTCGCAAAACCAATGCACCCACAAAGAGTGACTGTTTGGGCTGAATTTTTTCCAAAATGAGGCCGGTCAGGCAGTTACTGTGTTGGTGTTCGCTATCGTGAAATGATAACGAACTTTTTATGGCTCGAATTGGAAGATATGAATGTGCACGATATGTGGTTTCAACAGGACGGTGCCACTTGCCACACAGCTAACGAAACAATGGCTCTTTTGCGCGACAAATTCAATGGCCGTTTTATCTCACGTGGTGGCGATGTCAATTGGCCGCCAAGATCATGTGATTTGACACCGTTGGATTTTTTCTTTGGGGTTATTTGAAAGAAAAGGTGTACGTCGATAAGCCAGCAACAATTCAAGAGCTAAATGATGAGATAATTCGGCACATTAACGGCAAAGAACCTCAATTATGCTTCAGCGTCTTCGAAAATTTGGACCATCGGATGGAGGTGTGCCGCCGAGGTCACGGCGGCCATTTGGCCGATATTTTCCTCCTCCTCCATTATCATAATAAAAAGAAATGACAATAATTTCCTAAATAATTTGTGTTTTATTCAAAATCAACATCGGCCCTTAAAATTTAACCACCCTGTATAAATAAAAAACAACGTTGTTTTATTTGTTTCGTGACAACAAGAACCTTATTTAAGCAGGTTAACCAAAGCAATTGAACAAAATAATGTATTTCTCTAATCCATATGCATTAAAGTCAATTTACATGTCTCTTGTACGTCCATATCTGGGACATTGGTCTATTATATGGTGTCCAGCCTATGTAAAACATGTATTGCATCTAGAAAGGGTTAAAAAATCCTTTACAAGATCCATTATAAAACGAATGAATTGGAATCTTGAACCTATGCCTCCTTACCACACAAGAAGTGCCTTAAAAGGACTAGAAACGCTAGAAAAAATTCGAAGTATTCAATCCATGTTTATATTTTCACTCCTGGGCTACAGACTGTAGCCTGAACGTGAATCCTACTAAAACGAAACTGATGCTGTTTACCACGAAGACCAGGTTATCAACCTATAGGCTCAAAAATACTATCCTCTCCTTTTCCTTCAGTGCTAAGTACCTAGGCGTTATCCTGGATCCAAAGCTTAACTAGAATTCCAATATAGAAAACCGGGTTAAGAAAGTAAGTGCAGTCTTCTACGCCTGCAGCAAAACTTTCGGCAAAAGGTGGGGTCTTAAACCCAAATTGACCCTTTTGGATGTACACAGCTGTTGTCTGTCCCATTCTGACCTACCTTGACTTCGTTTGGATCCAGCCTCTTCACTTCACACAGCTGCCTTGGCATTCCTGTAGATATTTTGCAGTTTATAAAGGCATTTCTGTTGACTGAATAAACGCTGATAGGATATCCGCGTAGAATGCGTACAGTTTCTTAGTTCGTTTGATATAAGTGCTGTGGGCGATAGTTGAACAGACGGCCCTAAAATCTCCTCGGGATCCGTAGCAGGATTCATGCCCTTAAGGGCCGCCGCTAGCTTTTCTGTCACTGATAACAGTGATAAGCAGTGGACAGACAGCCTTAAGGACCCATTATATTCGATTTTGTTACCAACATACATAGTATGTCTAATATATGTGAAACCTAGGCCGCATTCTCTAATCCAATTTTGGAGCTTGGAACGTATCGCCCTGTTTTTAAGAAACTGGCGAATTAAAGCTTATGTTGACTTTTCGTTGTGTCCAATGTGTACGTTAATCAGTTTTTTTTAACGAATTAAACAGATAGGATGGTCATCCGGTCTGGCCATTTTATATGCATTGAAATATGGCAATGCTCCTTCTCATTCTGAGTGAGTTGCGAGAAATGTGAATTTGGTTGATTGTATTTTTTTTTTTTTTATAATTTGCGCGCGCTCAAGGGATTGCTAATACCCTTAAGTGTCCGGGGTCAAGACACAGCACGGGCCGAAGGTATAGAGGGAGAAAGGGAGAGGAGGTACCTGTGCACATTGGTCTTAAATATCTGCGGATTGTAGTCTGTGGGAAATATAGGGCTGGGAAGAGTATTCCAAATTCGCGTAGTACGGCTGAAGAACGAGTCTCTAAATTTAACTGTGCGTCCGAAAGTAGGCTTAAGGGTAAACTGATGAGCATTCCTGGCGAGACGAGTATTGCGGGTGAATTCATGGAGAGGAGGAATGCAGTTGGCTAGCTCACTTGAGCATCGTTTGTTGAAATAGCGATAAAATACAGACAAAGAAGAAACGGTACGTCGATGTTCGAGCGAGTCTAATGACTTTGCGACATTGTTGTCTCCTATAAGTTTTATCGCTCGCTTTTGGATTCTATCTAGTAGGTGCAGGGTGGTCTTTGGGGCACCAGACCAGATATGAGCGTTGTACTCAAGCTTGGGGCGGATATACGCCTTATAAATGAAAGCCAAATCAGAGGGGGTGAAATATTTCTTGCATCGATTAAGGAAACCTAAACATTTCGCAGCATTTTTGGCGACCTCAAATATGTGATCGTTCCAACTAAGTGTTCTGTTGATACACATACCAAGGATGGAAAGCTTTCCGGTTTCATCGACACAAGCACCATTCATGGATAATGGCTGATTAACAAGGGTTCGCTTGAGTGACAGCAGACAGCATTGAGTTTTAGAAGCATTGAATTCCACTCTGTTGTTGTTTCCCCAGTTAATTATGCTGTCAAGATCGGAATTCAATGAGCTTAACATACGCTGCCGTTCCAATTCTACGGCCGAAGGGCAGGGTCGTGGTCTCGGAACGAATATGAAAAGCTGAGGGTGCTGTCATCAGCGAAGGAATGGATTGGATTAGAAATAGCAGACAAGAGATCATTAATAAAAATGAGAAAGAGTGTCGGAGACAGAACAGAGCCTTGGGGTACACCAGCATTTATTTGGTGGATATCAGACTTGAACCCATCCAAAACAACTTGAATTGAACGGTTCGAAAGGTAATTTCTAATCCATAGAAGAAGAGATTCATCGATACCATATGCACGCATTTTCGACAAAAGAGCTTGATGCCAAACTCTGTCAAATGCCTTAGAAATATCAAGTGCAACGATCTTGTTTTCACCTGCATTATGCAAAGATGTGTTCCACTTTTCGGTGAGATAAGCTATCAAATCACCAGTGGACCTGTTACTACGGAAACCGTACTGCCGGTCATTAAGAAGCTTCCGCGATTCAAGATATTTCATAAGCTGACGATTTATCAGCGTTTCCATGACCTTAGAAAGAAGGGACGTAAGTGCTATGGGTCGGTACGAGGTGGGTGACGAAGATTCGCCCTTTTTAGGGACGGGCTGGACAAATGCTGTTTTCCATCTGCTCGGAAAGAGACCTAAAGAGTAGGATAGATGAAAAAGCTTACGCAATGGTTTTGCCAGCGCAGAAGAACACCTCTTCAGAAGTATAGGGGGAATACTATCCGGGCCAGCGGATTTGTGCATGTCGAGATCTTTAAGTACTCTTGCAACTGTACGAGTGCGGAAATGGATTTTTCCCATGGTGAAATCAACGCTCTCAAGTATTATCAATGAAATCCAACTTATCACAGCTTCATGGAAAGTGAGTGCCGACGATATCGAAGACAGGCGAGGTTTCACCCGCTCTTTGAATTAGACAAGGCATTTTTGGAGACGATACCAATACTTTCTTGATTCTAGAGTTATCAGAGATTTCGTCGGTTTCCCCCAGAAAATGTCTCCAAGATGACCTTGGATGATTTTGGGGATAAGAGTCGTCAGTGATTGTCAGTAGATTGTTGAAATTCCCCTTGTCCCAGTTGGTTTTCCTAATGCTGCGGAGTTAGACTGGGTGAGGAGCATATAGGTAATATACCGGTAATCAGAGAAGGGGTGGTCATTTGATACTCAAAAATCGTTTATATCATTCGATTGTGAGATCTAAGACCTCTTTCCAATTTTTTTTATGAAGGTGGTATCATTTCCTATGTTAAATATTGCCAACTTGCTACTTCGAATATATTCAAGAATTATACCCCGGGTTGATTTGGTTCACCCGAAGCATGGCCTTCGGGCTCCCCATGCCTTAATTTCATTTCGGATACCTTCTCTACTACTGTGGTATTGTCTTCATTCAAAGGACGACTGATGACTGTTCCGCGGCGTACTTCAGCCGAGTTCAAGATCAGAGAGACCTTGCTGCTAGGTCCCTCTAACTCAACCTCCGCCGCCGGTGTTGTAATGATCGGAAGAGCATCCTCAATGTCAATTGTGCATGTGGTTCAGTGCCCACCACAGCCGGTCGATGTTTTACCAGTTTTCACTAAAATCTGCAAAACTATCAGAACAAAAAAATAAGGTTCTTAGGCAAATTGGTTTGAAAAAGGGAAAAGGAGAGACGCTTGAATTACTTCGTATCTCTCTGCGTTCGGAATCGGAATCAAACTGCCTCTCACTTATCAGATTGTTTTGGTTTATAATATTAGCGGTTGTAGAAGCTTGGTGCAGGTCTAGTGTGGGCTTGAGCGTTAACAATATTAAACTTATTATTACTATTACCGACATAAAAACTACTTATTTAATTTTCTTACTATTCAGTGTCACAAAATTATTAAATTGATACATATGTATGTAATCATAAGCTCTTTATAATTTTATTTATTTTTTTAAATTTTTTATTATTAATTTTGAAGTCATTGGTCACATAAGATCTGTGTAAAGTACATATCTTTTAAAATGTTTAACAACAACAACAATCTGCCTACTTACTAACTTAATTACTTTCTTATCAAACCCACCTAATATATTTAAGTTTGAAAGACTAGAACGGGACTTAAATGTCTTATTGATTGTTAACTTTTTTCAAAACAAGATGATTTACTATTTATTTCATTAAGATTTTAAAGCAAAGAAATCGTCGCTCTGGATAAACCTGAGAGTAAAAATTATCGGAAGTTTGTACTAAAATACATGCAGTGTAATTTCGGAATATAAAATGGAAAAGTTGCAATAATCGAACAGATATTTAAAACACTTTAAAAAAGCTTACGCAATATCATTTCCTGTATAAATAAAACATCCTGAATACATAGTTTATAAAAAAAAAAACTAAAAAATTATTTACATATATAAAACTAAACCGTTGGTTGCAAATATCAAGTGTTGCAGACATTGAAGTTGCAGAAATTGAAGTTGCAAAAATCGAGACTGCTCTGTATATGACAGATGGTTAGAAATATGTTTCATGTCGACGCCAGCAGTTATGAATGCAAAATTGTATGTAAAATAACCATAAAGTTACATTAGCTGACAATAATCTAATGAAGTATTTATGTGGGATAAATTAACAAATGGCGGCCGTGGCGTTGTGTGTCTGTGCGTCGACTCCTACGCACTTGAAACTCGGTATCTGGGTTCGACTCCCAATACGACCAAAACATAATTTTCACGACATCACCTATCTCGAGTCACTGCCAATGCTCAAAGAGTACTGTCTAGAAAAAGCTTCTCAAACTTGGCCGTTCGGAGTCGGCATAAAACTGTTGTTTCCTTCCACTCGTGCGAAAACAATAGCACGCACAACACGAGTGGTTGCTGTGAAGCTAGGCCGTGGCCCTCTACGGGCTGTAGTGCCTCTCATATTATTCTTATATTAACAAATACATAATGGATTTAACTCAAAATTGTACAATCTATAAACACTCACAATGAGACTTAAGCTAAGTAAATTTGAGGAATACAATTGGATTTACTAAATATAAGTGCGTCAGTATAGGCATTATTGAAATTATCAGTTTGTTATAATATTTTAAGTGGCAATTCAACTCACTGTAGTACAGTACATAGTAGTACAAATAGCCTCTGATTTCTGTGCTACACAATCACAGCCCAAATTGCCTCTTCCGTGCAATTCTATGAATACCTTAGGGATGTGAATATTAGGAAGTGCCTATTAGTTGAAAATAATACACAAAAGTCACACACTCAGTCATCTGTTTTTAAATATGCTTTTACAGATCAGTAATGCAACTTATTGTTCTCGACTTAAGATTTTTTTAAACTCTTTGAGTCGGAATATGTTCTTTTATAGTTTTAGATACATATACAATACTTACTTTTCTTGTATGTATTTTCTCATAGTAACTGTGCTATAATGTGACTCCTTCTTGGAAGATGTTGTCTGTTTTCAACAGAGCCAACAAATATAATAAAAACCCTACCAAACCTATGCCGGTGGTTGTATCTACTCAGTCATAAATTTCTCAAAGCACTGTTTGATGCCAGTATGCCAACACACCACTGTTGAAGTCTAAGAAAAAGACCAAATCCTTTTGATGACCTCATTCTCTGGGGGAGAATACAAAGGAAGCAGCACCATCTGTCCACTCCTATAAAGTAGTCTTAAAGACCAATTGAGGAAACCAGGACAAGCAGTAATCTCACAAAGAAAAAGAACATCTACAAAGACATTTGGAACGGCCATCACAATAGTGAGAAAGCAGCCGGCCTACCCTACTCATGAATATTTTGTACTTTTTCATGAATCACTTGGCGATTGATTGCAAGATTGTTATATGTTATGTATACATAGGTATATGTAAAAAAATAAATGTATATGACGTAATCCCTGTTCTAAGTGTCATTTTGTAGCTTTACAATTTCACGCTCATTGCGTTCTAAATCATATTTTTTATCGTTATCTTGTGTGCATGTCCAATCTTGTATCGGAGTTGTGATCTGACCACCCACAATCGCGGATGAACTGGCGAGGTGACACTACCACCTCTTTGAGCAATCCGATGATTTTCTTGTATGGGATGCCAGAAACATCTTAACTGGACAATTGGAAAATGGAAAACAGTTCTTTTCCAGTTACAATAAATATTAAGATATTTTACTAAAAATTTTAATTTACTTACTTAAGGTGGCGCTACAGTCCGGGGTGGACCTGGGCCTCAACCACCAAGCGTCTCCAGCCAGCTCGATCTTTAGCTAGCTGTCTCCAGTTTCGCACGCATAGTTGGTTGAGGTCCCTTTCCACTTGCGTGCGCCACCTGAGTCGCGGTCTTCCTCTACTGCGCCGTCCCTCGGGGGTGGATTCGAAGACTTTTCGGGCCGGAGTATTGGTTTCCATCCGCTCTACATGACCTAGCCATCTCAGTCTTTGGATCTTCACTCTTCTGGCTAAGTCGATGTCGCTGAACAGCCCGTATAGTTCGTCATTATATCTCCTCCTCCACTCACCGTCTATGCAGACGGGACCGAAAATCACACGAAGAATTTTCCTCTCGAAGCAACCAAGGGCAGCTTCATCCGCTTTTGACAAAGTCCATGCCTCCGCGCCATATAGCAGGACTGGGACGATTAAGGTCTTGTAGAGCGTTATCTTGGTTGTTCGAGAGAGGGCTTTGTTTACCAGTTGCTTTCTTAGCCCAAAGAAGCAGCGATTGGCAAGGGTTATTCTTCGTTTGATTTCAGCGCTGGTGTCATTGTCTGAGTTTATAGCGGTGCCTAGGTAGACAAAGTTTTTGACTACCTCAAACTTATATCTGTCTGCTGTGACGTTCTGACCGAGACGTCGGTGTTGGGTGTCCTTTCTCGTTGACAGCATATACTTGGTCTTACCCTCGTTTACCGCTAAACCCATCTTCGCGGCCTCCGTTGCAATACCCACAAAAGCGCCATTGACATCACGCTGCGTTCTTCCAATAATGTCAATATCGTCGGCATATGCGAGTAGTTGGACGGACTTCTGAAAGATTGTTCCTCTGGTGTTGGCGTTCGAGTTTTGAACAATTCTTTCAAGAACGATGTTGAAAAAGTCGCATGACAGCGCGTCGCCTTGTCTGAATCCTTTTTTGACATCAAAGGTCTCGGTTAGGTCTTTACCGACCTTGATGGAGCAGCGAGCATTCTCCATCGTCATCCTACACAAACGGACGAGTTTGGTAGGGATGCCAAAACTAGACATTGCTCTGTATAGCTCGTCTCTATAGATGCTATCATACGCGGCCTTAAAATCGATGAAAAGGTGGTGGGTATCGATTTGTTGCTCCTGGGTTTTCTCCAAAATCTGCCGTAGTGTGAATATTTGGTCGATGGTGGATTTTCCTGTCCTAAAGCCACACTGGTATGGACCGACCAGGTTGTTGACGAATGGCTTTAGGCGTTCACACAGTATGGCAGATAAGATTTTATATGCGATACTTAGGAGACTGATGCCTCTGTAGTTGGCGCAGTTCAAAGGGTCTCCTTTTTTATGGATCGGGCAAACAATGCTGAGGTTCCATTCATCGGGCATGTTTTCCTCCGACCATATTTTACAGATGAGTTGGTGCATGCGCCTTACCAAATCATCGCCTTAATTAGTCAATGTATATTGTTTTTGGTGGCCCGTGGCATTGTGGGTATGTGCGTCGACTCCTACGCACTTGGACCTACCTGTCTAGGTTCGATTCCTGGTACGACAAGAAATACTTTTCATGGCCTCACCTCTTTAGAGTCAATGCCAGTGCTCAAAGAGTATAACTGTTTAGAAAAACCACCCATATTATATTATATTATATTATTATATTGTTTTTAATGTTTGTTCTAGTTTGTTCTCATTTTAAACCGCATGTAAGCATGTATAATTTCATGTTGCGAACATAGCTACACTATTCATTTCTATTCCTTCCTACCGTTGAGCTGTTAAGACCTGCCGAGAACAATAAACGTTTCTCTACAAATTCGTTGAGATATTTTAAAATTTCCATTAAACCCAGAATAAAAGAAAATTAGATGGTATGTAGAGATATCAAAATACTGCATCCCAACGATACAATTTTGTGGAGGAGTGCGTGATTGGGGAATAGGAACAATCTTTCGAATTATTGGTTTAAATATTTAGACGTGCCTGTGGGCATCACAGACAACCTTCTCAACGATATGCCAACTAGATTTGTGGCCGTGGTATAAACGAAAAGGTTGGCAACGAAATATTAATTACTTTGTATATTTTTTTGAAATTTTGTGAATGTTTTTTGTGTTGAGGTGCTATAGCTTTGTCCGTCTGTTGCAACAATAGATGCTAGTTATGCTTACATGTTTTTTGATAAATAGTTTAAAATAAGAATATAACTTTTGTTTTCGTTGTTCCTTTCTGAATATACTATATATATAATATAGTATGTATTAATACGTCTATATGGTTCCAGCAATAGATTATTTGCCCAAAATCGTTGTGAAATTAGGTCAATTATTTTCAAAGGCTATTTCGATTCGCCCGATTGTACTGATTTGAATACAAACAGTTAACTTCTCTCAACGGGGAGCTCATTATCACACACATATCTACTACTGTCTAGACGCAAATTAATTAAGGCGAAGTATTTTATAGCACGTGTTACTGCGTCACGATTATAAAGTCGAAGAGTGTTTTTTTAACCGAGGATGGTTGCAATTATTGTAAAACAACAGTCACGAATTGCTGACATAATTTATCTCGACCAGCTGCTTGCAGTATGCATACACGATAACGGCAATAGTAAGCATAGAGTGTGAAATATGACACATTAAGTGGAAGTTCTTCCGCGTTGTATGGGAAGTGTTGGATTTGTGCGTAAGAACGATGTTATTTCCGCTGTCAGTCAGCGCTTGAGCGATTGTCAGGCTTAAGTGTACACGATTAGATTGTTAAGGTAATTACACTGTCAGAAAGTGGAAGATGAACCTATCCATTATAAGTTCAACTCATAGGAATGGAAGTTGGGTATGGTGATAACATATGAACATACCATTAACTATATACTGTACATACATACAGTAACATTTGATGAGTTGGTGAGTGTTCTGTGACAATGGATCTCACAAAAGGCAGCATCTCAAAGCGGCAGCGAATAATCAATTTTGGTATTATGAATAATATTTGCAATTATATTACAGTCACCGAGAGACTTCTCACTTCTAAACCATGGTCAAGTTTAAAGTAGAACCAATATCTTTTCAAGGAGAATAATTGAATCAAAAATCATAATAGAAGTGGCATACCTAACTATCGACTTGCTCCGACTTTTGCACGGGTGCACTGTATACTTATACTAATAAGGTGTCAGCGTGGAGTGATTATAAAAATGGTTAATGTCTTTATATACAATGTTTCCAGCTGTTCTTCTAATCCTAATATAATAATCTAATGTAATACGTTTTCCGCCGCAAAAAATGTACGGCCAAGTAGACAACAGTGGGGTGTCTTTCATGTATTGCGAATGAGAAAAATACGCCACATTCGCTAACACTGCTAATGACATCGTTGGAATTTTATGCAGCAACACCGAACACACTAATTATGTCACTACCTTGATTGACGTACTTGCAAAAAATGTGATATTTGTCATAAGTGCCCAAACTCAAAAATTGATTGCGAAACCAAGTAAATTATCTTGCGAAGTTTTTTCTATACAACATATTAAGTTTCTTTTAACAAAAATTGTTTACATAAACAAAAGAAATATTAAATTTGTTTTTCCCCATTTTTCGGTTCGAATAGAGATAAATCTATTTTTTTTACTCTCACCAAACAAAACTAAATTTAATTTTCATATCTATGTAAAACTTTCATTGACAAATCCATTGGTGTATATATAAATAAAGGGTGATTTTTTAAAAGCTATAGGAAAGTTTTTCAAAAAAAACACATAAAATTCAGAAAAATGCATGAAATCTTTATTTGAATCGATAGTACGTTCCATATAATTTTATGTTTGAAGATTATTTCATGCAAATGTTGACCTTGACTGCGCCTCAAATGGTCCATCCGCTTAGTCCAATTTTGGCATACTCTTTCCAACATTTCGGCCGGTATCTCACGAATAAATGCTTTAATGTTGTCTTCCAATGCGTCAATTAAAGCGGGCTTGTCTGTATAGACATGAGCTTTAACATAGCCCACAAAAAATAGTCTAAAGGCGTTAAATCGCACGATCTAGGCAGCCAATTGACCAGTCCCGAACGTGAAATAAAATGTTCACCGAACTCGCCCCTCAATAAGTCCTTTGCTGCGCGTGCTGTGTGGCATGTGGCACCGTCTTGTTGAAACCACATGTCATGCAAGTCAAGCTCTTGTATTTTGGGTAAGAAAAAGTTGGATATCATCTCACGGTAGCGCTCACCATTCACAGTTACATTACGATTCGCATCATCTTTGAAGAAGTTATTTAGTCACAATAGCCCGAATAGCCGCTTCAGTGGGTCGATTAAACTGACCATAAAATGGAAGAAGCGCTCGATGAAATTTCTTAACAGAGCACACATTTTGATAATATAATTCAATAATTTGCAAGCGTTGTTCGTTTGTAAGACGAAGTAGCTAAAAAATCACACTTTATTATCTTTGTACGTTATCTTAAAAAAAATTTTTATCATTATTACACACAACACAAAATATATATTATTTGCATTGCATTGCGAATACGGTGAGTGGAGATCATTGCCACTATCGGTGCCCAAGTTCGTGTTTATGCGCGTTCATTCCGTGGGTATGTATGTGTTCATATACATATGGACGAGTGCATTCGTACTACTTGAACTACCTGAACTGTCCAACAGAATTTTTTTAAATACTACGAATCCATCAGGTCTACGTGTACATAATTCTATAAAATTAGGAGTGCCAATGATTTTACTCTGAAATGTATGTCCCCCAAACTGTGCAATAGAATAAGGTTACTGGTTGAAGCTTTAAGACCTAATGTAATTGAAACGATTATTATGAGAGGATCAGGCACAGGTAAGAATGTATTTATTCCCTGAATACCGATGATAGCTTTGGACTACCCATTTCCTTCCTTCAAAAGGCTGCAGTTTCCACTTAAATTATGATAACTATCAATACGGCTCAAGGTCAAACTGCTAAATTTACCGGCATTGATTTAAGTAATGAATGCTTTTCGCATGGACAGCTTTACGTAGCCTGCTCCACACGTAAAAATAAAAGGCAGGCAAATTTGCATTTATTAACCCTGCATCGTACAACCCCAAATGTTGTACACAAGGAATGTATTTCAATGCTAATATAGTGCTGGTCCAGTGTAACGAATGATCGACATAACATACCAAATGCATTAGTGTCTCTATATAACATACGAAAAAAAGAGTTGACACTCGATATAACGAATTTGTTTGTTGCCTTAGAGAAGAAGGACACAAACAACTTCCTTGATTGGGGACGTATGTATTTTATGGGTCTGTTGGAGTTTGTCTACCCCGTGGAAAATGGTGTGCACATTTAGTAGCGTTCACCGGGGATTGTGATTCTCATATTCCTCATTGCCTCGTTATGATGTTTGCTAATGTCTACAAGTAGCTTTCTGAATAGTGTCTAAGTGTACTATTGCAAGGGGCTGATGTATGCTTCTTGTTGCTGCTTTGGACGGTCCCTAGCGAAAGTGTGACCAGTACATATTCGTAGTATTTTCCTTTCGAAAATTGCGAGCTTCTCGATGCTGGTCGTAGATATGGTGTGTCATATTGGGAACGTACGTTAAGATCGGCCGTATTAGCTGCTTGTAGAGGTAGGTGCTACTCTTTTGTCATACTCAAATCGCGTACAGAGATCACTCTAATGAACCGGAGGAGATTCTCGAGGCTGCCAGCGACATCCCGTTCATATCAGGGTTGCCTGTCCACTGTCCGGCATACGATGTAGAAGATAACAAGATATCCTTCAGGATCCTGTAGTAGGCAAATTGTGTCGAGATGGAGGAATGTTTAAAAAACAAAAGTAATATGAAATTAAATTAAAGCGCTAACAAATGGAACCTTGCGAGCTTTATTCGACTAAAAATCCTTGATGATTTCGCTGAAAGCCAGATCCCTGATAAATTGCTTTCAATGCTGAGTACGAATAGCTTTTGATAGTAGAGTAGCTTTTATAAATAAATAGCTTTTAATAATTTTAATTTTTGAAAAGCAGCTGCAATTAGACGCCATTAAATCCAATATACAAATTGAACCAACTCATTACTAAGACTAGGCCCTAAATAATCTTTGTACATTTTCTCTAAGGCCTCTGCTGAAGCGTGCAAAATTTGCAGCGTGCTCGATGTGATTGAGAAAACCAAGTCTCGAACGTACAGCCTCGTATGCGCGCAATCTTTCAGTAATAGGAACACATAGCTAATCGAGCACTGCGATAAAACTAGATACTTTGAATTTCTCTTTCGGTGACAGGTTTATGTCCTTCCAAAATATAGCAAATAGAACAATTTCGAGAAAACTCATCTTTTGTAAAAGGTTCGATTCTTCATTCCTCACGATGTCTTTTTGGTCCTTATTGCCACAAAAGTATGGTCGGCAGTATTTTGTCATCGAGACTATTGCCAATAACTCTTTTTTAGTAGTCGAATAGTTCAGTGCATGTGCATTGAGTGTCTTACTCGCATAACAAATGGGATGATGGCTTTGGCTAAGCAATGCTCATATTACTAAGTTGCTGGCCTCTGTTGTTACGACAAATGGTTTCTCAAAATCTGGATGGTTTAGAATTGGGTCAGAACTGATTAACTGTTATAATTGCTCAAAAACTTTTTATATTCATCAGATTGATTATTTACTGATTTACCATCACATTTCAAATTGTGTTGTTAAATGTTTAGAAATCTTGAAAAAATCTTTAATAACAAATTTGATTAATTTCCTTTCGAGTTTGTGGAAATGGAAGGTCAGCAATAGCTTTGATTTTATCAGGGTTAGCTTTTACTCCATCCGTGGTAATTACGTGACCTAAAAGTTCGGTTCCTTTTCTTAAGAACTCACATTTGTCTAATTGAATTTTTAGATTTGCTTCCCCTAATCTTCCTAATTGAATCGATGTGTTCCTGTAGAGACGTCGAGTAAATGATTATATCGTCAAGATATACTAAGCGTATTTTATTTACATCTTCAAGCTAAGGTAAATCCCGGAGAAGATCAGCGAGTTTCAAATCGATACGCACCACCTTTTCATCGATTTCAAAGCCGCATACGACAGCATTCATCGCATTTATTTATTATCTATTCGATGCGATGGCCGTATTCCAGATCCCAAGAAAACTTATCCGGTTGTGTTTCAACACATACGCGATATACCGTGCAGTTCGGCACCAGGACTTCCGAGCCGTTTGAAACCTGCTCTGGATTTCGACAAGGAGATGCGCTGTAGTGTAATTTCTTCAAACTGGTACTGGAGAAGATAAACACGAAAGGTACTGTCTTCAATAAGTCGGTCCAGCTGTTGGAGCTGGTCTCAAGGTCGATGAGGCCAAAATAAAATATATGCTGTCGACCAAAAAACGTTTCGTCATACACCACCTTGGACAAAATTTCACGATCGACAGCTACAATTTCGAGGTAGTAAAGGAGTTTGTCTACCTCGGGGCAATCGTAAACTCCCCAATCGACATGACAGTGGAGATCCGTCGTAGAATCGCCCTTGGCAAGCGGTGTATTTCGGTTTGTCAAAACAACTGGGCCAAAACTCCTGACTCGAAGAACAAAAATCATGAACTACAAAACTCTTATTTTGTCAGTCCTGCTCTATGGAGCCGAGAGCTGGACGCTAAGCAAAACTGCAGAGCTGATTCTTGGTACCATCGAAAGAAAAGTTCTACGTCGGATATACGGTTCCGTCTGCGAGGAAGGCGAATGAAGGAGAAGACAAACTCTACGAGCTATACCAGGATGTGGATGTAGTGCGGAAGGCAAAAATCCGTCAACTGCACTGGTTCGGCCACATCGAGCGCATGGACAACAATGCTCCAACAAAGAGGGTCTTTGAATCCGAGCCTACTGGTTCGAGAAGGAGATTAAGATCGAATCTCGGTATAAAGACCAAGTAAACGCGGATCCAGCTTGGTCTTGATAACTGGAAGCAGCTCGCCCAGGACCGTCAACGATGAACGGCAGCAATTGCTCAGGCTCGGACCCGCCATGGATCGCCGGCTTGATAAGTTAGTAAGTATATTTTATTTACATAAACAGCCAAAATGCCATTCATCAGCCTCTGGAATGTGGCTGGCGCATTTTTAAGTCCAAAAGGTATTCTTTTAAACTCATAGTGTCCGTCGACAGCAGAGAATGCTTTCTTTGGAATACTGGCTGTTTCTATCTCAATCTGATGGATGTTGTAAAATAACTATATTTTCCAAATTTATCAAGAATAGGTTCTATAGTAGGTATAGGGTGTTTTTCATCTATCGTACCATTGTTTAGTTTTCGACAATCGATGACGATCCTCCATTTTTTCTTACCACTGGCATTCACTTTTTTTCTGGAACAATCCAAATTGTTTCCGAGTTTGGTGATTGTAAAGGCTGTATAATATTCTGCCCTACCATTTCTCTTATTTGTTTTGCTACTTCATCAGTATGAACGTATGGAAACATACATATATAGTTTTATATATATGCGGTCTTCATGTTCATGTTTTAATTTCATATTTGATTCGGCTTGTGAACGTCAAGAACGCAAAGATTCGTCTATCCAAATTGTAGCCGCAAGGGGCACAACACAGGTTGTAGTCATTTCTGCCCTTCTGTGGTTGCTAGTTATAAATGAGGTCCTAGATAAGATCAGATATACGCCGACGACGTAGTCATAATTGCTCGTGGCAAATTTTATCCCGAATCTTAGTGAGGGAGTAGAATCCATACTCAAATGGGCAAAATCTTACGTAACCTTTGTATGACTAGGTGTCACAGGAGAAATTTTCTACTACCCCCAATTGTTGACTAAGGAGTCAAATGTTGCTATGACGCTCTACAATCCCTTGCAGACACAACAAAGTGAAACTTGATTAGGGCGGTGGACAGAGGGGGATTCCAGGCAACGAATCCTCAGATGAGCTCGCGAGGGCTGGCTCGGAGTCTGCATTCATCGGTCCGGACAACAGCCATAGCTCCGATTAACGAATGGGAAAATAAACTTCGCCTGGACCAATGGACCCATGGTCTTGGTCTTAGGCAATCCAAAGATTAATCAGGCCTTATGCATATAAGGAAATACTCAATCTTAATAAAAAAAACATAAGATTGCTAACAAGCTTTCTTACCGACCATTGTGGCCTGAACTACCACCTTAACAACTTAAACCTGTGTCAAGGCAAGGTCTGTCGGCTCTGCCTCGAAGAGGATGAAACTTCTAAGCACATCTTGTGCGAATGTCCACTAATATGGTTAAGGAAACGTATCTTCCATAGAGAGATATTCAATTCAGTTGTTTTAAAAACTCCAATACTAAAGACTTACTAGCTTTAATGAGGGAAGTAGTACTCTTCTGAGATAATTCCAACTCTCCTCGTCGCGGTGTCGTTGCTTTCACGGAACGAGTTGAACAAAAAAAAAAAAAATGCTGGCTTAGAGGATTAGAGTACCTGCAGGCGACTGCTGCAAAGAGCGCCATCAGGACCATTCAATCCAAATGCTAACTTTTAAGCTATACTGGGAATGCGAGTATACTGGATAGATGGTCCGCATTGGACCAACGTTGCCAGATGCTTGAGTGTACTATGGTATACGATTTGGTGGTGTTTTTGTTCAAGTGAATTATATTTCTGTAGTTGGATAACTACTCTCTCCTTCCAGACGTGATCGTCCCGATCATGCCTAAGCCCTTGACTATCGACTATTTTAGGAGGTCACTGATCCATCCACATAAGAGAACCATATGAAAATCCATGGTACGTGATTTACATATGTTAGAGCTGAGTTTGTGATGGAGTATTGTGAATAGAGATGTTTGATGATAATGACACCGCGATCTCAGGAACTTCTTCCGCAAGTTCTTGATATTATCGAATTTTTTGTTGTGTGAGGCGAAACTTTGTTGAGATTAAAGAGATGTGCGCGACATCTAAAGGGTGATTTTTTAAAAGTTATAGGAAAGTTTTTAAAAAAAAAACACACATTCAGAAAAATGCATGAAATCTTTATTTGAATCGATAGTACGTTCCATATAATTTTATGTTTGAAGATTATTTCATGCAAATGTTGACCTTGACTGCGCCTCAAATGGTCCATCCGCTTAGTCCAATTTTGGCATACTCTTTCCAACATTTCGGCCGGTATCTCACGAATAAATGCTTTAATGTTGTCTTCCAATGCGTCAATTAAAGCGGGCTTGTCTGTATAGACATGAGCTTTAACATAGCCCCACAAAAAATAGTCTAAAGGCGTTAAATCGCACGATCTAGGCAGCCAATTGACCAGTCCCGAACGTGAAATAAAATGTTCACCGAACTCGCCCCTCAATAAGTCCTTTGCTGCGTGTGCTGTGTGGCATGTGGCACCGTTTTGTTGAAACCACATGTCATGCAAGTCAAGCTCTTGCATTTTGGGTAAGAAAAAGTTGGATATCATCTCACGGTAGCGCTCACCATTCACAGTTACATTACGATTCGCATCATCTTTGAAGAAGTTATTTAGTCACAATAGCCCGAATAGCCGCTTCAGTGGGTCGATTAAACTGACCATAAAATGGAAGAAGCGCTCGATGAAATTTCTTAACAGAGCACGCATTTTGATAATAAAATTCAATAATTTGCAAGCGTTGTTCGTTTGTAAGACTATTCATGGTTAAATTATAGACCATGCTGAAGATGTTTGACAGTGAAACAAAACACGAAACGTGCGTCAGGTGTTTAAACCAGTGTTGCTAAAAAGATAATAGCTAAGAAATCACCTTTTATTTATAATGGTTCTGGCTGGATTTCCGTTGGTTCAAACATATTGCTACGGTACTCTTGCTGATAAAATATTCTAATATAAAACTTTAATTTTTGACTATTATTACTTAATTCCATAACTACTACTTTTTTATTTTATTTTATTTATTTGCTTAAACAAGCCTAAATTTGTAAACTAAAACTATGTAACTATGTAAATTAAAAACTAATGCGAGAAGTGGCAGTGGAGTTATGAGGAAGTGTGTTTAAAAATTTTAATGGAAGTAAAAGTCGAGGGAATTTTGTGATAGATAAGCTAATCGCACCATTCTGCAGATGGGCCCAAACTGGCCGTAGTTGGTACGATGGAGGGGGGTTCGGAAAAGAAGGACAGACCTAAGGCGACAGGGATTGGAGTTGAGTGGGATCCTTTGCAGAAGGGCAGGGAAATCTACATCCCGTAGAGGGCCAGAGCCTAGCTTCTCAGCAATCACTTGTGTTGTGCGTGCTATTGTTCTATCACGAGTGGAAGGGACCTACAGTTTTATGCCAAAGTTTGAGAAGCTTTTTCTAGACAGTTATACTCTTTGAGCATTTCCAGTGACTCGAAAGAGGTGAGGCCGTGAATTTCTTGTCGTACCAGGAATCAAACCTAGAACCTAGACAGGTAGGTCCAAGTGCGTAGGAGTCGACGCACATACCCACAACGCCACGGGCCAATTAAGTGCAGTTATGAGCTAGTAAACGAAGAGAAAGTCTGCTGATGTAATAGGGAGACCAAACTTGACTGGCATATTCGAGGAGAGTTCTAACGTAAGTGATGTAGAGGGATTTAGTAACGTAAAGGTTCGAGAATTCTTTGGACCATCATATGTGAATGTAGGTGTGAAAATTAGGCCGCTATCATAAGTGATTCCTAAGTCCCGTATAAAAGAGACAATGGGAACAGGTTCATTGGGAAGGTAGTATGTTCTGGGTAGCAAGAGAATGCGTTTGCAAGAGAAACTAATGCACTGGTATTTACCAACGTTTAGAATGCCGAAGGCATCAAGGTCGTTTTGGAGTGCACGAATAACAATTATTATATTATTTGTCAAATTAAATATTTATTCAATCAACTTTTATTTTTTATTACAACTATGTATATTTATAGCAACTGCACTACTTTTACAATTTAATTATATTTTTGGTGTAGCTTGTACTTCAGTGACTTCAATAGGAGTGACTCCTCTATTTCTTATGTTTCTTCTTAACGCCTCGGTTGCCTTCCTCCCTCAGTTCCTTTATTGGTTGGTTGGTGGTTTCTCTCGAGCGAGTTTACAGCGAGAGAGTTCTGAACTTTGTGCACGTGTTTGCAGATTCGTTAATCATGCATGGCATGCGTGTTGTTGTTTACACCGATCGCGAAAACAAGCGTGGTGTTTGGCTTGGGACGCTTGTTTTCGTGAGAGTGTAACCCACGCGCGTCAGTTGGGTCAGAAAAAACTAAAAAAAAACACTACGTTCTCTAAGTGTTAACTCTAAGTATCGCTTTACACAGCAGATGTTTGCTTCGCGACTAAGGATCATCTACCGATATTGTCCTACTTATTTTCATATCATCTGCGTAGACGGGTAAAATCGAGTCGTTTATGATGTACTCGACATCATTGATGGTTAAGGCAAAGATTAGGGGACCGAGGTGGGGCGGGAAACCAAGGGCATTTAGTTTGAAGTAGATGATTGGATGGCTTATCTTGTCAAAGGCTTTGCTAAAGTCTGTGGTTACGACGTCCACTTCGTTACCTTGTTCCTAAGTTGATAGGGTTTTGGAAATGAATGCTGTAAGGTTGGTTGTGGTTCTCTGCCCTTAAGGAAAGGTGAATAGATAGGTTTGCAATAGAAGAGTTTGGGGATAGTAGATAGCTTAGCTATCGGTCTTTAATTGGAGATATCATTCTTCGCACATTTTTATGTGTATGGAAGATGAAGGCTTGACGGAGCGAGAGGCGAAAGAGACTGTAGAGCGGTTCTGAAAGAGAATTAGTGATTTTTTCAGGAAAATCGCTGACTATGTCGTCTTTAATATGCTTTATTTTGTGACATGTCAATTTTTGTTATTATTATTGTTGAGGGTAAATTGCACCGCGACCTTAAGATATATCGTGCCTCATATTCACTCTTTTCAGAGTCGTATAGATAATTGCTCCTACTGCGCGCGAAGGTGGAAGAGATTTGTCCTAAAGTATTCTCTAAGGCAGTTTCCTTTAGAAATCTGAGAGGGTTCTAGTGACTTCAATTCTTCCTCTGTCTTAGGTGCTTTGCCCAGATATCTTTGTCTTTTTTGGGCTAGCGCCGCACAAAATCCCAGTATATGTTCTCGAATTTCATTAGATTCTCCGCAGAATCTGCAGATACCTTCTTCTGATACGCCTAGTTTCATTAGGTGCTCCCTGAGTTTAAAGTGCCCTGTTAAGAAGTCTGTTAGGATACGGATGTTGTTTTTGCTCATTCTGGTACATGCTTTAAACCTCTTGCGGTTATGTTGACCCGAGAGTGGCTTGGCCTGCTTGATACCAAGAGCGTTGTTCCATGTATCTGACCGGTTCCTTTTTTCTAGTTCCCTGAACTCTTCCCTGATGACGTGATCTCCTATAACGCAGAATAGTTCGGGGACTATAAAATGTTCCGATGCTCATTTCCTAGCCAGGGAGTCTGCCATTTCATTGCATTCTATCCCTGTATGTTCAGGTATCCAACAGAGTAGTTTTACTCTGTTACTCCTACTCAGCTTCTTAAGATTCTGCAGACATTCCCACACGAGCCTGGATTTAATGATATTGTTCATCGACATTATTGCTATGTTACAGTTGTTATAGTTCCAGTCAAGATTGATCTGAGGGCATCTGTCGTTGGCATAGACTTCTGCTTAAAAGACACTGGTGTATTTGCCCATCGGTTCGTAGTACCTTTGCCCGGGGTGCAAATACTACTGCCCCTGTTCTTTCATCAGTTCTTGATAAATCTGAATACCATTTTACCGTATTGCAACTCAATCTGTGTACTATGGATTCATTGCTCCAGTCTTTTTTGGTGATGAGCTTAATGGTAAACTCCTTTTGGAAATTGAATTTCCTAATCGCGTCATCCTTCGGAATGGCCAGAAGTGGTAGCTTCTTGACTAGAGCATCGAATTGTCTCCATGTAATGCACCTTTTTCTATCCACCCTATCCATTCTTTGGCCATTCTCATGATTGTTTTATTTGCACATTCTGCGACCACCAAATGCAATGGAGTCAGCTCCAGTAGCACCTCCATGGCGGCAGTTGGGCACGTTCTCATGGCCTGTAATTCAGAGGCATGCCAACCTTTGAACTTTGTTGAGTGTCTCTCTTACGGTATTTACTAACGTTTAGAGTGCCGAAGGCATCAAGGTCGTTTTGGATCAAGTTGGTTTCTTTTGGACCATGCTATTGCACCGTATATGATCGTTGGTCTAACAATAGCTATGCACATCCATTTGAGGATACTTGGACTGCAACCCCAGGATTTGCCCGCTAAGCTTCTACAAATCATTAAAGCACGCGTCGCCTTCCTGGTGATCTCTTCTGTGTGCCTTTTCCAGATGAGTTTGTTGTCTAAGATGACTCCTAGATATTTTACCTCTTTTACTGGACCCAGTATTGTGCCTGACACTAATTTGTCTTAGTCGTTCCAGTTTGTGTTTTTGTTTGTGAAAGGTACTGTGGTGGTTTTTGCATGATTTAGATTTAGCGCAGCTGACAGGCACTACTCTTTTGTAATTTTTAGTCCCCATTCGATGATATCACACAGAGTCTCCTCCATCCTGTCTCTGGATATAATTACTATATCATCAGCATATGCTTGATATTTGATGCCGTGACTTGTTAGTATCTCCAGATGTTCGCCTACAACTAGACTCCACATTTGGGGAGATAAAACTCCTCCTTGAGGACATCCCTTTGTTGTGTTGACTTTTATTATACCTTCTGATGTATGCGTTTCAGCTGTTCTCGTGCTCAGAAGTTCATACATCCATTTCGATACTGTTCGGTTTTCTTTCTTCTTGTCCAAAGCTTTAACAATCGCATCGTGCGATATTCAATATCCAAAAAAGCACATATACCTACGAGGGGCGTTCAATATATTCTCAATTACGGAGAAAGATGTTTGACTGCAGTTATTCATATAAATAAGAAATACAGGGTCCGGGTTATGACAGAGGCTATTAAATGATTAACTGACGAATGATGCAAATAAGTTAGCAATGGTTGGGGGGTCATTGGAGGAAATATTATTTAATTTTAGAGTAAGGAGGGCTGCATTTTTACGAGATAAGTATTGAAGAGGGATTCGCAGAGGATCGAAAATCGAAAGAAGGCTTTTTGGAAAGACGCGTAATCAGAGGTAGAACTAGACATCAAACATTTTTTCTACAATTTGTTTCTTAAGTTACGGAGAGTACATAGCTCCATATTATGCCAAGGCGGAGAAGATGAGCATTTTTTACGTGAAAGTAATGTGGTGTCCCATAATTACAAATAATTACAAAGTTTTCTATGGTTAAATTAGTTTAATGCTACATACATTTGTGACTGACAGAACAAAAGTATAGGGTCAAACTATTGCCATTCATATTTAATAACCCGATTTGTGATATTATTTCTTGGAAGATTTATGGCAAGTATTCAATTTTGAGTGTGGTTCCATTTCGCATTGAAACAATTTCATAAAAGTATACCTTGTAGATATTGGTATGAACAAATTAAATTACTATCTTCGGTACGGATTGTAGCCAAGACCGTTTGCAATTTCTTTAAATTCAACTTCAACTAAATTTGAATTTGGGTTATGGTCAACATTTGTGACACCTTCGTCTTCCTTTAGTCCGCTGTAGCTGTAGCTATGTTGTCATAGTCAGTGGAAGAGAGGCTCAGCTCTGTAGATATGTTGATATGTTTCGCTTAGAGCTTAGTTTGCTATCGACAATAACAATTAGGTATTAAGCGTGATCAGTGAATGTTAGTACTTTCAGTTTGAGCTTCGGTGGAAATTTCGGGATTTTATTTTTCTTTGTGATCAAGTGCGACGCTATCTGTCTATTTTGCTAATGCTTTTAAGGGACCATCACGGCCCTGATGGTGTTAGCGAATTTTCCCGTTATGGTAGTGCGATATCATGCGCTTAGACTATGGGGAACTCAACTACTATGATCTAGAGAGGAGGAGATAGCCCATACGTTATGGGTGATCCTAACTTGTAATCGCCATCCAGAGTCATCGTGTGTCCTACTAAGCTTCTGCACCGCAACGAGGTGAGCAGTCAGGAAGAAGAAGCTATTATAAGTCTTCTTCAAACTTTGAAACACTTTCAAAGCTATCTGTATGCAGGTTGGCGTTGTATGTAATACATTACAGACCAGACTTTTCTATTGACACATTTTTCGAAAACTTCGTAAATGTATGAAGTGTTCGCATTCTAATTACCTACGGCAGTGCAGTTAAAGCCCGGATAATGTTCCCATTCCACCTGTACAAATGATATGAGATATTCAAAGACAAATTAAACCTTTGTCCGCCTATGGAATTGAATCCGCATACAAAAGGAAACTTTTAATAGACACTCTCAGCAAAGCGTTATTGTAATTTAGAATGAACAAATTTTGTTTGGTTTTCCAAAGCTTACATTTTGTAGTAAAACATTAACTCATAATTGTAGCAAGTAGCGTTGTTAATCAGAGTATATGTATTGTATATGTATACCTACACACATATCAAACTTTTATCTACATTTAAAATATAAGTACTATGCAATATACATTACAATTTTTGAGTTTAAATGTAAATGAACATGAAACATGAGAGAGGTAGGATGATGAAAAAGCACGGCATCTGATACTACCGCCACATTGTGATAGTAGGTTACGTTTTGTGATTGTGAACAACAGTTTGTGATTGGTACGTGAAGGTTAACTCGAATAATGCTGTTGTGGCATTGTTATTCAGTCAGTCTTCAGTAAACAGTCTTCAGTGAACAGTGGAAATTAAGTTTTTCTCTTCTCTCGTACTCTCAGTGATCTCCAATATGTGTTCATTTTTTTAGTTCTATTTAGGATGAGATTCTACAACAACATTTATGGATGAATTTTTGTCAATTTTGAGCAGTATTAAATCTAAAAATTTAATATTATTAGGTGATTTTAATGTAAATATTTTTGATAATAATGACGTTGTGTCAGGGTTTTCCGATCTTTTAGCATCTCAGGGGTTAGTTTCTTTTATAAATGAAGCGACAAGACCAACATCAGACCAAAGTGCATTGATCATATATACGGTCGTTTTTCTGCCCACAGATCTTGTGAAAAGTGTGTTTTTGATTTTGGTATCACTGACCATTGTATGATCGGTTTGTTGATTAATGTTGTCCTAGTCCTAGTCTTTATAAATATAAAAGTAAAAATAGAGATTTTCGAATGTTGGGAGAATGTTTATTCGAATACTGATGTTTCCAGTTCTTTCCATAGGTTACTTAAGATTCTTAGTAGTCATATATCCAATAGTTTAACTCCATTTCAACAAAAAAAAAATCCAGTGTGCGTTTAAAACCATGGATCTCATCATTCCTAGTACAAAAGATTAAAAAGAAATTTAATGCAATAAATGGTAATATTATGTCTGAGTGGCTATTAGTAAATAGTATTCTCAATAAATCGTCATTTACGAAGAGCCCGCATGCTATACTGTCTACGAATGGAGAAGTATCCGATAAGTTTGGTATTGCTAATGTTTTCTATAACTACTTGGTTTCAATTGCGAGTTGTATACAACCAGAAAACACTACTCGATCTGTCCACTTTACGACACGCAGTTTACTTCCAGTATAGACCAAAACCAAAGACATAGTTTTTCCTTTGTACCAATTACTGGTTTAGAAGTATTGAAAGTAATAGGTACATTGAAAAATTCAAGTTCTGCTGGATATGATGGTATATCGAATCGTGTACTAAATATTTTTAATTTATTATGATTTACTAAGATTACATTGTATTTCGTTAATTTTAATTGATGAACTAGCTTATATTATGAACAACAGCATTTTTTCTGGAGTATTCCCAAACTCTCTGAAATGTGCAGAGATCATACCTTTGTTTAAGAAGGGTTCAGTTGATGAAATAAGTAACTACAGACCTATCTCTCTTTTGCCGTCAATATTGAAAGTCTTTGAAAAAGTTATGAAAAATAGAATTATAAGTTTTCTTAATAAGGTTCGTCTCAATTTGGTTTTTTGAAAGAAAAGTCTACGGAAGATGCACTTTTACGCTTTTGCTCACAAGTACTTACCACTTTGGATAAAAAAAAGTACAGCAGGCTTATTCATTGGTATAACCAAAGCGTTTGACATGGTTTATCATGACATATTATTAAAAAAATATTGAGAATGTGGGCTTTCGAGGTTTTATTAATGATTGGTTTTGCGTCATATTTAAGCAACAGAACACAAAGAGTAAAAATTGAGGACGTCAGAAGTGATAACAAGTTAATACATTGGTATACCTCAAGGATCCTTATTGGGTCCTATACTATTTCTAATGCATATAAACTCTTTTCATGTTCCACTTACCTTTTAGAGGCTCATTAACTGCCTTTGCGGATGATGTGGGTTTCACTTATGATGCTGGCAACGCCTTTAATTTGATTTGTGATTTAAACTTTGATCTTCATTTATAGAGAATATGGTTTGCAAAACACAATCTTATTATAAGCTCGAAAACAAAGGTTATGTTTTTCAATTTAGGATCATAATACAGTGAATTTGATATATTTTTTCATGCACCCGATTGCTCAATTCAAGCTGTCTAATTGCAAGTGCAATCATAACTTAATCATAACCATACATTCTACAATTATGGCATTTGTAATGATAAGTGCTTTCAGATTGAGAAAGTTGCTGAGTTCAAATATTTAGGTCTAATAATTGACTCAAGAATGAGCTTTAATAACCACATTGCGAATTTGAAAAACTATTTTCTAGGCGTTTTGAGAAATTTTTACTTTTTACGAAAGATTTGTTCTAAGCAACTATTGCATAAAATATATTATAGCATTTTCCAATCTAGATTATAGTATGTTATAACGTGCTGGGGTGGAACACTTATAATTATATAAATAAAATACAACCTCTCTTATCACTTCAGAAACATATAATTAGAATAATCTGTCGAAAATCTCGTTCACTTATATTGTTATAAAGTGCTAAAAATATTTTTTATTAGGTCTGGTAATATTAATTTGCGTCATTTTAATGATTATAATTTACTTGGCAATTATTCAAATCAATCGGCTGTACCCACTTTCCGAGCTACTGCGTTGCTTAACTTTTATTACATTACTTTGAGTCGCTTTTTTGTCTTGATTATGATAACGTTAAAAATTCATTAGCAGGCTTTAGTATAATATTTTTGTGTACGTAAAATAAACTTTCTTTTTTTCCTTTTTCTTTTATATCTTTTCCTTAGTCAAATTTTTATAAACTTGTTTTCACTTGTATTATATAACCTTGTTAATTTTGAAGGGCTACCCCACCGACTCATTTTAAATGTTTAATGTAAGATCTGTAACACTTAGCTTGAACATTACCTCCATTTTTTTTGTTAAATATCAATGTCACATTTAAATTTTAATAAATTGTAGAATAAAAATACTTAAAAAAAACTGTATTTTACAAGACCATCTATCCATTTGTGGTTAGTTTCCTTAATGCCATCTATTAGCAGTCCTGAATTTTCAATTTCCATTAAAGGAAATGTCGTGACTTGATGGTGATGTATACCTGTTTTCCAACTTATGCCACCTTGGATTTCCCAGAGCATTTATTAACATTTGCTAGTCTATGTACAGAACAAAAGACTGATTACCTATAGAAAAATTTACAATATGCAGATGTCCCTTGAATTATTTTTGCCTTCGCATAAAATACCACAAAGGAAGTTGAAGATAGTATCATAGCTTTCTTATGGGCTGTCTTAGACACATCCATTTAGGCTTCCAGGGTGGTTAGCTTTCTATCTTTATCAGGGAGAGTTTCAATTGTTATATACTGCATATTTTATTTTAACAAATTATACTCGCCTAGTCTCCCGGCCTTGTTGGTAGTCAATAGTTTTCGAAAGATTTATTATTTATAGGGAACTGGTAGAACCGTAATGAAAACAACTGCATATTTTTGAATGTGTCGTATATTTTTTAATATATTCAATTGCTCTTGGTCTTGGCAACCAAATAACAGCTGAATGAAAAATATATATTCATTTTTTCATTTTGGTGTTTTATATCACTTAGTAAACATCGCTGTTGTTAAAAGTGATTGCAATATCTTGATTGTATTCCCTGCGTAGATTGAATATTTAAGATTTTAATCGGAACATAACCGTATTTGCATGAAGAAAATTTTAAATATGTTTTGTACAAAAATACGTATTCACACTACCAACTTCCAATCGAAATACCCTTTGAAAGTACTTACTATGAATGCACTTTATTAGAATTGCTGAAATTCTGACTCTCTCTTGTATATCCAAACAAACACAATATAACAAGTAACATAGCAAACATAGCTACGACTAAAGCAAAATGTAAAATGTTTTATTTTCATAAATGATTTTCCTTCATTGTAAACAAATCATACGCACATTGGCGGCCTACGTTGGCTACAGAATACAAAAAAAAATATAATTCTTGCTGTGTGCAGTACAAACAATAGTTATTCCTGGGTGCTACTAAATACACCACCATGGATAAAATAAATACCACTGCATGAATCTATCACACGTGAAACGATTAATAAATGTACACGTGTATTGTATGTACAGTCGCCTCTCGATAATTCGGAACTCAAGGGACCTCACAAAAAATTCGAATTAACGAGAGTTTCAAATATCAAATGGTTCGAAATTGTCGAGAGAAAAAATAAGAAAGTTCGAATTATTGAGTAATAATCAATTGTTATTTATTAACTGCCAATTTTTTAACAAAATCAAAAGGTTGGAGGTACCTATGTACATGTACATACACACGTACATAATGTGAATTAATCATTAGACTTTTGGAAGAAGTGTTTAATGTTAGTTTGCTTCAAAGCACTTTAATCAGACATTAACCTTTTTTTATAAGAAATTTTGTCTGAAATGCTGTTTCATTATGGTTGTTTTGTAGACTTGTAGCGTATGTAGGCGATGATTTTTTGTTGGAATTACTAAGTGCTTAAAAATGTATAGATTTTTTTCGAAATAAAAAGAGATTTTCTAGGGAACTCGTGATAATTTCGAATTATGGAGAGGTTCGAATTATCGCCGGTTTGAATTAACGAAAGGCGACTGTATATTGTCAATCCTACAGTAATAGAGTAGACATTTATAAATGTTAACATGCATAGTTTTTTTTTTTTTTTTTTAATTACACGACTGGAAACTTCAACTGATTACACACTAATTTAAATCACAACATTCATTTAAATATAATTTTATACCAAAAATTTCGGTCAGCTTTTCCGAAATGCAACAAGAACAATACATCCTAAAAATCCTATATATAAAATTGTCATATTATAATTTAATGGAAAATAAATACAAGAAAACAAGTCAACAAACTCATTTCCTATTCAATTTCTGAACGCACGAGTCAAACACAGCGCAATCCTACAGAAACCATGCTGAGAGCCCTGTGGTGATCGCTAATTTGGAGACCTGCAGAGAAGCAAAATAAGAATACAAGAGGAATATTATTTTTCGTTCGAATGTGTTTTGAACTAAATTAATAGCAGTAATAGTACGAAATACTTTGGAAAGACATTTTTTTTAATATTCTCATATGCAAAAAAGTAATCGTTGTATATTTAAATGTTTCATAATGATTGTAACAATAGCGCAATGCACAAGGTGGAATATCTAGTACATTCACTGTTATGGGTGTTGCACTTATTTTTCCGTTCTTAATTTATCAATTATTGAACGATTCAACGGTAGGAGGGGAAATGAATTGAATTCACTGTTAACATTTAACGTAGTTTTTCATCGTGCACTTGAAATTAAATTGAGGGTTAAAAAGTTATAATCTCCCCTGGTGAACGCTGGTGATTCATTCCTTTGCCCCTCATTGTAAGAATGTTCACTTTAGTCAGAATGTTGAAATAATCTCCAATGAATGTGATTTCTCTTTTGAAGCTTTTGTTTGGGAAATTTTCCTATAAACTAGGTAGTTGTGTACAGTAAACAGTAACATTTCCCGTAACTTGAAGCATTTTATAATAGCAACCACTGCAATTCTATTAAATTTCTCCCAGCAGAATTACATTGTGATAATAATTCACAATATTTAAGCACAGTTTATGAACATATCTTACGATTTCTACAATTAAATTATATTGTTCAGCGTTCCAGTACAAGCAAAAATAACATGCCAAAATGTAACAGAGACTGTAACTTCAATCGAATCGGAAATCATGTTTCAGTTGCGACATGCGCTTTGAGTTTTATACCATTAACTTTTTAAATAACATTTCGGTATATGTTAGTTTTTCGGGGGAACTACCATATGCTGAAGTAAATAAAATTCTGTTAAAATGTCTGCACTTAGATGAAGTAATATCAGTGAAGCGTATATTATCAGAACGTTTTTTTAATTTAACTTAATATATTTAACCAAAGAGCAAATGTCAATAATAAAAGAGAACTTGTGTTTAATGTCAGATGAAGAAAATTTATACGAATATTTAATATACAAGCAAGAATAAGAATTCATAAAAAAGAAGACGAACAATTAAGAACTATATATTATAATACATAAAATGAAGTAATACGCAAAAGAAAGAAAATAAAGCATTAAATTCGCTTAGATGAGAAAAAGAAGATAAGCATTTACTTAACTTATAAAATATATATGCTTTCTAATTACGTAACATGTTGTGGGTTTGGTATATAAAGTCAATAGACTAGACAAGATTTCATCTTCTGTGTTGAAATATCCTGAGAAGCAACCAAAGTTATATTAAAAGTTTTGAGTGAAACATGCAAAAGTAAACAGTTCACAGAACATGAATGAAATTTGTGTATAGAGACAGAATAGCCCATACTCCTGTAGAACACTCCAGAGTTTACGTCGAAGTACTCGGTCGTATGCCTCTTCAAAATTTACAAAGCAGATGTATATCGGCTTGGCATACTTCCAATCCTTCTCGAGTACCATTCACAAGGTAAAAAGCCGGTTGTACTTCTGCCGAGACGACAGCCGCATTGTTCATCCCCCATCCTGGACTCGACCATAGCTCTAGACCGCACCGTAGACTTGTCCGGGTAGACTTAAAAGAGATATACCATATGTAGACGGAGCTGTCTAACCGCGTTCCTAGCCCACCTTACTGACAGTATACAGACATTCAATCTTTTCCCATTGCCTTAAGAGTTTGTAAATACTCAAATATATCTTTAAATTGAGTTCATGGATCAGTCGCTTCAGCCACGTAAGTGCTATAGAATGATTCAAGTCATCATAACAGAATTAAGAAATGTATGCAACAAAATTTTACGAAATAATAAAATGTAAATATAACAATTTTAAGAAAATAAAAAAAGCGTCTGTGAATTGGTAAGTAACGCACCATCTTTGGCTTTGATTCCTTCTCTGATGTCCTCCTCAAATATCCCGTGCAGAGTCAACAAGTTCAGAAGCCATTTATTCAGGATGGCACATACTGAGTTCTTTAGTAATGAAATTGAACGATTGTTAAAGGATGGTATTATCCAACCTTTTCGTTCTCCTTATAATACCCCTATTTATACTGGTTGTTAATGAAAAAGGGTCTGAATGAGGATTGTTCAAAGAAATTAAGATTGGTATTTGACTACAGAAAACTAAATGAAAAAGTTGTAGCTGACCGATATCCTATTCCAGAAGTATCGGTTATACTCTCAAATCTGGATGAAGCGAATTTCTATTCAATAATCGACCTCAAATCTGGTTTTCTCCAAATCCTGCTAGATGAAAAAGATAGGGAGACAACAGCATTTTTAATAAATCATGGAAAATCCGAATTTTGTAGACTGCCATTCGGCCTTAAAAATGGACCGAGCATATTCCAACGGGCAATTGATGATGTACTTTGATCCGAAATAGGCAGATGCTGTTATGTCTTCATGATGATGTTATTATTTTCTCCAAGACTGCAGCAAACCTTTTCAAAGATTTAGATAAAATATTTCCTAAACTAATATGAGGAAATTTATAAAAAAATTCAAAACCGATGTATAGTTTTTTATTTTCATCATTTTTTGCCATGGTTTTAGGTAAAAGAAATATTGTGAATCCACTTATGCCTATACTATGAACGAAATTGACTTAATATAACTTAATGAAAAAATGCTCCACGAAATGATGTGTTAAATATAGCAGATGTAAAATTATATTATGTAATTTATATTTAATAAAAATTGCTTTACGTTAATTGATATTATGAAATTCATAATAATAAAATAATAGACATGAAAAACAATGTAAGTGCAGATTTTAATAGAAATAATTTCGCTTTAAGTGAATGAAAAATTATAAATTATTATCATTGTATTACAATTAATATAGATTCAGAAGATACAAGTTTGTTACAACTTATAAATACAGCAAACTGGGCGACCGCATCAGATTTCATCGGCAACAGCCAGATCATAAGAGAAGGCGTAATAGTAGTGCACGGTGAAGAAAAGAATGCCACTGATCAGCAAGTTCTTCTTAATGTTTCGTTACATTTCAAAGCACCATCATCATTAATAGGAAAAAGTATTGTAGAATCCAGCCATTCGACATATTCGTTGCTTTTTCTTCATAAACTGTATTTAAAAAACATCAAACATCGAACTAGTAACTGACTGTATTACGGGATATTTGCTGCACTTATTATTGTTATAATAATAACCCTATACATTAAATTACAACCAAAAAATCTGAAAATCCAACCAATTATTCTATTTTTTCAACAGAAATGCAGAAATTTGATCGGAATGATTTGCAAAATAATATAATGAACGCGGACGTTCATATTTAAGGAAGGAAGCAGTTAACACTTGTGTCTCAAATATGTTAGCTGCTTTGGGAACCAAATATTCTCACACCATATTCTTGAACACCTGTCTGGGATCTGCAGCAGATTAGATTTAAGTAACGTTTAAATTAAATTTGTAAGGTAGAAGAAATATTAAATAAACAGAGTGCTTGCTAGCCTGCAAACGAAGAGGTAGTATATAAAAATATTAATTTATGTACGCTAACCACTTTTTTTGTCGTTCTGTCGACTTGTACAACGCATGCCGCCATGGCATACGACATGAGGCGATCTATTGTTTTGAATAGGCATAGAAATGTATATATATAAATTATATTTGGGGATTAACCGCTTGGGAATTAACCGCTTCTAAAACGCCAGCACACTTAGACCATTTCGGTCCATTGGGGATACGCATAGTCAGACTACTACCACTCGACAACTCCAGTGATAGTGCCATTAAATTTGAAAAACCGGATAAAGCGTATTAACTTAAGCTTTCACTGGGATTCGAACCAATCTAACCAAGGGCAGGAACTCAACACACTGTGCCATCCAGCGACTACTTTACTACTTATTTTATTGTACTACTTATTTAAATTGTAAGAAATGGTATCATCATTCGATTATCTATGAAGGCTAAAGAAACCTAGTTCAAGCCAATAGATACAAATAACCATTTTATGTCGCCGTGTGACATAGCATAACAAACCAATTAATGCCTCACAAAAATCTAAACTGGTATTTTATTCCATTTCAGTGTGAGACATTTACAAAAAACCACAAAAAATATAAAAAAGGTACAAATCTGCACTGACAAGTGTGCCGTTGTATTGCATTAAAATAAGCAAAACACACTATTCCCTTTTCCATTCATTGAGTTTCCTAGTAACAAACAATGCAAAGCAAAAAATACTCGTTTTTTTTATTGCTTAACACCTATTAGGAAATCAGCGACAGTACAAACTCGATAATCGCAACCCTTGATACACGCAACTCCTCAATTTTTGCAACAGTATAAAACATAGCATTGTATCCTTCTGAATGAAACAAAATTACCTCAATAACTCCCAATAGCATAGCAACAATTTCAGATCTTTAAAAAAAAGGTATTTTTATGTAATCATAAATGTAAGTAAAGGGTGTTTTTTGGAGGTGTAGAAAAATAAGTTGGTAACACTATTTTAACTGGCGGCCATTTTGTCAGCTGTTCTGTTCAAAGTACCTATCGGGCACTACGTCTATTTTCATCATGTTCACTTTTGGTTGAATGGATACGTCAATAAATAAAACTGACGTATTTGGAGTGATGATAATTCTCAAGTGTAAAGCTAACCTAACCTATGGTAACCTCTATAGAGCCATGATTACTGAATTTTTCGTTCATAAATTAAACAACCATGATGTGCAGGAGCTGTGGAAGGAAACGTTTGGTAACCGCACAGTTTCACGTTACGGACCCTTGAATTGGCCTCCAAGATAGTGTGATTTAACGCCGCTTGACTATTTTCTGTAGGAATATGTGAAGTCGCTAGTCTACGCCGATAAGCTCGAAAAAATTTACCACTTGGAGGACAACATTCGCTGCGTTATTGCCAATATACTACCACAAATGTTTTAAAAAGTCATCGAAAATTGGATCTCCAGATTAGACTACGTTCGAGCCAGCCGTGGTCAAAAGATCATATTTAAATTAAAATCCCAGAAGATTATCTTTTGAATAAAGTAAATTTCACCTCAATTTAAAAAATCGTCAATTGAACATCCATTTCAAAGTTCTGAACCTCTAAAAAAAATCTCCCTTTATATACGTGTGTAGTACAGCCGTTTGTAATATTTCATGAACTGAATTAGGTTGAATTGTGCAATATTTTTATATCCAGCATATAGCACCTATATTTCACCTATACTCCACGAGTTTTTTTAAGCACGATGGTAGATAATTTTTCTACATCAAATATTGACGCTTTAATATCCAATTTTAATTTATATGCCCTCAATATAATGGAAAATCACTCTTCACTATGCTCAGTGTCTGATTTACTCGTGTTTACTTGTATTTATCTCTGCTTAATAATGAAATTGAATATTCAATAAGGTCATGTCAAGATGAAATAAAAGTATACTTTCTAAATTTGTATTCTCTGCAGGAACGTTAAACACTTGATGTCATTGTTAATAGAAAGTGAATAAAAAATTTAATGAGTTTTCCTGATGGGATCTGTGGATGAGATCCTTAAAACTTCCATGAAAAGGTGAAAAGCTACCAGCTATGCTTATTTACATTCCACTTTGTTATACTTTGTTTATTTTGTCACCGCACTCAAGCAAATTCTATCCAATAAAAACAAATATTGGCAGGACTATTTGACACACCATTTCACCCACTTTAATTTCATTCACCTCTGTTTAGTGTAGACACATCAAGTAGGATATTATTACTAACATACTTTTTTCATTTACGAGCTTCACTACATTATACAATATGTTGGCTTCGAATATTAATTTCTGCAGCTAGAATTTGGCTATATGGTAAAGGCAATAGTTGGACAGTTAAACATTTTTCATTAATAAATAGAAGATCTGGACATTGGGTAGTAATTGAAATAAATATATGGTTCTTTTTAACCAAAATTAAGCCAAACCAATTTTTTAATGGTTTGGAGTGGTTGATTGCTGGTAGCAGCAGTCACACTTAGCCCACCGCACCACCTACTTTAAAGCAACGGAAATATGGCCAGCACTAAATCTTAAAAAATCCCTTTCTCTGATCAAATCAGGACGGGTGTCCCATTCAATGATTTCTACAGAAGTTGCATTGATGAAGAAGTAGAAACCACAAATCATCTGCTCTGCTCGAGTAGCGCTCTAACTAGCCGTAGATACTCACATCTAGAGCCCAATATTTCGATATTGATAATACTTCGATAACGGATATTGTAGACAGTTACATTGGCCACGGGAGTATATTCTAACAATCATTTCATTTGAAAAAGTAAGCTACCAATACGGACAACTTCCACTATCCCAAAATTGTAGAATGTGGTTTCAGATTTTTCAATACTTCAATATTCCTAATCTACTCGTAACTCAACATTTTCAACATTTTCTTTGACTTTAAAAATATTGTTATTATACATATCCTTACTTGCCTAAACCCTTGTTAAATACTGGCTAGGTAATTTGTATGTAATAACTAGTGGACCCCTGCACGTTTCACTGTGCAAAATAAAAAAAAATAACACGTAAAAGTTTGAATTTACATCATACATATATTTATTTTATTACTCTCTGGAAATTGTAAACGTTTGAAATCAAAGGACAAGGATGCAAAAGTATCTTCACAAGTCTCCACAAATACGATGAATTCCAGCAAGCATATCTGCGGGAGTTAGTCTTGATATAACAGGCAAAGTTTGTCGAAAATCTCCTGACAACAAAATCAGAGCCCCAACAAACAAATCGGTATTATCTCGTAAATCTTTGAGCGTTCTTTCAAAGCTTCAACTGATCCCTGGTATACATTTTACATTACTCAGTGTAAGTGTAATTTTTAATATTTCATTTCTAATTTTACATTTTCACTAGGATAATTTAAAGGCAAATGTCAATCATAATTAATTCATGAACCATACGAATCCAGTAATGTTCTTCTTAAACATGAATTTATATTCCCTTTGAGAGAATATAGTGCTTGAAATATAAGCGTTCCAATTTCTTTTTACCAACCACTCGTTCTTAGCCTATAAAACTTAAATACACAGATTTCAGACGGCTTGTTTATGTGTTTATAATTGATATTCGAAATTCCACTAAAAAAAGTAACATTTTATATTTATAATAAAAGAAATGTTGTCATGTTCTCTGTCATTCAAGAGGAAAAATAAATGAGAATCCTATAGGGTTGTGTGCGGTGCTAAGTCCCACGTACTCGTACTTGATTGAAATTGACACAGTTCGAAAAACACCAGCCCCTAATATAAAACGAATCCCCACTGAACTGTGGTCACAAAGTAAAACCGCCTAAATAGTTTTTTCTTACTTTTCGGTCGGTTTTCACTTGTGACCATAGACATGTGTCACCACTACACTCAGAAAATTGACAAGGCTCATGTTAAATTTTCACAGTAGATTCTCCCATGATAAGTTGAGAAATGTACATTCTTTCTTTTTATATTATGGAAACTGTAAGCCTAACATTCTATAACCCCTTAAGCGATTCCAGTGGTAATTGTAAACTGTATATACGAATTTCAACACAAGTAAACATATCATCATGCTAGGGTATGAGATCTACCGTTATTCACACACATTGTTGATATTACAATGTATTTGGTGCTCCATTATTTCCATATACTCTGAACCTGATCACAGTGTTAATTTTGCACTGGATCTGTTCATTCCAACACAGGTAAGAATATGTTTAACGCACATTCGCAGTCGCAGTTGGTTCATGATCGCAAATTGTGATATACCTTCTAGGAGAATTTGTTAAAAACCGTGGTGAAAAAGAAGTGTAAAAATGATTGTGAAAAGTTTAAAAAAGCAATAAATATGGAATCAGAAGAGTTTTCTCAAGATGTTTTTATCGAATATGTACAAGTAGTGGAACAGTGACCTGCGTCAAATTATTTTGGATTTAGGGAGGAGGTGTTTAAGAAGCTGAATGGTAAGTACAGACATATATATATCAAATAGTACATAATTATTTCTTGTCCTTTAACGGCCTGACACAATAAGATCGCCTGTTGATAGCTGCACTAAAGAAAATTGCGTAGTAATCACAGCTAGATGGCGTAGTAATATAATATGTGTAATAATATTTGATCTTGTGACTTGATGTTGTTTTTGGAAACTATTCTCTACTGCGTGTCCAAAAATGACTACAGCCGCCAGTACGAAAAGCATTGGGTAGGAATTGCTCAGTGCTCTTTGCTAAGTTAGAACGTTTTTACGTCCTTTTCGATGCCAAATTTTGCAAGGTACCGACCTTTCTAAAAGCAGGCGATGTTTTATAAAAATCATATTATGTTAAAACCTACTATTCCTATTACGGATTCTGTTGGGAGCTAATTATTGCATTTGGACTCTTTCAAAAAATGTTCAAGGATAAATACATCACCACCAGCAGGATCTAACATTAAAAACAAGCGCGTATCAACGCCAATTAAAACTACTGCATGTAAAACGCAAGTAATTAAAACTTCAACCAGTTTAGACTCGTCTAAACATGAAGAACAGGCTAAGGAAAATGATGAACCAAGGACGAGACTCGATAATATGACCTCTGAAATGAACTTAGTCCATTAAAGGCAGACACAATTTAAAATCGAGAAAATAAGCTAAGCTCGAACGATTTCAAAAACGTTGATATGAGGAAGAACTCGCTCCAACTGAAACCAACTGGATGACAGAAAGGCGACGGGAAAAAAAAACGAAAGGCCGGTTCCTCATCGGAGGTAATAAAGAGGACAGAAAATGTACGACTTACTAGTTACAAGGAATCTAAGTTACCAAAAGAACGGGCGGGGGTACCAATTAACGTTCTCGGAATATCAGTGTACAACAAGTTGCACTCTATTTTAAAGTCAAAAATACGATCTGGGTATGAAGTAATAAATAATAAAATAAATAATAAATAACTAATAAATAATAATAAAAATAAATAATAAATAATATAAAGCGCTCAACTACAGTGCGTGGAAGATAAATTAAAGGACTCTGACAGCTATAGATTACGTCCCCCAAAAACAGAATGCGCAAAAAAATCCAGTGGTACATCCGACAGACCTATTCGGTCAAGGTATAGTGAGACTACTCAACGAAAATTGAGTCATTATTGACGAATTGGTGCGAGATCTGACGGGGCAATGAAATCCGCTTTTAAGACCACCTGCTATCTGAGCTGAGCAAAGAAAACCAGCAAGCCACCGGGTGGAATCGAGAACTAGGAGAGCTACGCAAAGCTACTAGAAATTCTCCAGAGACGAGCTCGACTGTGATTTATTCGGCATGACAGGAAGCCATGCGCGCATTTGTTCATTATAGTTACTCATGTTTTTTAGCAAACATGTTGAAACAGTTCGTCCAAATTTGACACTAGCTCATGATCGCTCATGCGCATCATAGTATAGTATTTATTTAATTATGATGTATTATGAATTCTTCATGTTTCCAGTTCGATTATATGTGTATGTACATATGTACGAATACCGAAAAAATAAAAGCTGATTTGCTCATTTTTCAAACTTGTTTCTTGGCTGTGTCATCTGTCACATTCGCATATGCGCGGTGCTATTCATTTCGCACTTGCTCATGCTTAACGAAATGTTAGCAATCTTTCATGGACGACGTTATAGGTTGGCTCATAGGGGTGGGTGTATTCACTCACTCACCCATGCGCGTTTGACACTAGCTAATGCTCGCTCATGCGCATTTTATTTAAGCCTTTACAAATCACCCGGTCCAGATGATATAGCACCATGACTATTAACCATCTTCATTTGATTATGTTATTATATGATTTGGTTATACCCCAATATTATGGAGAAAGGCTAAAGTTATTTTTATACCTAAGTGTGGGAAAACAACACAAAGATTTTAGACCTACACATTAGAGGTAGTACTCTATTCAGATCCCAGTCTCCGTACCAACCGGCTGCATAGGGGCCAGCCGTAGCAGCCAAGCTGTGCTTAAGGCCGTACTTGACCATTTAACATCTTCCCGGATAGTCCAGGAATGCAAGTCTTCTCTGAATTGGGTCGTCAGGTTCAATTCGCTAAGACTTGTCTGGGTCCCGGGCCACCACGGGATAACGGGAAATGAGATCGCTGATGAACTTTCTAGACAAGGATCAGTGCAGATACTCTTAGGAACCGAACCTGCGTTGGGGCTACCCGCGTCCTCGATTAGGACTTCCATCGATCGCTGGGCTTCTGAAGAGAACAGCCGGAGGTGGCATGACTCACCAAAATGTAGACAAACCACGCACATGCTCCCTAATGTGTGTAAGAAATCCGGGGCATTCTTGTTATCTCTTAAGAGAAAAGACCGCAGACGATTTACCGGTGTACTAACGGGCCACTACCCCTTCGCCAAACACCTAAATGTGCTTGGCCTAAGCGACGAAACCCGCTGTGACGCCTGTGGAGAAGACGACTATACTGCAGACTACTTCCTCTGCCATTGTCCCGCCATTGCTCGGATCAGGTGGCAGTTATTTGGTACTGATGAGGTGAGAGCTGATGACATCACACTAGCGCCTTCGGGTATTCCTCAGGAATACCATGAAATTTCATTCAATGTATGTTACTGCCTGGTAAGTTTGAGTGCTTCAGTGTAGAGTTAAAAAAAAGCCCCATTGAAAAGTCCTTTGATAACAATGATTTCGCGATGGTAGCTTTACTGTACATAGAGGGAGCCATCAACGTCCAATTCGAAGTAATAAGAAACGCTTTACGAAACCTGAATATTGAAATCCAAGTATCCAAGAGTGGATAAACAATGTACTACATAATAGAAAAATTGAATCTCAATTAGGCAACTGCAGAACAGAAAGAAGAGTTTTCAAAGGCACACCTTTAAGAAGGAGTCCTATCTTCCCTTCTCTGGATTATTGTAGTTGATCACATTCTTAAGAGATTAAGTGCGACAGGATGCAAACCCATAGCATATGCAGATGTAATTCAAAATTCCAAACCAAAGTTTATAGGGAAAGAAATAACTTTCACTGATCGAGCGAAGTACTTGGGTATTATCGTCGAAAGAAAACTAAACTGGATACATAACATTCTTTAAACCTGCAGAAAAATAGTGGGACCAAAATGGTGAATCCGACAGGTGCACTCAGATCAACACCCACGATCCCCAAACAGTAGTATCTACAAGTGGAAAAGCTGCGCAGATCAATTAATTACCGTTTCAAATATATTATTTTAGAGAAACTTGACGATCAAACTAGAACGAACAAACATATTTTCGAAACTACTCCACCTCGAACATAAAATTAACAGCAAGCGTACCTTAAATATATTGCAAAAACTTGACGAACTAGAATCATGTATATATTACAGAAAAAGATATCGATATTTGTCTGATCTCTCAGACACACTTGACGAAGCAAATGCTAAGAAATGCTACTTTGACAGAACTTAGGAAAGAATTGAAAATACTCAAACCAAAAAAAGAACATGTCCATAGTCAGAGGAAATAGGCGAAAATAATAATGGTGCGGAAACTGAGTACTCAACAGAAAAAAAGTCTTATAAGCCGATCTCATTTCTTTTGATAACCTGCGGTAGGTAGGTAACTGTTCGGAATACAAACTTATCCGCAACGCATACCCTATATAAATATACTATATATGAAATAAAAATGATGTGCTAGATCTGTTTTCGGAAAGAAATATGTAGTCCGATGCTCCACGATAAATTCTTTGCGGAGAGTATCGGACAAATTTGCCGTTTGGCTGACGATTTTTTGTCAAAAAAACGACATTGAACGCGTAGCAACGCAGCATTACATTTTGTCGTAAAAATGTTCCGATCAGCTGTTCGTAATGTTACTTCGAAGCAAAAATCCTTCGGTTCGTATGAAATCGAATAAGTTTCCTTTCCGAACAGTTACCTCGCTAGGGCAGAATATCTAAAGGGCTCGAACGAATATTGCTTATACGTTTAAGACCGGTTGTGGAGTAAGCATTCAACTATTGACCAAGTACTTCGAATAACTGATGTTATAGAAAAATCGTTTGAACAAAAGCAAGTCTGATCAGCTGTATTTCTCGATGTTTCGCAAGCCTTTGACAAGGTTTTACACGAAGGCTTCAAACACAAACTTCGATAATTCCTCCCGAGAAAACCTTGCACATTTTTATCATACTATCTATCTGATAAGAATCTTTCTCGTGAAATGTGGAAAGAATACTCCCTACTTAAACCTATACTAGCTGGAGTGTTCTCCTTTAATAACTGTATAGCAGCGATATAACGCATGACGTAGACACATTTGCTGACAGGCAGGCACATTGGCTGATATTGCCATTTTGGTAACAGCCAAACAACTTACAAGAAATATAGAGTAAGATAACTCCTTTCAAAAATGCGATTCAAATTATCAGAAAATAATATTGTTTAATATTCACCATTCTGCAAGCCAGATCTATTAATCGAACGCATTTTCAGATTCATCAATTTCTTTCCAATTTCTCTATCGTTTCTCCATTTTTCAGAAGTTTTTTTTTATAAAAATTTTCTTTTCATCATCTTACAGCAAAAATAATGATTTGCTTGTTGTTGTCTGAATGGATCATTGTAAAGAAAAACTTAAGCTTAACCAAACGTACAATTAAAGAACAATGAAAAATGCAGCGAAAATAAAAAATAAAATCACTGCTACTATTTTGAGCGCCAAGAAAATGTACATTGTTCCTTATGCTAGAATTTGGAAAATAAACTTAAATCTACGAAAATTGTATTCACGAATTAGATTTAAAATTCTTCTACTTCTAACGGTACAGTCCGGGGTGGACCTGGGCATCAGCCAATAAGCCTCTCGAGCTGGGACGATCTTTATACATCTGCCTGATCCATCTTAGGCGTTAAACTCTTTAGACTCATGGCGCTGTACATCCCATACATTTTCGTGATTGAGTCTTCTTCTCCCCATACCATCAACGTAAACAGGACCAAATACTGAATGCAGAATTTTTCTCTCCAAAAGACCAATGGCTTCATCTGCTCTTGAGATTATCCATGCTTTCGCGGCATAGGCAGGATAGGCTGTACTACTCAATTGCCTCTTGTGCCCAAAGAAACAGCGATTGGCAAGAGTCATTCTGCGTGATGGTGACTTTCGGAGACCATCAAGGAGACTAGGAAGCTTATTGCGAGAGTCTATCGCAAGAAATCTATTCAAATGAGTTTTGGTTTGATATTTTTGAGGACGAGTTAGACGAGGTTCATTGTGCTGCAATCTTATCAACTCTTCGGTACAGACAAAATTTACGAGTGATTACAACTCTCTCGCACTTGGTCAGTCAACAGTTTCAATTATCCTAAGCGAGCTCATAAATATATATAGTTGAAGAACATAATCGCACTTTATAATGAGATTGAATTATATGAAGCTGTAAATTCTGAAGAAAGACTTTTCAGTAGATAGTGAAAACACCCATGCTCTAAATGGAAGGTGGCGATGTTTAAAATCAGTTGTTAAATTTGTTTAAAATAAAAGTGAGATATATAAATAAAAGGCAGATGAGAAACGTCGCAGTCTGCCTCTCTTCATGTTAACGTTCGATAAGAGTGAAAGCATAGACAAAATATATAGTCTACAAACAATCTTGAACATGCCTGTTAAGATTGAAGCCTTACGCAGGAATGCAAAATTAATACCTCAATCCAAGCGATGACAGGGTTTTAATCACACAAGAAAGTGCTGCCAAAAAAACACCTCGTTGCGTTAAATGCGCAGGAGAGCACTTATCCGAAGAATGCAACACAAGCAAGGGCACATTTGCAACCTGCATTAATTGCAAAGGTAAGCACCCAGCTAATTATCGTGGCTGTGAGGTAGCTTAGGAGCTTCAAAAAAGACGTGACAAAATCAAGGCAAATCAGTCCCAACCACCTAAACCAATAAAAAAGACATTACTGTGAACGCTGAATATACAATAAATACAAAACAACGGAAGAGTATAGTTGCAAAACCGAAGGCTCAGCAAGCACAATCGGAAACGAAAGAGTTAAAGTCGGCTAAGTCATCAAACATTGGAGTGAAAACATTTGCCGAAACAGTAGCAGCTCCGAGTGAGATTAGTAGTAAGCCACTAGATCCCGTTTCTCATACTCTCTCTATTATTCTGCAAAAACTTGAGGAGCAGAGTCGGACGAACAAATTTACATTGAGAGACTTAATTCTAGAAACTAACATGAACAACAAAAATAACCGAACATGAATAAGTCAGTAAAAGCTGAACTATATTCCGCATGAGCGAGCATTAGCTAGTCAAAAGCGCATGGGTGAATGAGCGAATACACCCACCCCTATGAGGCAACCTATAATGTCTTCCATGAAAGATTGCGAGCCTTTCGTTAAGCATGTGCAAAACACAAATGTTTCGTTAAGCATGAGCTAGTGCGAAATGAGTCGTACCGCGCATATGCGAATGTGGCAGATAGAACACAGACAAGAAAACAAATTTGAAAAATGAGCAAATCAGCTGATATTGTATTGGTATTCGTACATACATACACATATAATCGAACTAGAAACATGAGGAATTCATAATAAAATCAAAATTAAATAAAAAAAATAAAGCAAGTAACGGAAGAATTTCTGACAGGAGGCTATGCGCGCTGTTTATTATAGTTATTCATATTTTTTTAGCAAACATGACGAAACAGTTCGTCCAAATTTGACACTAGCTCATGCGCATTATAGTTGAGCCTTAAGAATTTTGAACTGGAATGCGAACGGACTGCTGCAAAAGCTTGACGAACTTGAGCTTTATATTCGGGAAAAACATATTGACATGTGTCTGATTTCTGAGACACACTTAACGAAGGAATCTCGTGCCATCGGAGAGGGCAAGAGGCGGGTCATCACTGTTTATACAAGATAACATCAAACACTTAGTAGGATTAAAAATATAATCCCATACAATTATGTACAGTTCGAGTACATAACAAACACCACTCATATAACGTGTCGTCCATTTACTGCCCACCGCGCAGTAAAGTATGAAAACATATTTCTTAGTCTGGGTCAACACTTTATAATCGGTGGAGATTTCAATGCGAAGCATTCCTTTTGGGGATCAAGAACCATCTCCCAAAAAGGCAGAACATTGTACAAAGTCGGTATGAAACTTAGCTGCGACCTTTACTCGACAGGGAAGCCCACCTACTGGCAAAAATACCAGACGTCGTTGACTTCTTCGTTATGAAGGATATTTCACGAAACTAAAACTAGAAGAAAGCTTTGATCTTCAGTTCTGATCATTCTCCAGTTATATTGAGTATGAGCGATACGCTCGTAAAAAGCGAAGCGCCGATTAACTAATCATCGTACAAATTGGCAAGCATTTAGGACCTACCTGCAAGATCACGTTGAACTTATGATACCGCTGAGAACCCCATACGACTTAGAAATTGAACTTGACAACTTGATAGTAAATATACAGTGTGCCGCATGGAGCAGTACACCACGCGCAAGAAGGGAGCAATTAAACACATCTTACGTTGCCCACCGGAATAAAGGAAATTGTAAGGGAAAAAAGAAAAGCACGCAAGAAAAGGCAACAAAGTCGCTCGCCACAGCATAAAACTCGTCTTAACCAAATGTTTAATCTGTTGAAGGCGAAAATCAAAGCGTTCAAAAACAGTAACTTGAATGCGTATCTAGTAAACTTATCTGGAAAAAAAAGGAACCAACTACTCACTCTGAAAAGCGGTGAAGGGATTTAAAAACCCTGGGGCACATAACGCGCCAATCCGGAAGAATAGAGACGAGTGGGCGAAAGAAAATAAAAAGGAAGCTAATCTCTTCGCAGATTACCTGGAGGAAACGTTTAAACCATTCGACGGTCAAACGATCCCTGGCAGATACAATGAACCAGACGTACATGACGACAATTACATAATGAGATATGCTACCTTGTCAGAGCTTAAGGAAGTACTAAAAAATTTAATTACAGGAGAGATTCTTAAAGAGTTACCCAAGAAAGCCCTTCTTAAGTTACTCTACGTAATTAATGCCGCCCTTAGACTAGGACATGTCCCTAGTCAATGGAAAGTGGCAGAAGTTACAATGGTACTAAAAGCCGGGAAACCTCCAACGGATAAAAAGTCATATAGACTAAATTCACTTCTCCCGATAATTTCTAAGGTTTTTGAAAAAATTCTACTTACACGTTTAAGTTTAATTGTGGAAGAAAACCAGCTTATTCCAAATCACCAATTTGGTTTTAGAAGTAAACACTCAATTAAAGCTCGTTTGTTCAGCCGCATTTATTGATGTTTCCCAAGCCTTTGACAAAGCTTGGCACGAAAGCCTGAAATATAAGCTTAACCGATCCCTACCGGAGAAACTTTTTAGTATTCTAGCGAACTATCTCTCTGATAGACTCTTCCGAGTAAAACACGGAAGTGAATATTCTGTCTTTAAAAATGTAAATGCTGGTGTACCGCAAGGGAGTGTTCTTGGCCCTCTGCAATACCTGCTGTATACGAGTGATTTACCACAAGAAGAACACCCTGTTCTAGGCACATTTGCTGACGAAACCGCCATTTTGGTAACAGCCAAAACGGTAGAAGGGTCTACATAAAAATTACAACGTGCACTGGATCAGATACACGAATGGATGAGCTTCTGGCGAATGGTCCCTAACGAAGGCAAATCTGTTCATATCAATTTTACTTATAACCACGTTGATAGCTTGCCAGTCTTTTTAAATCGCGTCCAAATACATTTCGGTAATGAAGCGAAATACCTAGGGATGACTCTTGACGTAAAACGCAAGTGGAAAGAACACGTTAAAAAGAAACGTGCAGAACTTGACAAAAAATACGAAGATATGTACTGGCTTATTGGTAAGCACTCCAAGCTAAGTATTGACAACAAATTGCTGGTATACAAGCAAATCGTAAAACCTGTTTGGACCTATGGCATACAACTTTGGGGTTGTACTAAAGCAAGCAATATGAATATTATACAGACTTTTCAAAACAAGGCGCTTACAACTATTGTCAATGCACCAGGTATCCACAGAATCCACAGATATCCACAGAATCGCTGTTAAATTGTGATAATGAGTTTACTGCCAAAGCAATATCAGGTCTGCTAAATGTTGAAAGGTGTAGGAGACTTCCTATCAGGCAAAGATATTCGGTTTGATTTACTTACTTCGTTTCCCTAAGACTCATGGATCTTGTTCCGAATTTCTAATTTGTAGGTAATCGGTCCGGTTTACAATCATTTAGTCCATATTTATTCAATAGGTTAGAAATGAATCCACTTTGGCTGATACGTAAGTTGTTTTGAAAATGTTTTATTTCGTATGTATATTTCGAGTCCGACACATAACTCAGGAAAACCTAGATCTCATATTTCAAAATGTTCGCATAAATGCTGTTTTAAAATACTGAATTCATTTGGATTGTTCATCGCCATTAGCAGATCGTCAACGCACACTGTGATCAATGTCATTTTATGATTTTCTTTCTTAAAATAAATGCATTTATCTAATTTAGAAGGAGTAAAAGTAAGTATTTTACCAGTCCAAGATGAACTCAAAAAAAAACGCTTACAAACATAAGCGCCGCCTGGAAGAGCATACAAACTCTGCAGTTTATTCGATCCTTGAGGAAACTAACGTCTTCTGGTGACCCGTGGGGTTGTGTGGTATGTGTATCCTACGCACTTGGACCTACCTGTCTAGGTTCGATTCCTGGTACGACAAGAAATACTTTTCACGGCCAAACCTCTTTTGAGTCACTGACAATGCTCAAAGAGTATAACTGTCTAGAAAACTGCTTTTCAAACTTGGCCGTTCGGAGTCGACATAAAACTGTAGGTCCCTTCCACTCGTGATAGAACAATAGCACGCACAACACGAGTGGTTGCTGAGAAGCTAGGCCCTGGCTCTGTACGGGCTGTAGCGCCACCCATATTATTATTATTATTATATATTATTGATATGGGATCATCTTGCACCCTTAACATGCTTACTACTTCAGGTTCTTTCACTAACTCACTGGACTCTACATTAGCCGTTGGCTGGTTTTCATTACAACTCTCGACTCTCTTTTTCCAAAATCGTCGTTTACATTTTGAGTTTGATTGATTTGTTTGATTGACCCAAAAGTCCATGTGTCCGCGTTTACCACAGTTCCTGCAATAATTGTAAGGATTTTGTAAATGTATATGATATTTTGTTCGGTTTTTGAATTTCTTATTATCTCATCTTATCATCCCATTGACCTTTCTCCAATCCGGCTGTTTCAGGTCGTATAGATTCGACTTGAATCTGATGTAGCAGTCTTTTGCTAGACTCCCAAGGCATACCTTGTTGATCACAAGAATTCCGATCCAGTATTATCCCTTGGGTTCTTCCAGCTTTCCGATTTGCCAATCGTCAGTCTTCGGTTTTGGGTTGCACACCGTGATGAATTTTAAAATAAAGGCTTGATCATCCGGTTCGATAGGCAGGACCATGATCGGCGCTGTCTCGAATTTTGACATGACCTTGGTTTCAGCCAGCAATTGAACTAAATCAGATGTAAACTGGCAAATGTTAAGAATTATATTTAGTTTCTCCATTGCAGAAGAAAATTGTGGGAGAAAAGCCTACTACAGTCAGGATGAATTTTTATCATTTATCATATCGCATGTTTAATCAATATTCTACCACCTCAGTAGAATTATTTCTTATCTCATGCTTATGATATAAAAGTATTGGAAAAGTTATTGGGGTATGTACTTGTTATGCATTTCAACAGCAAATTCGGACAGATTTACATCCATACTACAAAATAAACCTAATTTTCGTAAAAAATAGTTATTCTCAATCAACGAGTTGAAAATAAGGACGATATCTTACCATCTACATACACATGTCCCGTCATATTAAAGCTTCACTAGATTTAAGTGAAGGATTCAAAGAGATTAGCCAGCAAAATAGAATAAAATCAACTTCATGCATACGATACACATGAGTGTGATTGTGGTGAACCACACGAACGCAAAAGCTGGAAGCCAACAATTTTATATATACAACAAAAATCCATTTGGAATATTAGAAATAAACTTACACGAAGATTGAAATCTTCCTCGCAATGCAATTCTTCTAATAGAATTCGAATTCATTCACTTTTTGCTAGGTCACGGGTTTTGCAAGCCGCAGTAGAAAATAAATCAAAATTTCATAATTGAATTTCTATATCTTTAGTAAAAATCATGAAAATGAGATTGGACTTGTCTCACTACCATCATCGTGGACTATCCAAGCACTTCACCTGTTATGGTTGCAGACCCCACCAGTGAACCTTAATCGGATCGTTGAATTTTTGAAGAGCCGCATGCACCACCAGCACAGTACGCCGCCTTCAGCACTTATATACCGTAAATTACAACTGCAACAGGAAGATAATTTTCTATTAAATTCCTTGACATCTTCATCATCATCGTTGGCGAAGGGCTTCTTCCTACGGAATTATTGTAAAAGGTCAAATTCCCTACTACTAGTTCATTTACCGCATGCGGGGGCATACCGGATGCTGTTCTCCTGGAATTCCTTCGTTGCAATCGTTGATTTTGCAAAGGGGATAATACTGGCCACGGTGCAAGTAATTCTGTAGAGAAATAGTAAGATAGCGAAAAGGTGACGCCAAAAGGAAATTGTAAATTTGATGAGAATCGTTTTTGTGTGAAAGCTATGTGGACGTTCACGTCTACGAGGAAGTTATTATGGTTTAATAGTGCTACAGAACATTCAACACAAGATAGATGCAATTTTTATGAGAATGTGTTTTTTAATGTTTTAAATCGGTTTTAGTGGTTATACGGAAGCTTGTATCTGACCTAAATATGTATATCTGCTTAAATAATGTTCCGTATTTTTTACGACGCGGCGGTTGTTTGGGCGTTGGTATGCCGTCACACTATTAGACTAATTTCCACAATACTTTACATTTTCTCGTTTATTAATGCCGATTAAATTGCCTAGCTTATCTTATTCGTTATTCCTTAGCCCACCTAAAAGTTAACAAGAACAGAGATGGCGTGCAATAACCTTCTCGTCTCTGCGACATCTACATACATACCTTCCTTATACTATATGAACGTTAATATGACATTGTGGAAATGTCCAATTAGAACGCCGATAAGATTGTAAATGTTAATTTTTTTAGCGCAATTAAATACAGAGAGATTTAGAATCAGATTTGTTTTACAAGATGGAAGGTAGGTAAATAGATGACGGAGCACCAATGTTCAGTCTTATGGCCGTAGCTCGTTTAGACCACCGTGTTGTGTCCATTGTTTCCTTGCTAGGACTACCGTGAGACTTACTTTTAGTCAGCCAATCATTTTCACATATGAATGTTAGGAGGTTTTTCAGTGCAATACCCCCTAAGTCATCTAGCTCTGTGAAGAAGTGCTTTCCTAGCCAACCACTCCCACCATTTAACAGATTCCTATTCGACGATTAGTAAAGAATGTTCAAAAAAATGGCTGCCGCCCGAGAAAACTGAGGCGAAAGCGCCCTACTGTAAGTGTAATTGAAAATTAGATTGAACTTTTCCGCACATTCAATAGAAATCATTATTCACTAGCGCTGGCATCTTCTGGTATTGCAGGTACATTGTTAGAAGCTGGTCGAACTGCACATTTTGCACTGAAACTGCCGGTCAGCCAATGAAACGCCAGAATGTAATATATCGAAAACATCTGGGATGGCCAACATTTTGCAGCGTGTTGCTCATATCGTGTAAGATGATGCCACCATGGTTCATACAAAAGCAGTTGAAGCTTTAGAGAGGGCGCTGAAAGATTTTCGAGATAATTTCGATTTGTTTATTGAGGCCTTGATTTTGTTCGCAGATGTATTTGTTTTCAAAGCAATTGTTGACGATTGGAAATGGTGCAATAACAGTTGATGAAACTGGATTGATTACGATGCCATGCATTTTTTGTTGGCTGAGTGAAACAGGCATTTTGCCAGCCAGGAATAAAGATATTAAAGAGTTGAATTTCGCTATAAAATCCAAATACCAAGTATAAGTCGGTTAATACTGTTACCAATGAACAAGACGTAGTTAATTATACCACAGAACTTATGAATACCTTGATTGCTTCCGCTTCATCTTCAATTGAAAGTTGGTGTGCCTATTATTAAGATTCGTTAATAAAAAGTTAATGGGCAATGTTATTGTAGCCACTATTTTGATTGGAAAATTCAAAGGTACAGAGTTTTTGATTGCGTGCATTCCAATGATACCATCCGATTTGTCGTTTGAATTCAAACGTGTACAATTTCCAGTGCGTGTTGTCTTTGGAATTAACATTAATAAGGCACAAGGCCAGTCTTGGGTATATTGAATAGGGTTTTTGTTTGTAGCTTTTCCGTTAATTTAATTTATTTAATTTAATAATATAAAATCTCTGTATAGTAATAAGTCTTATAGACTTTTAATTTTAGCAGGTTCACAGTAACAAATGCAATTATAACTATATAAAACAATACGACACATATCTGAGAGGTTTGAGCGACTTCCAACTGTTCCATCGCATGTAGAGAAAGAATGGCGACTGTTTTCAACAGCAGTCATTGCCTCTGCACGGGATGTTTGTGGAGTGAAGCGGCTTGGAGTGGCGGCTGGTGGTGAGAAAAGAACTGCGTGCTTGAAAACACCCGGAGTTCAAGAAGCCATCAGAGAGAAGAAGAAGACCTACAGAGACTGGATTCTCTTGGGGGACTCTTCTTCGAGCATCTAAAGAGCAGTCTTGGAAAGAGTTCGGCGAGAAGCTGGAAAGCGACCATAGATCTGCGAAAAAGGTGTTCTGGCAAACCATTCGCCGACTCAGAAGAAGGAAATTCAACTTCATCGAAGGAGTCAAATCCAAAGATGAGCTGTTGCTTTCCAATGAGGCGGACATCTTCGGCAGATGCAGCGAGCACTTTTCGGAGCTGCTCAATCCCGAACACTGCACTGATAGGATGACAGACCCGTAGTCTTGAGTGGGGCGGAGAATAGTCCTATGGTGGAGGAAGTCATTTTGGCGATTGAATCGCTAAAAACTGGCAAATCCGCCGGTGTGGATGAAATCCGGCTAGAAATGCTTAAGGCAATGGGTAAAGAGGGAGTTTTATGGCTCTCTCGTATCATTAAAGTGGCCTGGGAACGCGGTGAGACACCTGGCGATTGGCAAACTGGGGTGATTGTCCCACTTTTCAAGAAGGGGGACAATAGATATTGCTCCAACTACAGGGGCATATCTCTTTTAAGTATCCCCGGGAAAGTCTATGCTAAGGTGTTGGTTCTAGAGCTATGGTCGAGCCCAGGATGGGGGATGAACAGTGCGGCTTTCGTCCCGGCAGAAGTACAACCGACCAGCTTTCCTCTAAGAATGGTACTTGAGAAGGCTTGGGAGTATGCCGAACCCATCTACTGTTGTTTTGTAGATTGATTTGGAAAAGGCATATGACCGAGTCCCTCGAGGTAAACTCTGGAGTGTCCTGCAGGAGTATTGGATTGATGGTCCTCTTCTGAGGGCCATTCAGTCTCTGTACACAAACTGTAGCAGCTGTGTTCGGGTAAACAGTGCTAAATCAACACCTTTCACCGTGGGCGTTGGACTTCGCCAAGGGTGTGTCTTGTCACCTCTCCTTTTCATTGCATATATGGACTGGATGTTGCAGCGCAGCCGAGGTGAGGAATGTTTCACATCTTCTTTTTGCAGATGACTCTCTCACATCCTCCCAGGCGGTAGGTTTGTGGCCGTATGTGCTGATGCTGGAATGAAGGTTAACGGCGACAAATCGGAGGTTATGGTCATTTCCAGAACGCCTGTTCAATGCACTCTGCATGTTAGTGGAGTCCCATTGAAGCAGGTGGAGAAGTTTAAGTATCTCGGAGTCTTTTTCACGAGTGATGGAGGGAGTAATGCTGAGGTTTCCTGTAGGATTGGCCAAGCTGGGTCAGTTTTGACACAGCTTGGTCTGTAATCAGAAACGCCGAGTTTGGTGTCAAAGCCAAGTTAGAGGTTTTCAACTCAGTATTTGTTCCAACTCTCACCTATGGTCATGAAATTTGGGTAATGACCGAAAGAATAAGATCGCGAGTGCAAGCTGCTGAGATGAGATTTCTTCGTGCTGTTGTGGGAATTACTCGCCGGGATAGGGTAAGAAACACGGCAGTGCGCGATGAACACAACATTGAGCAGCTGCTTCTTCGAACGGAAAGGGCTATGCTTCGGTGGTTTGGTCACGTGGCACGAATGTCCCCATCACCACGACTTCCGAGGCGGGCGTTGAATGCGATTCCATCAGGTAGGCGACCGCTTTGCAGACTCAGGACGAGGTGGTTGGACCAAGTCCAAAAACTCGCCGGGTTACGCTTGGGAATAGTTTCTGATGAGTTAGAGTCGATGGCGGAGGATCGAGTTGCCTGGAGATCTCTCGTGCGCGGTTTACCACCGCGACCCCTTTAGTGGATCATGCGGGTCAGAAGATGATGATGATGATGATGAACAATACATACAATATATAGTTTAAAATGTTATAAAATAGAGAAGACAAAAAAAAACAATAGAATAGTAAAAAACAATGGAAAATAGGACAGATATGAAAAAAAGAAAGAAAGTGAAAAGTGAGTAAGTCAGGTTAAATGCAGCTTTTTAAGAATTCGAATAGTTCTTTCCCAAAACGATTCTGTGTGTTCAGTGTTTTTATGCTTGAATGGAGTTGATTCCATAGGTGAATTGCATGAATAAAAATCTGGCGGTTTCTAATTAAATATCTGTGCCTTGTGCGGAATTAAGTTTAATGCCCTTTGGAACTGCACAAAGCTTATTTTCGAATATATGTAATGTGGTGTTTAGCTATTCCTTAAACAATGCGACGATTGTACGAATCTTCAACAATGTGTTTAAAGAGCAACCAATGATTCGTTTTACATAAGGAGAAATGTGATCACAGCGACGGAGATTAAAGATATACCTATCACAGTTGTTAAATGCTACGTTTAATTTGCTGGTAGATTTAGAGTCCAGGTTCGAGAACTTTTCACATTCATATAGGATAATAGGTTAGACTTAATGCAACTTTATTTGAATATTATTATTATATATGTAATTACTTAGAACTAAAACTGTAAAGGAACTTCTCCTAAATCTCTTAATAACAAATGAATTGAATTGAAAAAGTCAGTATTCTCTCACGGACAATTGCCGTTTCCGGTTCAGGTGTCGGCAAACTATCAGTATTATTCATATATAAACTAAAAATGTTGTTTATCATAGAGTATTACAAAATATATAATCTAAATTCAAACTGTTATGTGTTATTTTCTTATTTTGCACTGTGAAACGTAAGGGGAGTATATATTAATTAGCTAGTATATGTTAAATTGTTTGCACCCGTTAAAAAAGGTTGCCATTGTCCACCATATATCAAATCAGGATGGGCCTTATCGATATAATTAGCAAGTGGACAATCAGCAGCTGCGTTCCACACTTGCATTGATATCTGCTTTATCTCACTGCACTTCTATTCTGACCTGTTCGCCTGGTATATAAATCAATGTACACAATTTTACAATTCTCCTAAGGCATTCGGTTACGGTGGATTTTACAGAGTGCGCTTGCGTGTGTTATTTAGTTTAAAATTGTTTTGCCAGCTTATCAAATATGTGTATGATTGTTGTGTTGAAAAACTATTTTAACAAATCCAAAAAAAAAAAAATTTTATGCATGGGAAAGCTGCTTGTTTTGAAACATATTGTCTTTCGAGTTATCCTTGGTTGGATAGAATGCTTCGAACGAGGGACTATTGGATGGATTGGATAGCTATTGCCATGTCCTTCTTTATAGTATCCCCGACACCACATATGGTTTTATTACTTTTTCTCTCCACGTTACAATTTATTATGTTTGTTAAAAGTAATTGAGTTCAATTCAGACATTACACCTAATAAATGTATGTAAATACTATATTTTATTTTTTACGCCGAGTGTTGATAGTAACATTACCGTACACCAAGGTGATGATTAATGAACTGAGATCTAATTTAATTACAAATGATTGGCTTTAAATACTACAATTTTTCAACTTACAATGTTATCTATCATATTTCATTCACAACACACGTAACAGGAGCCGAAAAAGGCACATCGGCGCAGCAACAGATAATAATATGTTGGCATATTGTGTCAGCAAATTGTGCACGAATTTCTGTGTGAAATAAGATCACACGTTGTCACCATTTGCAACTTACTTACTTATTAGGCCGGCAACCCATGGAGGGTCCGAGCCTGAGCATTTGCTGCCTTCCATCGTTGACGGTCCTTGGCGAGCTGCTTCCAGTCATCAAGACCAAGCTTTCTTGCATCCGCGATTGCTTGGACTTTGTACCGGAGATTCGGTCTTCCTCTCCTTCTCGAACCAGTAGGCTCGGATTCAAAGACCCTCTTAGCTAGAGCATTGTTGTCCATGCGCTCGATGTGGACGGGCCAGTGCAGTCGACGGATTTTTGCCTTCCGGACTACATCCACATCCTGGTACAGCTCGTAGAGTTCGCGGTTATGTCTTCTCCTACATTCACCTTCCTCGCAGACGGGACCATATATCCGACGCAGGAGTTTTGATCAGTTTTCCCGGGATCCCGAACTCGGCCATCGCATCGAATAGCTCATTGCGATTAATGCTGTCGTATGCGGCTTTGAAATCGATGAAAAGTGGTGCGTATCGATTTGAAATTCTCTGGTCCAGTCTCTTCTCCAGGATTTGTCTTAGTGTGAAGATTTGGTCTATAGTCGATTTGCCGGGCCGGAAGCCGCACTGGTACGTGCCGATTAGACGTTCACACAGTACGCTGGACAGGATCTAGTAGGCGACGTTGAGCAGGGATATACATATATAGTTGTTGCAGAGGTATGATCGCTTTTTTTGTGGATTGGGCATATAGAGCTGATATTCCAGTCGTCGGGCATGCTTTCGTCTTCCCAAATTCTACAAATGATCTGGTGCATGCTCCCCACCAGAACATCGCCACCGGCCTTGAAGAGCTCTGATGGTAGGCCATCTGAGCCTGCGGCTTTGTTGTTCATCAGCCTTTTAATGGCAGTGCTGACTTCTTCCAAGCTAGGTGGGGGGACTACTTCATCGACCGGAGTTGGGATTTCTTGATGCCCTATCACTCTCTCCTGGTCAGGCCCATTAAGAAGTTGTTGAAAGTGCTGCTCAAACACATCAACTGTTCCCTGCGGTTCAGTAACAAGGCTACCCTCACGATTTCGAAGATCCTCGATGCCTTTTCTAAAGCCTGAAGCCAGGCTCTTGGCTTTCTTATAAAAGGCCAGTCTTTTTTGTCTATCCCTAGACTCTTCGATGTCCTTGAGCTGGGAGGTTGCGAGAAACCTTTTCTTCAGGCTAGAAGCTTCTTCTGCTCCCGTCTTCAAGCCTGGTACTCCTCTTGCGCTGCTCTAGTTTTCGTAGACTCTGGCAATCTCCGTTGTACTCAGACGTCCAATGTCAAAAAAAAATCCTTTTTTGTTGGCTGGTGCAGCTTTCTGACATTGAATAGTCGGGCTCTGAATTGTGCTGCCACGAGGAAATGGTCAGAGTCGATGTTTGCCTATCTGAATGTTCGCACATCCCGAATATTGGACGCATTTCTTGCGCCAATGAGCACATGGTCAATTTGGTTGGCGGTTTGACCGTCCGGAGATCGCCAGGTTGCTGTTTGAATTCTTTTGCGAGAAAATCTTGAGCTACTTATGACCATATTACGTCCTGTCGCAAAGTCAGCGAGTCGCTTATCTGTTGTCGAGTCGTGGAGGCTGTGCTTTCCGATCACTCCGCCAAAGATGCTTTCCTTCAGAGCGTCATAATCGGCAGCAGAAATTTTGAGGTAGTCAAGCATGTACCTAGTTAAGCGTCTTTGGATCCAAAATTTCTTACATTTTTCCATTACACTCCCTAGAAAAAATTTGGGGAATAAAAGCGCGAGAAAAAAAATGACATTCTCTCTTTTTGAAATTCGTGATGTCTATTGATATTTTCTATTATTTTTGAAGATTGTTTAGAATAGGAGAAATGGGAAAAAAGGAACAAATTCCCGGGGAGTTTCACATATTCGTACCAAAATGTAAGAAAACGAATCATAACAGACACAAAGACTTAGGACCCATCACACTCTCATCGTTTATACTTAAAACACTGGAGAGACTGGTTAACCTGCGTATACGAGAGAACACCGTATTTAAGCAAATATCTCCGAACCAGCATGCTATCGCAAAGATTATTCAATGGAAACAGCACTCCATTCCCTGGTCGGGACCATCGAAAAGTCTGTCGAGAACAAAGAATACACGATGGTAGCCTTCCTAGATATAGAAGGAGCATTCAGTAATATACAATTCGAGGCGATAGACTACGCATCTACTAAAAAAACGTCGGCCGCAAATGCAGAATTAAACCAAAGATTACACATTGGCTACACACAGCCATAGTAAAGCCAATGTTGATGTATGGCGTCCTAGTCTGGTGGACTACACTACAAGTGAAACAGAATCTTACCAAGATAAACAGTATACAGACACCACCATGCATCTGTATAACATGGGCACTAAGAACCACTCTCGCCATACTGCATCTCTTCCCATGGACACCTATGGCAAACTTGTGGCCACATAAGCAGCCATTAGACTTTGTCTTCCATTGGGACAAAATGCACGGAAGAGGACACAAAGTAATTTTACAAAACCCGAATATCCCTAAGGATACGCCCCTTATGGAAATCGAAATAAAACACAAGACTCACAAGAGAAGAATGGGACGAAGACAAAGTCTGTAGCCCAACTGCATGGGAAATCTACACTGACGGCATAGACAGTCAAGCTACCAAAAAAGCTCTGGACACACCAGAGATAGCGGCCAGATGCAATCTTACCTTATGCTGGGTCCCCGGGCACAAGGGTATTCCGGCCAATGAAAGACTGGTGACCCAGCAAGAAAGGGGGTGGGTACGCCAATGGCAATAGGTCAGGAGACACCCCACACTCCCTGAAAACAATAAAATCGCGATTGATGACGATTGCGAAAAACGATGCAAACCGCAAATGGTCAGAACTGTACACTTGTAGGATATCGAAAGCGTTCTGGCCTAGGCTAAATTCAGGAAGGACTGATTACCTCCTGGTGGCCCGTGGCGTTGTGGGTATGTACGTCGACTCCTACGCATTTGGACCTACATATCTAGGTTCGATTCCTGGTACGACAGGAAATACTTTTCACGGCCCCACCTCTTTCTAGTCACTGACAATGCTCAAAGAGTATAACTGTCCAGAAAAAGCTTCTCAACTTTGGCCGTTCGGAGTCGGCATAAAACTGTATGTCCCTTCCCCTCGTGATAGCACAATAGCACGCACAACACGAGTGGTTGCTGAGAAGCTAGGCTCTGGCCCTCTACAGGCTGTAGCGCCACCCATATTATTATTATTATATTATTACTGATTATCTTCTAAAATTAGACAGGAATATTATCAGTAGAGTGATAGGGGTGCTTACAGGCAACTGTCTTATAGGCAGCCATGCCAGAAGAGCAGCATGGGGCAGCTTATTTCGACTTCTGCAGCAGCTGCATGGATGAAGAAGAGAAAACAATATTACACTGCCTCGGAATATGTCCTGCACTTGCGATCCAAAGGATACATTACAATTTCTTAAAGCCTCTAAATGGCTATAATAGAGGTCAGAAGAAATCACATATGGCCAACAAATTCCAAGCGGGAATAACTACAAGGTCAAAAAGTAAATGGGTTTTGGACACAAAGTCGAATGTGACAGCATAATGGACCGGATGGTCTAGGTTAGGTTAGGTAGTTGGTCTGCCAGCGAAATCGCCAGCACACTTAGACCATGTTGGTCCATTGTGATACCCATAGTCAGACTACTACCACTGATCGACAACTCCAGTGATAGCGCCGTTAATTTGATCCCAACGGCAAATGGTGACTGGACCAGATTTGAAAACCCGATAAAAGCGTTTTAACTTTGCTTTCACTGGTATTCGAACCGGGGATCCCTCTAACCAGGGGCAGGCACTCAACCAACGGCGCCATCCAGATGTGTACCGGATGGTCTAAGTGAACATGACTTCCAAATCAGTCATGCAGTCACCCTACGTACCTAAATACTGAGAAGAACGTGTAAGCAAAATAGCAAATTAAGCAATGCCGAAAAGATGAAAGCTGTCTTAAAAATAAATCATTCTTTTGCTTGCGGCCACTCAGAAAGTTTCATACAAATATACATGGATTTCCTGATTTGGTCCACAAATGTACTGTGTACCTACATATAAAAAAATATCACTTTCATTTCACTGAAAATAAAAGATTTCACCAACAATACTCGTAAAGTCGGGAAAGTAAATACGTTTAAGTCAAAAACATTCTTATGGTGCCCGTGATACATGCCAAAGTTGAGAGTGGTAGTATTGTTACCCCGAAATTTATAATAGTGGTTCTAAATCTACCTTAATATTAAAAGGAGGGTACATGCCAGATTTCTTCAAAAATATTACGCAAATAAAGGTGTTTGTCATCTCACTGTTTGACAACGACACAGTCATCTGCACTCGCACAATATCAACACTTCCACCATCAGTCATTGTCACCAGGGGTAGAAGTTGAAGAGCTTCCCATGAATACATATATATTCCATGAATTCACATGTCCTCAGTAGAATATAATCTCTACAGATGTCTTTGACATGCGAACGATATCTCCTAATGTACACCCAACTCCAGTATACACCCTTATTGAATATATAGCACAATATCAACAGCGGCTTAATAACAAAATTGCGATGACACATGAATATTGATTATGTGCCAGTTTGAGTTAAATCCACACCCACAGACATAGGGCGTGCATGTAAAATTCAATTTGTCAACATGTCCTTGCCATTAATTGAAAATTAGATGGAATTGAGTCCCAAGGAAGCCATCTCTTATCAGCTCCAATCGCTTCTGTGCTAATGCATTACATGATTATGTGAATTATATGCCAACCAAGGAGCGATATCAGAGACCGAGGACATAAATGATATTTGCTTCTCCAGCAATGGGTACAATGATGTTTGATAATTATTATGTGTCCTTCTCACAAACTAACAAAAATATTAATTCCTAAAGATATCTTACAAATGCAGGACGAAGGCCCGTTCATAAGAACTGCTGACATTCACATTACAGTGTGAAATTAAGTTACACAACTTGTAGATGTGAACGAACTATGTCCTTGTACATAGCTATGCTAGTGAATCACAACAACAAAAAACATTATCGCCAGCACAGCAAGAAACTCATTCAACAAAACGTAGAACCGAAAGGAAAAGGAACGCCATTCGTAGTCTACACTTTGTTGCCCAGAACAGAACAACACAACAAAACCAGAAAAAAACACTCAATCGCCGTGGAAGACCAACGAACCATCAAACCCACATAGCTCTTGAGCTGTGCTCACTAGGGGAACAATTATCTTGCCTCTCAAGTGTGGACTTAAAGTTTTATTCAACTATTGACATAATGAAGCAAAGGAAACGATGTCAACGTCATCTAGCACTATAACAACGGTGGCATGCACTTGCAACATTTTAAGATCATTGTTTTATTTGAGATACAATTCCCAAAGAACACGTAGAAGAAGTCGACTTAGCTAGTAGAAGCCCAGTGCAAAGAAGAGTTGAAAAGATATCTTAGAAGGTGTACCTGCATTACAGATTGTTTGCCGTTGACAACTTTTTAGGGGTACGCACATGGGTAAGTTGTCCTTAATGATGTTTTTCAAATTACCGGCGAACAAAAAATAATACTTACATATCACAGGTATGCTGACGATAGAAATCGGTGACATTGGCCGTTTCAACTCACCTAAGTGGTGACCGCAACCTTATATTTGTTTTTGTTATGAACTGTATGTGAATAAAACTATTTTATAATATACAGTTGTATGAACGTAGTGCGATATCAAATTCTAAGCAAGAGTGTTAGTAACCTGCGTGAAAATTTATATAATAACATATAAGTCCGCAAAAACTAGAGCAACCTGCTCTTTTTGTGGCAGCGTATGCTTACTGCTTAAAATACATTTCGGCAATCCTGGTCAATTTCGTAGAATTTCGTAGATCGCCAGACACAGCAGAAGACGCAAACAGCAGCTATATGAAGAATCTAATCGAAGATTTTTTTATACATATATGAGTTCCGATGGTCCTTAATGAATACCCAAGGTATTATAGCAACCCAATAAAAATAACAATTTTGAAAAAAAAAAAAAAAAGAAATTTATTGAATTCCACAAATTAAAATCTTTATCTTTTGGAAATGAAAGCCTTGTAATATGCGTATCAATTTATGCTATAAATGATACAAAATTTAAAACAGAGCCAGGCGACCCCACTGCTTTTTATTTTATAACCTAACCCATAAAGTGCAGCTGTCGCTTACCCTGATAATATTTCAATATGAACTTTTTTACTACAAGTTGACCATTTTCAGTTTCTTCTTCAGAGAAGTAGCGCAGATACTTGTATTATGCAAATCAATTGTATAACAGGAAATGAAACCCTCACAATTCTCTGCGTTTATAACTTGGGTAATTTTCTTTTAAGAATTTACTAATTTTAGGAGATGTAAACATTGATATTTTTGAAATATATTCAAACCATTTATATGTACATGCCACTCACGGAAAGAGGTGGATTGAAAAGGCAATTGATTTCACAAAATTGTATACTGATTTCGAAATTTGTATATTTTGGTAAGAAAAACTTGATGCAAATTGTTTTTGGAGGTAATGAAGAACTTTCTTAGAAGCCTATTAAGTAAAAAAAGACTGGGACAGAGCCGGAACTCGACAGCTTGAGCTTAAAATTGGAACAACTGCAAGGACCATGTGGTCGACGCTGAACAGACAGATATCAACATCGTAAGGAAGTATGTATGATAATAAGAGTCCTTACCTGTACTGTACTGTGCCATAGGCACGCTCCTTAAATATTTATTAACCGAAGTTTGTCTTAAGACTAAAAATCTTAATTCTAATTTTCTCGCCTCGATGCTCATTGTGTTCTTAACTCATTTGGTATTCATCTATACAAGTGTAGATGCAATCGTCTGGGCTATCTGCTTCCGGGAATTGACAATACCTCATACCTCGTTGCCGGTATGATCCTTTGACGGATGAATGTATGCCATTCTGTTGGTGTAGTTTAGAAATTGCCAAAATGATTTGCTATTAGCTTCAAAATTGTTTCATGCCTTTGTTGGCCGCTATATAAAGAGTTTCAGATTTTTCTTTTAAGGGGTCCTGTAAGGTCCCCTGAGCATAATTTTTAAATTGTCCCAAAAGATTCTAATTAGTAATCGGTTTTCGGATTTTAATTTAAGACTAAAGGCAAAATTACTCATGATTCTCTACTAGTCAAAACTTTAAAAGCGTGTATCACAAAACTGCATTTTTTATGTTGGCCGGAAGCATAACTCAGACAATTTTTAACCGATTTACTTGAAATGTTGAATACATCTTCAAAAATGCTTATATATAGAAAATTAATATTATTTATGAACGAATCCTTAAGCTGTACACATGAATTTATTGTCTTATGGGTCAAATTTTATAAATAGCGTGTATTTTGTTTAAAAACAGTAAAAAATTATATTTTTGGTTTGGTTTAGGAGTCCTTGCGTTTTCCGCCGTTGTACAATTTGATCACTTCCAAGTGCAGATTTTGGTTTTTTAAAGTGTTCCTTGCATAAGAAATGTTGCAAAAAACATAAAATGTTAGTCTGAAATGCATTAATTTTGTATTTAACAAAAAACGAGTTATTTGCCAGTCTTCAAGATTTGACTAAGCAATTCTTTAAAACTGGAAAAAGTTCCTGAACTATCGATTGAAAAAGTGCTGCGACAGTAATTCTTCATCCCGAATGAAAAAGCGGAAAATTGCTTTCCACTTCAATATTTCAAAAGGCGGCGTCCAATGTACCATTGAACCACATTCTCAAAGCGGGAGCCTCTAGATAAAACCTATATTTAGGACGCCCCAGAGTAACATAAATACATGAAGATTGAATAATAGTAACTACAAGTAAAAGAAATACGCAAAAACAGCACCGGTCCAACGATGGCACAGTTTCTGTCCGCAAACTGCTTTTACTTGAATCCTGAAGCTGTATGTATATTGTATACGACATCGAAATATTTTTTTTCCATTATAACCGCTTTTTTCTTATTTTGGTGTCGTATGCTTAACAGATTTGATTTTTTAAATACGACCGCAGGGTGATTTAAAATGCTAAGCAAATGTGTGCTTTATTAGTGATCGTCACATTTTAAATATTGATATGCTATGATATTATTTTTATTAATATATGTCTTACATTAGTTTGTCAACGAACGTGTGGAAATACTTATTTTCATGTGGTTGGTGGGAATAAGTCGTATTTCTTCCACAACCGGGCTTAAACGTCTAAGTAATATTCGTTCGAGCACTAGATATTGTCGGAGTGAAATCGGTCTAAAAGTATAACCCGGTTTCGACAAGCTGTTTGGTGACAGCTTAAATGGATTTCACACCGCATGCTATAGAATAACTTTCGCTACATCTTGAAACTAAATGAGAAAGACGGTTTTTTTGAAATTGGTTACTGATCTAAACACTCTAGTGAATAATATTCATGACAAAAATTTTGCGATTACGATGTCCATTGATACTTTCTCAGAACAATACTGCTTTCTGTATTGTCCCATATATATATATATACGTATATCTTAACGTTGATAGGATTTTCGGGAGATCGGCCTACACGGCGGCGTAAGTCGAATTATAGTCCCACAAGAAGCTGAATAATAACGATTATAAACAAAAGGATAAGATATTTCCTCTTAAATGCATAGAAAAAGTTATTTATATCCTTACGGTTAAATCTTATAAAATGTCTATACAACATCAACTTTACTAGTATCAACATGGAAGTATATTTAAAAGAAAAACAGTACCGGTTAATAACTGCAGAAATCGACATTATGTCGGGTTTTTTTATGATAAAATATGTCTTATGTTTTCAAACCGAGCACGGACTTTTGCAATTATCCAAATGAACGTACATTAAGTAATATTCTGCACAAACTACTTAATAAAGAAATGTCTGATTGCTTTACAGATACAAATAGTGATTGCTGTATTCAATGAAATATGCGCATATTTTTTATCTAAGAAAAAACGAAACGATTTGTTCTTGTTCCCAACTCAATTAATTAAGAGGTTTTCCAATTGCAATCACAATATCGACTTTTCACTAATTTAAAGAATATTCTGCCGCTATTTGAACTTATATTTATTTTGTCAAACATATACGGAAAAGTGCACCACCAACCGTTAGTCATAATGCAGAATACAGAGAAGTTTAATTTCATTTTTAAATTACTCGCTCTAACTCATGTGACCGCGAAACAAAACACTCAACGAGCTCTAATCATCTTTTCATGGATAACCATAATTGCTATTGTGTTCGTTACTATATTTAGCTTTACAACTGATGTCTACGGTGACGGTTATGAAGTTTCAAGCTTTGTCACATCAACTGTATTTTTATCAGTGGTTATTGCTCACATTGTTTCAATAATAGAATCTTTAGCAAAACGTGAACAACAATTAATGTTTTTTGTTAATCTGCAACATATCGATGACATGTTTCGATTTAAATTGAAGAAACGAATCAATATGGAACCTAACCGACGAAAACTTTTTTGGAAATACGCCATTGCATCAATCTTGGTGCTATTTCATTTTGTTATGTATATAATTTGTATTTCCTCGCACGAATATTCAGGTTTTTTTTGGCCCGGAATCATTTCAGTTATAGTCTCGCGCGCCAGGTTCATCCAAGCATGTATTTTTGTTGAATTAATGTCTTGTAGATTAAAACACATGAATTTCATTTTGAAACAATATGTCACGCAAAACAAGATTCTCGATAGTGATTACATGGAGGAAAACAGCTGTAAAAGACTACAGGCAATGAAATTAATTTATGCACAGCTGCAAGACTTAGTTGACAGTTTCAATGACATATTTGGATGGTCAATTCTCTTTTTGGTGATATATTATTGCTTGGATCTAACTTGTAACACTTACTGGAGCTTCCTTATTTTGGATTTTGTTTTACCCATATATGTAGCTCCCGAATGTTATGCAACAATATTCCAAATAATGTTAGTATTGACCTTTTTCTGTTACGCTTGTAATAATTGTATAAATGAGGTATAATACATATGTGTGCAATAATGATATTGAGTAAACAACATGGTTTTCATTTTAGAATTTAACAACGAAGCAACTGCTGCAAAAAATGATTGCAACGCCAGTGGTTGATCATGAAAACT